>VWZQ01009113.1:271478-347388 GCA_013397015.1 Myiagra hebetior
TTTTGACCCAAGCAGTTGGCCAAATTCAAGGGATTTGGAAGTGGTTTCCATTAAAAAACAGAAGTCACAAGAGATATTTTTCTGATGTATATTTATACTTACAATACACCTACTTTCCTCCTTAATCCCTGCTTCCTGGTTGAATTGAAGACCTCACATTTGTGGTGGTGCTTGAGCAATCGGAAGATGGGATTGAGAGATAGCTGTTGCTATTTTGCTGCAGGTCGAGATAGTATCTGTGGGTCGGACTGCTGCCAGCCATCACCAGGAGAAGAAGAAAGACAACATGAAGTCATTGACTTTGGTAGATATTTCTGATCAATATATTATATTTATGTAATTATGATTTATTATTTTGGCTTGTATTTGCTGGCCCAATTTTGATTCTTACATCTTGGTACATGTAGCTGGAAGGCAAACCTTATGCTTCTTTTTTTTTTTTGTAACTATGAGTAACATATTCTTTCCAAAAACCTCTCAACACTACAGAAATGCCATCATATCCAGGACTCTTAGCATATTTATACTTTGGATCTATAGGCTTTGGAAATTTTTTAAATTCAGCACCCAACCTGCTAATCAAATAATGCCCTGTTGCAGCTTGGGTGTGTGAATGCCACCATCAAGAAACCTCAGCAAACATGAAGATGATGTTAGAAATGACCTACATGCACAGACCATGGGGACAAAAGCTCAATGGCCTCACATTTTTCATATGTTTTTGTTAAAAGAATTTTATTTCAGGAAATGATGCAAATCTTTTTCATTTGAAGCATGATTATTTCCAAAACAACAGAAATTCGAAGTGGTGCCCACAGTTTTTTTCCACATTCCCATATGATGCTTGGAGCCAGCTCTTCCTGGTCATGAACACACAAGACTGGCTGGCTGTCCCTTAGGAGCTCGCCTTCTTGAACACAAGCAGCAGGTGAATGCTGGTGATGACCTCCACATGCCACTTGGAAAAGGAGCACCTGAGGGCGGCTGGTGGCAGGCAATGGCCAAAACAGCTCTAAGAGGGTCTAGCAGCTGTTGCCTTTGGTACTCCTCAGCTTTCACCAGAGATCAAAAGACATGCTAGCTAAACACAGGAGCATGCCCACATTATTGGGTAAAAACCTAACCATTTTTATCTAATATGGCCGTGGTACATGATGGTATTTATTTGGATTGCTGCTGTCTAGACCATCAGCACATCTGCAGGACTTGGGCATGTGAGTCCCAAGGTGAACACAGGATACCTTTCTCACAATCCTCCCCATGCGGTGGCTTCTACATAGGCATGTAAAAACCCCCTATGTTTGAACATCCAAGCTGTCTAAGTCCCACAACATCAACTGCTGACACATACTTTCTTGTAGAATCTTTACAAGCACATTTTTCTCAGTACTGTTTTTTTTTTAGTATTAACTTCCTGTCTCTTTAGGAAATTGAACACCCATCCAGGAATCAGACTGATGGCCACCTTGCTCTGGCTACACTCATGGGGGTCCATGCACTTAGCTGTGTTCCTTTCCAACCAGGCTGACTGTGGGGATCTGTTATTCTATGTGCAGATCAGTCACTAGAAGGCACAAAATGCATATTACCAAGAGAAGTCAGAGTGATTCATTGCCAGAAGAAGCCTCCAAAGATTCATCACTCTTGTGGTTAATAATCCTTGAAGGATTGCAGTCTGTGAGTTAAACATACTTGTCCCTCCTGTCCTACCCACTGCCCTTCTCTGTTCTCTTCTCATCTTTGTTTTATCTGCCCAAGCATCATCTGCCACTGCATCTCCAATGTCGGCCTCTGAGTTTTTTACCCTTCTGTTCTTATCCAGTCCAAATAATTTTCTAAGTCCATTATTAAATACTTACTTTTAAGCTTTTACCTTTCTTGTGTAGAGAAAAATTTGCCTGCCTTCAAACTCTTCTCTTACTTTCTCCCACTCCTCATCTTTTGAAATCCCATGAGAAATTATTAAAAAAATATTTGTTGCATCTATTCTGGCTCACAAACCCTGAAGTATCAGAATTGTAGCCATGTCATAGTTCTGGGTATTCTTGGCTCATCTTCATTAAGGCTGTTCTGGTATTTTAGTCTTGTGTGATCATAACTTATTAACATGTTTAACTTTCTTTGAATTGTATCTTGCATTTCCCGAGTTAATGAATAGGCATTGCAATAGTGCTGCCATTATTTTATCCTTTTTCAGTAGTACTCCAATACAACTCCAGCATTCTCTTCTCTCTAAATGAATATGCTTACACTGAAATTTATTGTTCTATGATTTGAAATGTAGCATTTAAGGATAAACTGAAAGGAGCATGTTGAAGTGCTTTGATCATGTCCACTGTGTAAAATCTGAACAAAAGGATGCCGTCACTTCAAACTGTAATAAGGTCTCAGCACTCAGCTGAAAAGTAATGAATTTTACATTAGAATTGGGTATCCACTGACTGTCATTGCAACTGGGTATGCCTAACTGTATAAGAAACACTTCTTGAACCACTAAAGCAGGGTGAGGAAGCTCAACATTTTAATTTTTCCTTCAGATCCTTGCTTAGAAGCCACCACATCTAGACAGGGAGGTCAGAGATTTTCCAGCCAGAAAAGATGAAGAAAATCAGTTTCATACATTTAAAATAGTTCACCAACTGTGTGGGGTTTGTCTCATCCAAGAATTATTTCAGTAGAATTCCAGTTGAACTCCTGATGTGTTTTGTCAAGGGAGATACCCTGAGGCACTTACTCAGCAAGGTGAATTAAAAACTCTGAATTCTTGAGAAAGTCAGTCTCCATGCTATTGAAAGTAGTGAAACTGAAAGGACATCCCTACCTTGATCAATCACGGGACCCACAACTTCTGGAGAAGTGGAAGAATGATATATATACAACTGGAGATGTTGATTGCTTAATAACATTTAATTTTTCTGATAGGCAGGTGATAATTTTTAAGACTCAATAAAGAGGCTTTCCCTTCTCCTCTATTTACTCTTCTATGCATTTTGTTGCTTATTTTGACTTTGAGCAATGATGATTTTACAAAATGCTTCTGAACATTTCAGTAGCACACTGTTTAACAGGAATATAATTAGATTAATGCTGCTACAACTTCAACATTATCAATGTAATGAAAGGGTAGGGAAAACCAAAAGATAAATTTGTAAATTTTTTTTCTCACAGGTGTTAGTAAACTAAGTAAATTATTTAATTGTGATGTGGCTGAATAAAAGGATACGTTCTAAATTAAGTATTACCAGTACAGAGATATCATATTCACTATGGCGAGCAACCTAAACTTAGTATTAGAAACATATTGCTACCGAACAGCTTCTTATCTTGCCATTTCTGACTAAAGCACACTGTTGACAAAATTGTGCCTTTGCGCTGTTTCAGTAAAAATTTGAAGTGATTCTAGACAATACTTGAAGGTTTAGATAAAAATGGGATACATTTGTTATATTTCTGTATTTTTGTTAAAAGAATTTTATTTCAGAAAATGATGCAAATCTTTTCCTTTGAAGGGCTGCAGAAATAACCAGAATTTAACTTCTTCATAATCACCAGATCCATTTAATCTCATCCAACTTCAATATGCCTTATAATTTATTAGAGGAATATGGCAGTTAGCTGTGTTTTCTCTCTCTCTACTCTCAAAAAAGTGCAACATGCCAGAAATCTTCTGTATGTAAATGCTGAATTATATTTAGCCAAGAAAGTCTGCCAAGTAGAGTAAGACATAGATGTACTGCAGCCCCAGGGAAAGCAAATGGAAATTCCTGGTAACTGGAACTAAGAGGATATTCAACTCTCACTGTACTCCTGATTTAAACTATATTCACTCAAAACTGTGATTCTCAATGCTGCTGCTCAGCTGTTGCATATCCCAGCAATACTCACTCCCTACAGGAAGCCCTCTACCCAGATGCCTTTCTTAATAGAATACCAAATAATTACAGTATCAAAGAATGGCTTGGTTTGGACCTTAAAAATCATCTGGTTTCAAACCCCCTGCCATGGACAGGCACCCCTTCCACTAGATCAGGTTGCTCCAAGCCCCATCCAACCTGGTCTTGAACACTTCCAGGGATTGGGCATCCACAACTTTTCTGGGCTACCCGTGCCAGTGCCTCACCAGTCTCACAATAAAGAATGTTTTCCTAATATCTAACCTAAACCTATGTTCTTTCAGTCTGAAGCTATTCCCTCTTGTCCTGTCACTCCATGCTCCTGTAGGCTGTCCATCCTTCTTGTGGAGTCCCTTCAGGTACTGGAGGGCCATAATTAGGTCACCCCAAAGCCTTCTCTTCTCCAGGCTGAACAATCCCAATTCTCTCAGCCTTTCCTCATAGCAGAGCTGCTCCATCCCTCTGATCACCTTGGTGGCCTCCTCTGGACTCTCCAACAGCTCCATGTCCTTCCTGTGCTGGGACCCCAGAGCTGGAGGCAGCTCTGCAGGTGGGGTCTCACCAGAGCGGGGCAGAGGGGCAGAATCCCCTCCCTCCCCTGCTGCCCACGGGGCTTGGGATGCAGCCCAGGACACACTTGGCTTTCTGGGCTGGGAGTGCCCATGGCTGGCTCATGTCCAGCTCTCACCCCCAGCACCCCCAAGTCCTTCTGGGCAGGGCTGCTCTCGATCTGTTCATCCCCAGCCTGGGTTGGCACCGGGGGTTGTCCTGACCCAGGTACAGCACCAGCACTTGGCCTTGTTAAACCTCATGAGATTCCCATAGGCCACTTCCTGAGTTTCTTCTGGATGGCATCCTGTCCTTCAGGAGTGTTATATTGTACTCTCAGCTTGGTGTCACCGCAGATTTGCTGTGTGCACTCAATTCTTCAATTTGTGTCATTGGTGAAGATATTAAATAGTTCCAGTCCCAAAAGGGGCCCCTGAAAGACCCACCTCATGGTCTTGGATTTGCATCATTGCAAATGACCCATAGTCTCAATACAAGGGAAGGTGAAGGCTGCAGGCCAGGGAAGCTACAGCACATGGCAGCACCTTACAGATCACTTCTTTGAATGACCCCGTTGTCAGCCTGAGAGAGTTGTAGGAATATCTGCACTGAAAGTGCTGCAGTTCACTCTTCGTTACTGTATTCATGCCTTCCTTGCTTGCCAGCCCAACAGCAGAGACAGGCAGGCTGCCTGTCCTGCACATGGAGAGGACAGCAGCATTTACCACTCACTCCAGAGCCCAGACCAGCAATGCACGGAGCTGCTGCCTCCCCTCCAAAAGTGGTAGCACCTTTGGCATCAGTCCTGGAGGGACTAGAGCCTGGGAATGGAGGTTTTGCATCCTGCCAGAACTGCCCTCCTTCCTGCTGGTAATTTCCTCACCAGCTGATCTGATGTGTGCTTCAAGATAAAACTATCCCAAAAGCCACTGGATAAGATAACCTGCAGCATGCACGAGGCTAACAAAGCTGGAATTTAGGTAAAATTTGCATATCCATTTCACCTTATTCACGTGTTATGTTCTGTTTCAAGTTTCATGTCTTTCCAAGCCCTTGGCACACACCACATCCCTGTATAGTCCCTGCCTGCAGGCCCTGAGCTACATCCTGTGCCCTAGCCTGGCTGCAGGAAGCCACCTGCTCTCTCAGCCCTGCGGCCAGCCCTGCTTGCTCTCTCCAGAAGTCTGCTTCCAGATAACCCAAATGCCACCCAGTTCTCTATTTTTAACTTCCCTCTTGCTTGCTCATGCCTCCTGTTAGCAGCAGCCAGCCCAGGTGAAAGCAACAGCAGAGGGTAGGGAATGCTGTGTCTTTTGCACCCGCCCCTGGCAGGAAGTACCAGGTCAGAGCTGCTGCTGGTATTGGTCAGTTGCAGTCATAGCTTGACTGGAGCAAAATATTTTCCACAAATTCTGTGGGATGAGGAAATGTAGTAAGCAGTAGAGGTATCAAAACAGTGTGAACACAAGACAAGTTTAATTTAGCAGATGGTTGAGCTCAGGGAGTGAAGAGCTCAGGTCTATGCATAGTCTTGTCAGCTGCAAGGTGAAGGTGTCTGACATTCAAAGCAGGGTGTGAAGTAAATGGGGTGGAGAGGAAAATGAGAGTTTGGATTTAGACCTGTGCTTAAACAGTGCTGGGGAGGATATTCTCCCCTACAGAGAGGCAGAAACCTTATCCTTGGGGACACACGTGAAGCACACAAGAGGAGCCACATGCAGCACATGGCAGGAGCCATGTGCCAGCGTGGTGCTGACTGGCTGCACACAGCCTGACAGGTGGCCACATAACAAAAACATATCAGTGAGTAAACCTACATCCTCTGATGTCACAGCCAGACACTCAAAAGTTTAGCAGAAGACGGGGAGGTCATAGGGACAGGAAATGTAAATCATAGGGATTTTTTCTATGTTCTTGTCCCTGGCAAAGGAGATGTGGGATGCCTTATTGGGAATTGTCCTTGGACAGTAGGGTCGTGACCTGCAGGGATTTAAAAACCAAATATTTGTTCAGCTGCAGCTGCTCTGTGTCCACTCGAAGGTAGTGGGGACTTAGAGGAAACTGGGAGCCAGTCCGTGCTGCAAGTGGAAGTGGAATCTGGTAGGTTAAACTAAATTGGGAGACATTATTCTTGCAGCCTAGATGACCAGGTTTAAATGGGGTTGTGACTGGGAAATGCCTTCTTAGTCACACAAGTGTATTTCTCTTTAACATCTCTTGATAAAAATTCTGAGCATCTGGAGGTAACTCACTTTGGCATTTTGGCATTATGACTGTATGTTGGAAACTAATGTCTTGACCACACTTTTGAGTACTGTTCCATAAAGAATTTAAAAGCCCACTGTGACTGATGTTTGTATAAAACCAGGTATTTTGATGGCTTATGAACTGAGAGGTTGCTAATCCGTTTCCGGGTATTTTGAGTCTTGATTCGCTGTATGTTATGCAGTGGGAAAAAAAATCAAAGCTCTTGCTTTCAGCATTGTTTGAAGATGGCCACACTGATTTTCTAATTGTGGGAGGAAAATAGAAAAGCAGCAGAGCCACGATTTATGAAACAGAGACCCCGTTGCCTGAGACTCCACATTAAACAAGTTCTTCATATATGGTGTGCCAGTCTTCAGTGTATGCCAAACAAGCATTCCCACAAAAATAGCTTGGTCAGAGATTGACTGAGAATGGGTCTTTTGCTTTTTCAGTTCGAAATACTATTTTCCTTTTTTTTTTGTTAACAGAAGCTGGTGAAAATGAAAAATAAAAAAGGAAAAATAAATTCAAAAAACCCTTAAAAAATCACAGAGACTTAAATTCATTATGATCCTGATTTATTCTATATGCACACAATAGACAGCTACTGAAAAAACTGGCAGAAATACGTGTGACAATGGTCCTTGGAAAGATTAATGCAAAGTTTAGCATCATGTTTTACAGGGATGTTTCAGTTATTTCACAAAATCCATAAATGGAAGCACATCACATAAATTTAATAAAATTACTTAAAAGCAAGAGAAATTAGAAATGTTAACAAACGTTGTCTAGAATATAGCACATTTTTTCTGGGAAGAATAGACTGCAGAGTATAAATGTAAGTACACTTTTTCCAGGAAAATACAATGATACATATAATTTTGAGAAAAAAACCCCAAACAACTAGGAAATGTAAGGGAGTTTAGATGCAGCAACTTTTTCAGATAAATACATCTTTTAAAAAGCTAAAATTCCTTTGAAAGACAAACCATCCTTATCTGTGAGTATTTTCTAATTCCCCAGATTACAAGTTATTATCTTTGTCCTGGAGCTGAGCAGTATATAGAATCATCATAGAATCATAGAATGGCCTGAGTTAGCAGGGACCTTAAATATCATCTAGGTCCTACCCCACTGCTGTGGCCAGGGGTACCTTTCACTAGACCAGGTTGCTCAGAGCTCCATCTAATTCCTCTTTAGATGAAAATACTTAGACATTCATTGCCAAGAAATGTTTAAAGCAGATATTTTGCATATTGAAATTCAATGCTTTTCATTTATATAGTAACAATTACCTGAACAGTAACAGCTGCTTCTCTTAGGAGGAGAAACACAGGTGGCACGAATGAATGCACCTTTTGTGCAGTTCTAGTTATTTCCAAGAAATGTATGTGCAATATCTTTTTCCTGAGGCTATGAAAAGGTGGTGCGGAATGAAGGAAAGAAATGCTTTTGCAAGTCCTCTTATCTTATGACAGGGGTCAGAGTATAAGCCTAGTTTTCATGTGTTTCAGGAGTTCCTTTTTTTCTCTTGAATCTCAGAGAAAGATGCTCAAGCATGTCTCCTTCTGGTTTTGCATAAAAACCAGCTCTGTGGTAGAAATTACTATATATTGTTTGAAATTTCATAGAATTATAGAATTGTTTTGGTTGAAAAAGACCCTTAAAAGCATTTAATCCAAACATAACAATGTCTAGTCCACCACTACACCATGTCACTACAGCATGTACGCCACACCTACCTATCTTTAAATACCTCCAGGGATGGTGATTGTGCCACCTCCCCAGGCAGCCTGTTCCAATGCCTGATGACCATTTCCATAAAGAAATTTTCTCTCATCTCCAATCTAAACCCCTCCTGGTACAACTTGAGATTATTTCCTCTCATCCTATCTCTTGTTACCTGGAAGAAGAGTCTGACCCCCACCTGGATACAGGTTTGTCACTGCCAGGCTTATTTCTATTGAGCCTTTTTTTCTCCCTTTCCCCTTCGTTTAAAGCTGTTGCAATGAACCTGGCTAGCTGCAGCAGTCCTTTTTCCACTCTAAGACAGGTGTACCCCATCTGCTGCCAGCAGGTCTGGTATCATGTAGCCCAACCCATGGGCAAAACCCCTGAAATTGTGCTTGTGACGCCAGTTATGGATCCAGGTATTGACCTGCTGGGGCTTCATGTTTCTTTCCTCATAATTTGCTCTAACTGGAAAGATAGAGAGGAATAGTGCTTGCACTCCTGATCCCTTAACCAGTCATTCCAAAGCCCTGGAATCTCTCTCGGTCACCATTGGACTTCTTATTGCAACTTTGTCACTGCCTGCATGGCAAATCAATAGTGGGTAATAACACAAGGGCTGTGCTGGAGTAGGAAGTTTTGTCTTCATGTGTTTAACGAGGACCCCAGGGAGGCAGCAGATGCTTGAAGATATTCAAAAGGCATCTAGACACAGCCCTGGTTACCTACCTAGGCTGTCAAGAGACGGAAGAGATCTTTAAGGAACCAGTCCTTTACGTCTTTGGACTAAAACAATGTCCTTGCAGGGGATCAAAGCGTCCAACCTCTTTTGGGCTGAGTAGGGTAAATCACTCAGGTCCCCTCACTTGAACAGATCATTCAAATACCATCTGCTTCTTCTTACTGCTCTGACTGATGGTTCTATGATTACCAAGCTCTGTCCAACCCCATTTTGAGTAGGCCACCCCAAGAAGAGTGGAGAATTTCAATGCCTCTTTGCAGTTTTGGACTGCTGGCAGGTGCTAATCACAGCTTCTAAGGCATTGTGCTGCTGAACACGCCACCAAGTCAGCGTTAAACATCTAAGGGAATTTGACCCTCAAAACTGTGAGCTTGATTGATTTCATGGACTGCCTTTAAGTAGTACTTAATAGCACACAGTCAAAGTATTCTCTTGGAAGATGGAGGCTTGAGGGGGTTCAGCATATAACAGTGATACCAGAATTGGCCATCAGACCACATGAAGCTGAATTTTCTAGCTTTGAGCATTTAAAAATATTTTTAAATTAATTTGGCCCAAAATTCACAAGCAAAGCAGGAAATTAGTGGGTAAATTATGACTTCACCAGGTAAAATCCTTGGTATCAGAAGTCTCAGTCTGTTTACCATGGTTAAAAACCTCCATTAGTCTTTTGAAAGGATTCCCTAGTAGATTATACCTTTTTGAAAGAGTGAGTATTTGTTGTGGTTTTGGTATATGTATTGTTAAATCTGATAAAACTTGACAAAACCACTTTAAGTGTATGCAGGTTGTGCTTAGACACTGAAACACTAATAAGAGTATGTAAAAAAGTAGATAAATACACTATTTTTTGTGTGTAACTGACCACAAAACATGTTTTAGGTAAACTGGATAGGATGAAAAAATATTTTTCAGGATATTTTTCCCTACTTAGATTTTAGAATTAAACGCAGTCAACAGAAAGTAAAATTTCTCAACCTTCCTATAGATTTTAACTTTGAAGAAAAAAAAGTGTGCCTGACAAACCACTGGCCTGAATGCTGCTATTTGGGGCAGAAAGCACACACAGAAAACTTTCATTCTCCCATTCTTACACTGGGACACATATATATCATGCCAGATACTAGAAATAAAAAGAATTTTTAAAAGTCTGAACATTGCCTTTTACCACTTTCCAGATATGGTTGCTTTTATGAGAAATGAGATTATGAGTATCACAACTCTTGGATCTGGAGAAGAGAGCTCACCTGTGAGTTTGGGAAGTCCATGAGACATTGTTGCTCCAAGCAGTTTTTCAAAGTAATTGAGATGAGAAGGTGAAACCTACTGCATCTACTGTTAAATTGTGCATCCTCTGTGTTGGGTTAACAGTTTTTTCTTTCTTGTGAGGATCAAATCTAATGGAGAATTAATCTTCTTCAGTGAAGAGGATTTAATTACACTTTTACAGGTAACTCCAGATAAGGTTTTCAGGACGTTTTTACTTTTTATTTGCACAGAAGGGGAAAGAAAATATTGACAGTGCCATCCATAAAGAAATCACATGCTATTTTACATCTCAGCCACTGAATCAAAAATTGTGTTTGACTTCACTTGCTAACACCCCACAACAGATAAATCAGCTCTTCATAAGGAGAGTCTTAAAAAGTTTCTAGATAAGGTTTGCAAAAGAAAGAATGTAATTCCCAAGATGAAACTTGCTAGGAACAGGAACAAAACTAGCCCCTAATGAGTCTGGGGTTTGATACTCAGATTATAGATATTCCAAAACTTATTATGGAGAAATTGGGAAATCGCAAAATAAGCGATTCGAACTCCAGTATATTTAGGAGTGGAAACTAAATGGCTCCTGAAATTACTGAGATTACAACGTAGTTCATGTTGCCTATCCTAAAGAGGTATGACGAAAGTACCCACCAACTTCTTCAAAAAGGTGCTTTCAACATAACATACATATACAATTAATTGAAAAGGTTCTGCATTTTACTATTTTCCTTTTTATCTTTAATTCTATGTGAATTTGCCATACATTTCCAAATTTGAAAGAGCATATCTCATACATGGGCTAAAGCTATAAATTTTTAGTACAGTCTCTCCTAAGTAAGGATTGAAAGAATGACACTGCTGGCAAAAGCCCTTAATAGGTATTATAGTTTAGAAAGTATCAGAATAAAGCTAACTTCTTATCCAGTGGAAATCAACAGAAGCAGTAGCATAAGGATGTACAGAAAAGCTATTCCCACTCCCTCGTTACTGATTTCTTGTTTTCTGGGCTAAAGATGTTAATTTTTAGCCATGTTTGACTAATCATCTGAGCACTACATTATTGCACGTATGCATGGATATGTACCCTGTGAAGAGAGAATGGCTCAAATGCATGAAGCTTTACTACAGGGTGGCTTGGAAGGTAGAACAAGTGAGAAGGGCACCATGATGAGTGTCCTTGATATACTACCCTACCTAGAAGAATTGTTGGATGAAACCTTCCTTAAACAGATGGAAGAAGCTTCAAATTTGCACATCCTGGTCCTCATGGGAGACTTGAACAGTCATAACATTTTCTGGAAGACACTTGCATGTGCCATGTCTAATGTATACATATTCAACACCTCAGATCGTTGTTCCTGGAGAGATAGTTCTCCATCAACCACAGGCAAACTTCTGTACCACAGTTTTAGCCAGAAATGTCACACAAGCTTGAATCACACAGTTTTCTATTGAATCATCAGTTTTCTATTCTATTCTATTCTATTCTATTCTATTCTATTCTATTCTATTCTATTCTATTCTATTCTATTCTATTCTATTCTATTCTATTCTATTCTATTCTATTCTAACCTCCCAGTATTTCATGTAGAGCTGGAAGAGGACAAAAAGGAGAGAAGACAGCCTCCCCCACAAGCCTCTGAGGCCATTGTTGATGACATGTTAAGAAAAGGTGAGCAATAAAACAAAAATCACAAACTAAAGAGCACAGATCTTTCAATAAACACCATCTTATGTACCTCCCCAAGGCAACACCATCTCACCTGTGGAGAATCCTGTTTTCTGGTTGGGGGTGACCATGTTTGTGGGGAACAGAGGAAATCCATGGACAGGCCTAGAGCCAAAGCCGTATTTAACACAGCATCAATATGAGCTATTTGCAAGTCTCTGATTAAACCAATGTGATCTTCATCATCCAAAAAAAAAATCAACCCCAAAAGTATATTAGATAGTTCACTCATGATATTCTCCCTCTGTAAATACTTATTCCATTAGAAGAGTGATTTTCAGGGAAAATGCTTGAGGCTGCTGGAGAACGCATTCTGAGAAAGTCTTTTACTTCATTACTGAACCCTGGTAGAGAATAAAAGCTGTACCTAGAACAAAATACTTTTGTCAAGGAAGATTTTAATGTAGGAGCTGAGATAGAAGCTGTTTGGCCTAGAAAAGCCAGTGGTGAGTAAAGACAGTATTGTGGTTGTCTTCCCTCTTTTGATGGTGATACTTACAGAAAGAACTCTGCCTTTGTCTCTCTGAACCCAGTGATTATCATAACTAAGGGCACGTATAAAGGAATGAGGTTATTTTGAAAAATTAAATCATAGTGGGCAAGGTTCCAATTAAATTACAACTCTCAGGGATTATGACAGGAAAATTGAGCTATTTTTAAAACATACTAGCAGTTAGTGAATGAAGGAAGGAAAGAGCTGGTACTTCAGAAGTGAATATAAACAATGGCAATACATTTTTGTTCATAAAAATACATAGAGCTAGAACAGCTGTCAAGAGATGATAATTTACACCCTGCCTCAAGGCATACTCATATATGTCTACACTATTTCTGACAGAGGGCCTGTCAGCATGTGCTTGATCACACCAAGCTATGAAAATAACACGACCGTTCTAGACATTTCTGAAGAGCTTCTATTCAAACGGGATTTTCTCATGTCTGTGCTATAGCAAAGCTTAAGGTCATTGATCAATATCTTTATTACCTGGTGGAAAGAGAACACAACACTTTGCTCTTTGCATGTGTTTTCTTTACTCTTGAGAGATGTTATTTTGCCTCAGAGAACTTTTACTTGAACTGAACAACCAAAATATTTTCAAACTACTTTTAAGGGTTAGACTTCTAATAATTCATCGTCAACATTTTTTTTCAAAAGAAACCAGATTTGACTTTGCAGCTGAGAGATTATGAGTTTTGCTGAAAGCAACATTTTAAGTTACAAATCACATTATGAGGTTTGCTTTTTCCTTTTTCTTTTCTTAAATTGGTGAACCATGCTTGGTTTTAATAGCACTTTTTGCTTTAATCCTAGTAACAGAAAGTTACGCTGTAGCTAGATGTTTGATTTACAGGGTTTTAAAAATACGAGGATTAATCACTTTTCTTTCCTCCAATGCCAAGGATGCTAGAGGAGAGTTGTTACTATTCCTTAGAAAAAAATAAATTTTGTGGATTTCACAAATTTCATAAATATTTTTCTCTTTGCTTTAGAAATTATCTACATCTTACCCATCTGAATCTTGGGTTTTTAAAGTTTTTTTCTGTTTTGCTCTGAAGCACATGCAGAGAAGAGCAACAGAGCTGGAGAAGAGGCTGGAGCACAAGTCTGATGAGGAGCAGTTGAGGGAGCTCTGGGTGTTTACTCTAGGAAAAAGGTGGCTCAGGGGAAGCTTTATTTCTTCCTACACTTCCGTGAGAGGAGTTGTAGCTGGGTGGGGATCGGCCTCTTCTCCCAGGTAACAAGAAACAGGCAAAGAGGAAATGGCCTCAAGTTGCACTAGAGGAAGTTTAGATTGGATACAAGGTAAAATTTCTTCTCTGAGAGGGTTGTCAAACACTGGAACAAGCTGCCCAAGGAAGTGCTGGAATTACCATCCTTGGAATTGCTCAAAAAGCTTGTAGATGTGGTATTCAGGGACACAGTTTAGTAGTGGACTTGGCAGTGTTAGGTTAGTGGTTGGACTCAGTGGTCCTAGAGGTCTTTTCTAACCTAAATTGCTCTATGATGCTATGATTTTCAAAACAGGTGTTTGATTTGGTATTTTCATCTTCAAACTTAAAACAATTCCATCATTAAAATGGAAATTTAAGAAGAATTGACAAGAAAGACAGATTTTTAAATGTCCTCAGTCTGAGCAGAAAGATGTTCTGTACCGCAGGACCCAGACAGTAGGAGAGTATGAAGTAGGATGTTCAAGAGAAATTATCTGTCAAGATGACGTTCTATGATGCTGACACTCCTTTTCTAAGTTTTGATTATACACTCTTAAATCATGGTATATAACATGGTTAGGGAATGGACTGAATTTATATGGCCCTATCTGAATTTCTTACTCCCAAGGGGTGCCTTGCTTCTTACTTGGACTGACCCTTTTGTGTGTCCTTGTGCCTGTTGCTGCTTTGAGAGTTCATTTGGTTTAGCAGGGAACCCTCCCATTTCAATGAAAGGGCTTCTTGGGTTGTACACCCTTCTGAGCACAGGGCCTGCGAGGCTTTGTGCTTCCTGGTGGAAATGTCCTGTGATTCCTGGACGTTTGGAGACAGTGGGTGGCCAGGTCCTGACTCAGCAGAGCCATGTACCTGCCAAGCTGAGGAAGCTGGGAAGGGCAAATTCCAGTAATGAGAAGAGCTTCAGAGAAGTTGTGGAAGCGAAAGGACAGAAATGAGACACCCAGAAATAACCCCACAATGTCTGTCATGAGCTAAGCTATGGTCTTGTCAAAAGACTCACTACCAGCCTCCCACATTTGATAAGTGGCAGCAAGGGGGCCAAGACTAAACTTAATCTCTGCTTTTGCACAGCATAGGACTGAAACAGACCCAGGAGAGCAGAAAATCAAGATTGAGGCCCATAATGCAGCAAGTATTCTATTATTGTGTCTCGAGAAATTAATACTTTGGAAAAGAGTACTAGGGACAAGTCATGTAGAAAATGAATGCTGCCTAGGCTTACTAATACAGTTTCTGACATCAGTGGTTCAAGGATTCTCTCAGCTGGAGGCAGCTTTCCTTCAGTGACATTCAGTGGCCCTCAGTGAACCTACCCAGCATGAGCTGGTCTAAGCCCTGCCTGATTTCATTCAAATATTTTGTTTCCATGGCTCCTATGGCGATTTATGCCACAGCTTGAGGATGAGTTCTGTAGGAAAATGCATCCATTGTCTGGTTTAAATCTGATGTCCGAGAGTTTCACGTGCCTTTTGTCCTTAGAAACAGTGCATATTCATTCCCTAGTCACCCCTTTTTCTGTCTGCTGGAAATTTTACAAATCCCCATTCACAGTTATGTCTTGCTGGTGGAAGAGTTCCACCTTGTCTCCCATCACAGACTCCATCCTCTTTTCTTTTCTGATTTGTCTTTTTTTTCATATGAGAGAACCAGAACCACATGTGGTATTTGTAATGAAGTATGTGAATATACACAGTTGCAGAATCATTTTTTTTTTCAGCTCTTTTCCAATTCATGTAACTGCAGGAATAATATTGTAACTAAAAAAAAGTTTTAGATTAAAACCACATGATCTGTTAAAAGACATTATCTATAAATACTGAGTTCTTAATAGGTTCCAGTATTTTATTTGTCTTTTTTGGATGTCTCTGCATATGGCAATAATGGCTCTAATATCTATGACCTGAACAATTGTATCTAACCTAGAAAACATAGGTACAGCAGTTTCTTCACATATACATTCACATGATGTCCATTCACATATTCTTCACACGTTTTATTTATCACTATTAAATGCCATTTTAGCAATGTGTCACTCCATGCTGTGCACTTTAGAATAAGACTAGCTGCCAGAATTTGCACTAAAAAATGTCAATTATTTTATATACCATTTGCAAAAGTTTTCATCTCACTGTTCAACCCTTCTGTCTAGGTCATATACGAGAGGGTCAGCATTAATTCTTGAGAGACCTTGCTTAAAATGTCCTGTTATTGTGAAACCTCACAATTTATTCCTATCATTTATTTCTCAACATATAGCTGGTTGTTAGTCAACCTTGCCCTCCCATGACAATTTAGTTTCTTTAAGGGACTTTCACAGGAGACCTTGACAAAAGCTTTTCGGATTCTGACTGTGATGTATGACTGACTCACCTTATACAACTGATTGCCTCAGAGTAAACTAGTAACACTGGTGATGCATAGTCTTCTACAAAACTAGTGCTGTTTATTCCTCAGTATGATGCCTGTCTCTGCTGTCTGCAGACTCTCTTTTTCATTGCTGTAGTCATACATTTCCTGGCACTGCAATCAGACTTACTGGTAGTTAGATTTCTGTCCACTCCTGGACATCCACTGAAAATCTGGGGCCACACATTACACCAGCTGGTCCTTCTCCACCAGGGCACATTTGAACAGAAATTCCACACTGCTGCTGCCATCTCAGCTATTTCACGTCTTGTTCTTTTCAAGCTTGGCCTGAAAAATTTTGCTGTTCAGCATCTCATTCAAAGCAGTTTTCTGAGAAAACCAAAATTTTATTCTCAGCCAACTCTTTAGATTTTTCATGTGCCAAAAAAGGAAATACTTTACAGCTATAGGTATTTCTTTTACTAGAGCATTCCTTTACTTTTTTTTTTGTCTGTTAACTCCACAGCTTCCTTGTCATGGTGTCAGTGTCAGCTTCCAGAATAAATGAAAATGCACTCATTATTTTGTTTTTATGTCTTTAGGTAGTTCTTCTCTTTGCCTGCCCTATAGGGGTTTTATGTCTAATTTCTCAAAAGTTCATTGGTGTCTCTATGCTTCATTTGTGTCTGACTCCTGTGTTAAAAAATGCCTTGTCTTACAACAGGGTAACCACCATCATTCTGCTGTGGAACCCAGATGCTTTTTCTCTGTGTGTGCATGTGTTGTCTTTACACTCCTCATTCAGCTGCCATAAACATTTACTTGGTATAGTAAATAGCATATCCATGATGCTTGCCAATGATTTCTATTTTGACCTATTATTCCCAAGCTCCCTCTAAGAAGTTTCATTATTTTTATATTGATCAGTGCACTCACACCCAGCCCATTTAAATAAAATATTAATTCATCAGTGGTTTTCTTCCTCTTCTGTAAGAATACTGCTCTTGAGCACCTTGTGGTAAGTTCTACAGGTGTCTGTGGCTTATGGATTGAGCCCAGTTGCTTGGATTTTCTACAGCTAATCCAACTTTGTTTTCCTTCTCGTGAGTTCTCTGACAAGTTGATTCAAGAGGTAGCAATTTAGAGTGTCTAAAATTTCAGGCCCCACATCATAATCCAGTGTGATATTTTCATTGCTAATCAGGTGGCACGGGAACAACTGGAGTATCCCATTGTTAGAGTATTTTTTCAAAAATACAGAACTCCATGAGAAGTAAATAATTCTTTATGTGGCCTAATACAGTTTGTCAGACTTTCTGCTTTGTCTACAACTGAATCTATTAGCTCTCTTGTCAGTGAATCAGTGAGTAGTTTTAGAAGAGAATATAGGAAAAACTAGGATCTCAGAAACTCTGATTAAGAAGTGGAGTCATCATGAAAGCATTAATGATGGTCTCAGACTGCTCAGAGCTGGCAGACTGTGCAAATTCTTGCTATCTTGGAGCATCTACTCTCCATCATGTTAAGAAACACACTAGAAAGAGGTATTTCATATTGATAATAGTGACTACCAGTGGATAAAAATCCTATGCCTGAACAGGAAAAGACTAACATTAGTACTGCCCACTCAATTAGACAGAGAGAGCCACAGGTTAAGAAAGAGCAGAGAGGCTGCTGACAAAAATAAAAAAAAAAAGCAAAAAGTAGAAAAAACCTGTGTGAAGTAGAATAAGGCAGGCAAACAAATTTTATGCTGGTTAAACCATGAGAAAACATTCTTAGAACATGAAGTATTCTTGAACTTCAACTCTTGAACTCTGCTTAAAAGTCCAAAAGTCCAAAAAGTCCAAAAGTCCAAAATTATTGAAGAACTACTTGGCATTCTAGTCTTCTTTTTTTTTTGAATTTCAAGTTCTTAGACACTGGGCAGCTGCTGCCATTTAAATCAAATATGAAGGAAATGAGTACTTTCAAAAAGAGTACTTCTGAAATGAGTACTTCATGCAGAGAACCACACTACAGTGGGTATGACTGTGTATTGCCAAGGAGCTATGATTACACTGCTGCATACATGGATAAGTGAGGTACAAGTCTCCAAGTTATTGGAGGTGAAAGCCAGAAAGCCAAGATCATGCAAAGCTGTGGGACTCCATGCAGACTTCTAGCAACCTTCTAGAAATAGCACTGCAAGTTCACTTTTTGGGATGCTTACTAGGATAGGCATTATGCAAGGTTGAAATTGTTGAGAGTTTTTTTGACCAGGTAGCCATAGCATAGCCATACTTGAGCAATAGGAAATGAGGTGAGGGTTCCCTTCAAGCCTTGGATTGTTTATTTTCATTTACGTGAACTGATCATTCACTTTATTATGTATTGGTCTTCTTAATCATTGACTTCTTTTGCTAAAATCACAGAAGGTTGGAAGGGACCTTAAAAATCATCTTGTTCAAAACCCCCTCCCATGGGCAGGGACACGTTCCACTAGACCAGGTTGCTCAGAGCTCCATCCAACCTGGTCTTGAACACTTCCAGAGATGGGGCAATCACAGCTTCCCTGGGCAACCTATGCCAGGGTCTCACCACCCTCACAAAATTGTCTTCTTAATATCCAATGTAGTCTCTTTCTGAAGCTATTCCCTCTTGTTCTGTCACAAAACGCCATTGTGAATAGTCCCTCTCCATCTTTCTTGTGGGCTCCCTTAAGGTGCTGGAAGGCCACAATCAGGTCACCCCAAAGCCTTCTCTTCTCCAGGCTGAACAATCCCAATTCTCTCAGCCTTTCCTCATAGCAGAGCTGCTCCACCCCTCTGACCACCTGGGTGGCCTCCTCTGGACTCTCCAACAGCTCCATGTCCTTCCTGTGCTGGGACCCCAGAGCTGGAGGCAGCTCTGCAGGTGGGGTCTCACCAGAGCGGGGCAGAGGGGCAGAATCCCCTCCCTCCCCTGCTGCCCACGGGGCTTGGGATGCAGCCCAGGACACACTTGGCTTTCTGGGCTGCATCTGAATGATAGAGTGACATTCACAGCACTGCAGTAAAAATCTGTGTAATAATGATCGTCATCCATCTTAATTGAAAGAAGGAATAAGTATTAATATTTCCTACTGTAACATTCTACAGGTGTGTTTGCTGGCCATGAAAGACTGTCTTTGCTCACAGAAGTTTACATTATTTTCTACTGAGGACCTAGTGGCACTTGAAGGCTAATTTGGAGTAATGGTTATAGCTGAAACCACTTTTCAAACAGAGGCAAAGTGAGGTGGAGTTTAACATAGGCCTTGAAATGAGCAGTTCTGAGCATAAATCTTCAGTTGGAGTTTGAAGCCTGTTTGATGACAGGATCAACAAGTTTAAAGACTTGATTCTCTTGCTTTGTGGGGTTTTTCTCCTTAAAACCCAAAATGAAAATGGATATTCCTGCTCATTTGCTAATAGTACCTAGACAGTTGATTTTGCAATTGTCTGGGTTAGTAGACTATAATTAATGTAGCTACTTGAGAAGCAGACAAACAGGAGTCCAAATTTCAGGAAAGGAGAAAGTGACATAACCCATTTTCCAAGTCAATCATCAACATCCTGGTTACATGGTTTTTATGGAAAATAAAGTGCAAAGGAGATCTTACGGTATAAATTTTAAGGAGCGATGATGCAAATTTCATGTCACCGAGAGTAACAAGAGAAAAGATATTGTAATATATGTCATGCCATCTGGAAAAGAGAAAGTCAGACAGATACCAGTTTTTCTGGAACTCACCAGGAAGAAGCAACATATCCTACCCTGTGCAAGCCTGAACAATATTTTGTTTGCATTACCTTAAAAAATTTATCCAGGACTACAAACATAAAATTAAACTTTCATATTTTAATTACTGATTTCACAACACAGTTTCTGAAAGTTGTTACTAATTGAAATACAGAGGCTAACATAAGTGCCCTGATATTACTCAGCACCTAGGAGGGCATGTCTGCTTGATCAATCTTGTAAGGGAGAAAGTTAATTTCATGGAACTTCCATAGACAAATCTGTGGAAATATATGGGAAGAAGCTGGAAAAATTTTCACTTCAGGCAGAAACAAACAAACTACCTAGGAGATTCACTGGAGGTCTCAAAATTATATTGGTAAAAAACCAACAAATCAAGAAAGTTCCAAACCAAACTAATGAGAAAAGACAATCACACAAACATCTAAAGATAAAGATCACAAACATATAAAGAGTGTTTATAGTGAACTGATTAAGAAATCAAATTGGAAGAATCTGTGTGAAAAATAATATGTCAAACTGGGATCAGTTCTGTAAGCCGTGATTCCTCTTCACCGCGCTGATTAACAGCTGGTGGAGTACAAGGAAGTGGGAATTAGGGTCTTCAAGATAGCTCAAGACATGTTCATGAAACATGACCCATGGACAACTGGGACATAGTGTCACAATGACAAATTCAGGAAACAAAATAGTAGAGTAGAAACAAGTAGGGATAGACTTGCATCATTTTGCAGAAAGGCTATGAGACAGTCCAACTAAAAATAAGAAAAAAGGTGTGTTAACAGTTTCGTGTTGTGCGTGTGAAAGTTCTTAATTCTTTAAATCATAGAACCAGAGAATGGTTTGTGTTGGAAGGCACTTTACAGACCATCTCATTCCAACCCCTTTCCACGGGCAGGGTCAATTTCCACTAGAGCAGGTTGCTCCAAGCCCCACCCAGCTTGGTCTTGAATACTTCCAGGGATGGGGCCTCCATGACTTCTCTTGGTAACCCATTACAGGGCCTCACCACCCTCACAGTAAAGAATAATTCTTCCTATTATGTGATCTAAACCTGCACTCTGACAGTCTAAAGCCATTCCCCCTTTTTCTATAACTACATGCCCTTGTCAGAAGTCCCTCTCTGACTTCGTGTAGCTCCCTTCAGTTACTGGAAGGTGGTATAAGGTCTTGCTGGAGCATTCTCTTGTTCAAACTGAACAATCCCAACTCTGAGCTTGTCTTCATAATCAAAACTCAATACAACTAAAGATCTCATCAAATTATCAACAAGTAAATCTGTAGGAAACATCAACCAGCACCTGATGCACCCCCAGTAACCATGATATTAGCATCACTGGCTCTGGAGAATATAATGACAATGAATAATTTCTTTCTCAGCAAGTCAACCCTCAGAGCAGTTTCAAAACTATTTCAAATTAATTTGAACTCAATTCCCATTATGCCAAATGTCATGCTCTGAAACAAGCATTACAAAGTTCCAAGTAAATATTAGGAGACAAAAGTCTTAATATTTTACAGCAAGGAACTGAATAATGCTTTTTAATGGTATAGCATCTTCAGACTTTTGTATCAATGCTGTGAAGAGCATAGACAGCTCTACCCGACACCTAGATCCTCTCCAACACGATCTTTTCTTGTGGTCTGGTCTGTGTCAGTATCATCTCTAAGAGCAGGCTAGAGCCTGCTCTCTGAAGAGATCAAACAATTTTGTGCTTTTCTTATCACACTGGGAAACAAATGCATCATGTGAAGCAAAGAAGAACAAGATACTATTAGGCTCAGATAATTTGGACTCTGATAACTGTTTTTTTCATATGTTGGTACAATCTTCCATAAACTTTGTTTGTTTGTTTTTGCAATTTTTCATATGTTCTGCTAAACAAATGATTTATTATGCACTCCTATGAATAATAGAAAAACACCTCCATGTTTTACACAGAAGAAAATAATAACTATATTAACTTTGTTTGGCAGCATCACAGAGGAGATGAGATGGCAAGAGCAGTGTAACTGTGTAAATGTACCTGAAAATCTTCTTTTCCATGTATATCTCCTTTTTAAAATGCAGCCTAGTCAATATACACCTTCATAAAAGAAGAAAAAGTGCTATCACTTCCTCAAATCTAGATCCCAATGACAATAATTTGGTGGTAAACTTCTGTAGCATCTCTTGCTGACAAATGACACTTCTCTTTCTCTAAAACAGAAAAGACAGTTGTTACAGCACAACCTATCCTCATAAGGAAAAAGAGTAACAGACCCCTGAATATTGCTTTAAGGTCCTCATAGCACAAGAAGCTGTGTCCTTATGCTTTAATAAAGTGTAAGAAGCTAAATTGTCTACCTTCAATCACTTATGCATGAAGACTTACAGGTGCAAACCCCACATTTTTTCATAGATTCATGGAACAGTTTAGGTTGAATGGGAACTTTAAAATTCATCTAGTCCAACTCTCCTGTAATGAGCAGGGACATTGAGTAAATCAGGTTGCTCAGAGCCCTATCGAAACTCCATCTGAATGTTTCCAAGAAGAGGAAGCATGTAGAGGCATCTACAACCGAGGTGGAAGACTTTTCTTTCAGAGAGGAAGAAGCTAACAGTACCCGAAGGCTGGGCGGAACCTCCACATGGGTTTCATCTGGCTGGTCATTTCAATATTTCCCTTTTCAGCCCAGTGGTCACAGTCTGTGTAGTCCTGGTAAGATGAATCACTGTGCTGCTTTCTCAGCATCATATCCAGAGATTGCCTTTATATGTATCCCTATTCATGTGCGTGTGCATAAACAAGGACACATCCATGCACACACTTACTTGCACAGAGATCTCTCCTAGGGCATTACAAGGCTCTTGTCTTGCTTAACTCTGTTATTACCAGTGGCTGTGCTGCAGAGATTTCATATATATGCTTAAGGTGAGGGAAGACTCTGAGGGAGTGATGTCTCATGATAGCAGAAGCATCTAATAAAGTTTCATGACATAAAGATGGCATGAATTTGAATTTGGACTCAAGACATTAATACATAATCCTGCAGCACTAAGAGAAATAAATCAAGTGTTTAAAATAGAGAGACTCTGATGTAGAGCAGCAACTAATTTTTGAGAGCTATGGAGGGTATGAGACTATATGAAGGAGCACGACCTTTTTTCAGCAACTTTCCAACTGAATGTTCTTCTGTCTCTCTTCCTTTCAGTGTGAAAGTATGGGGACAGGAAGAGATGGGCCTTATTCCACAGTTGCATGGGAGACCAGAATGGCCTGTCAGCTTTATGTTATTTTGTTGTGAGAGAAGGCTGAAATGTCACTTTACTCCCAAACTACATTTCCCCATCAGGAAGCCTGTCAAAGCATGGAGGGAGGAGGAACACACAGAGCTGTTTTCCCACCGCTGACACAGGTCAGGTTAGAGGGGCAAGGCCTTCACAGGCAGGCTTGGAGGGCAGGAAAACAGAAAAAACTGGGGTAGCCATCAGGAAAACAGCAGGCTGAGAACAGAGTGAGAGATAGGGGGGAAAGCAGAGTCAAGTCATGTATGCCTGGGAGCTGTAGAGTGGACCTCCCTGCTGGCAAATACACAATCGCCAGCTGATGGTCTGAATCTGTCACGGTTTTACCCTAGCCATCAACAGTCACCACCCAGCCTTGCCCACCTGGGTTGGGAGAGGGAATCACAAGAGTAAAAGTGAGATAAAGACAGCTGGTAAAAGCAAAAGTTGCTCATACAAGGAAAGCAAAAAAATGGAATTAGTTCCCATGGTTGGGCAGCTGTTCAGCCATCCCCAAGAGAGCAGTGTCCCATCACAGTAGCGGTGACTTGGAAGGACAAAGCCTATCACTCCAAAACTTCCTCTTTCTTCCCCCTTTATATACTGACTCTGATGCCATACAATCTGGAACATCCCTTTGGTCATTTGGAGTCAAGTTTCCGGGCTGTGTCCCCTCCCAGTTCCATGTGCACACCCAGCGTCCTTGCTGGTGGAGTGGGTGGAGTGAGAGACAGGAAAGGCCTTGGCTGTCCCCAAGCCCTGCTCAGCAGTAATGAAATCATCCCTGTGTTTTCAGCACTAATCCAAAACATAGTTCCATACAAACTATTATGGGAAAAACAAATCTCTATCCCAGTCAAAACCAGCACAGAAGGGCAAATATTTAAGTTTTGAACTTGGAAAAAAAAATGGAAGCTCCTTGGGAGCCCACTACTTCTAATTGCATGCAATTTGTTCACAGCTCTGTTTTCCAGCAGGAGCTCCTGACTGATGGCAATCACCTTCGTCTTACAACCATGCTGCTTATCACTAACCTATCTCAAGTGAAGCATACACATTTTGAGTGCACGGGATGTACCCAGGATTCATAAACTTTTCAGTCTTTCTTGCAGGTCTTACAGGTGTCTGTGATGACTAACATAGAGTACAATTATGAAAAAAATAATTATTTGCCTTGAACCAAAGAGAAAAACTCCAGTACAGGTAAAATTTCAGGTCAAAGAAATCCAGCAGAAGTGCCAGCATATTCTGAGTTGATTCAGAAGAAACAATAGACACACATTTTGCTCAGAATATCCATGAATAGAAAAAAATATTTTAATAGATTGAGAAAACTTTTGCTATTTGTCCAGCTGATGAGTCAGTATTAATCTGTAAACTCTAACTCTGGTATCATAGCTGTGTGATGCATATTGCTTTCTCCCAGATCATGAGTCAGTGAGTGAAACAGATAGACCACAAAATCAGTAGAGAAGAATTCAACAAACATAAGAAACAAACACATCTGTGCCTCTCTGAAGTCAAAATGCCAGCAAATGTCATCAATGCGCACTAAACTCCCACCAGGAAACCCCTGGACATGGAGGTCCAAAGGCTGCCGCGACATCCATGTTGCAGAGGACTCCTGCACCTCACAGCGGCAGAGTGGTCGAGCAGGGACCCTGGTAGAGCTTATGGGTGTATTGCAGGACAGTGGGCAGCAGTGGCCTCACACCTCTCCAGAGCAGAACCCAAAATCTAGTGCTAGGACAACCCCAGATTCATTTTCCACCTCATCCTAGGGGTTCCTGGTGGTGGTTTCAAATAGTGGTGTTGCAGATTACTGTATGCTAAATTTAGAGTTTGGGGTTTTTTTAAAAAGACATTTTTAACCAATGAATTCTTGACAAGTGTCTACAGCTATTGAATAATTTAAAAATGTGACAAACTCTTTGTGCAACACAATTGGTCTCTCCTTTGGTTGTTTCAGAATAATTATTATTAGAACACATATATGATTAGAATTATTTTTCTATAGGAAGGCAGGAAGAAACATGGTTTGGGTATCCATTCCTCAATGCTGTAAAGGTAATCTCTCCATGATTTTATGAACAGTTTATGAATAGTCCTGTTACATCAGACTTGTATCTACAGTGACAATTTTAGGTAATTTGTCTTGTTTGTGACCTGGTAACCCAGAACATGTAAGCTTTCTTTGTTACATGGCAAAGCTAATTTTTACCCAGAGAACAGGTCTTTTCCTTTCTTGACTCCTCTTTCTTACAATATTAACATACAAAGAAGATTTGATTTTTTTTTTTCCCTCTTAAATGTGTTGCTGTTACAAATCCTGTCTAACAGTGCCTCTGTAAGTCTATTTGAGATGCATTTATGTAAGTCTGGAAAAAAATTCATTGTTCATGTTGGGGGAAGCTGTAGAGATCTGGGACAGGTGAAAAAAACTTTGTCTAATTGAATTAGAAAAGAAAACATTAGCATGCAAGCAAGTTTCTGTAAGGGAAGATAATCGGTATAAAATTGATTTTCATGAGGTGAGTGCTAAGATTGGCAGGGGCTTGGAATGAGATGAGCTTTAAGGTCCCTTCCAACCCAAACTATTCTATGCTCCTATGATTTTATAATATATTGCTGACATCTCCAGCTGTGAGACAGAAAGCATTAAGGAGACCTTCAACAGAGAGTGTGAATGGGATTTTTAGCCATGTTAGCACAAGGAAATGGCTGGGTATCCAAGAAAGCAGAGAATGAGAGAAATAGGACAAGGATTTAGGTGGGACTGGCAGGGAAAGCAGGCCTATGAGTTGTCAGTGCACAGATGGGAGATGAATTTGTGCTTACAGGTGAGATACAAATGAGAAGAGAACTTCAGATGAACCTCTGCAGGGAAGGAAGGATATCATCTTCCAACAAAAATTGCGTATCACCATGAACAAGTTAATGTTCTTTGTTTGATAATATACAGCACTTGCTAAGGTATCTTTGTGTGTCATTAATTTTTCTGTGGACATGCTGCCTGGAAAAGAAAATTGAAGTTAACATGAAAAAGTATTTGTGTCATTTACGGCAAAAAGGGTTCTTGCAATTTCCAATAAGCGTCATTTCTGCGTAGTAGATTTTGAATGTCCTGACTCATATTTGGCTAGTATATGGTATCTCTAATATTTAAAAAACTTGTATTTTTCTTCACAGTTACTCTTACATAAATACTCAAAAATCTAGTTGTTCCAATTTTATGATATATTCTTGCCAACTAAATATCTTCAATGCAGTTTTTAATGACAGTTCTATCCTTCAGAATGATATAAGTACTTTTCTTTCTTGGATTACCTGACTTAGAATTTTCCTCAGATTAACTTTTTTTCACACATTTTACATGTGCATTTTACATGTGCATTTTACCTTTTTACAGGGTGTAGGAATCCAAGAAGAGAGAGCTTCAGTAACTGGTAGTGGATTTGATTTACAGCCCTGGAAGAAACTTGGTCTGGCATAATTAACNTACGGCTCCTGAGAGTTGCTCTGATAAGCCAGAGATTTATAGCCAGAGCGACTAAGGAGGGGCTCCGTGCCCCTCTCAAAAGGGGGTCCAAAACACCAACAAGTCCAGCGGCCCCCCAAAGCCAGGCAGGGAGCTAGCGGCATGTCAACAACAGGGTATCAAAATCTTCTCAGTAGTGCCCATGGAGAAGACAAGACACACTGGGCAAAAAGTCAAACATGGCACTTCATCTGAGCACACAGACCCCACTTCTCTTCTGTCAGGGTTGCCCAGACAGACTGTGGTGTCTGCATTCAAAGAGGTATTCAGAATCCTCCTGAACGCGATCACTGGCAGCCTGCTCTAGGTGACCTTGCTTGATTGGGGAATTTGACTATACTGTATCAAGAAGTAACTTGCAGCCGAAATAATTCTGTGAATCTGTGAGATTCCATCTGAAACCCTGCAAACACGTAATATACTGACTTTACACCACATCCTAGTATCTCAGAAGAGTGAACAGCTTCTAGAGACATATATTTATGTAATGTCGGGAAAGCTGCATCTGTGGCTTTTACCCACATCTTTGGGTAGTTACCTTTGAGTCTTTTACTCCATATCAGGGAGATCTGGAAGAGATAACTGCTAGTTCAAGTCCCACTGGTATCTAAGCTACTGGGTCATCATGAGATGTATGGTAATCTTTGTTCAGGTCATCTACCAGAGGTTTTGCTTTTGGAGCCTTGGGCATGCATAACACTTTATCCCTTACTTTTAGTTGACATAAGTTTTAACTGTTATTTATTTATCAACTCTAAGAGCTTTTGTACTTGGTGTTTTCAGAGAAAGGCATATCCTGTTGCTGCTTAGGAATGTGAAAACGGATATGTCTCCTCCCCTGCTCTTTTTTTTTCTTTACAATTTTTTAGGATTTACCACCCTGCAGGAGCTGACTCATTGCTGGGTATCTTTTGGCGAACAAGAGTTCACAGAGAGTGTGTATTTTAGGCTTTCTTCCTCCCCTCAAATTTACCTTTTCTCAAGTAGTTTTTGAAAGTCAAGTTCTTGCCATATCTATGTCTTAATCTAGATATGACAATTTATTTTATGATTTGTGTTTTGGGGGTGGTATTTTCGGGGGGCAGAGGGGACTGTGTGGGTTAGGCTTTTTGTTTATTTTACTTAAGTAATGACAAATAGATGGTATATTTTTGCATTAATTCTATTTACTGTTCCACTTAGCCTGAGACACAATTTTTTTTTGCTGTACCTCATGAGTATAATGCAAGTTTCTCAGCATGGGGCTACCTGAACACTCAGCATGTGGCCCAGACACTGCAAAACCACCATCCCTGTGGATTTGTAAAACCTGGCTAAATCCTGAGCAGCCTGGTCTAATTTGCAAGCTATCTGGACTACATGGCATCCAGAGGTGCCTTTTACTTTAATCTTTCTCTGAGTCTGTGCTTTCAAGTTGTCCTCTGTATCATGAGCATCATCTCAACAGGGAAAGCCAAGCCTTAAAATTACAGGATCTGCCTATTTAATTTAAAAAACCCCAGTAAATATTGTGGAAATTAAAGAAAAACTAATTTGCAGATATTATCTACAATGTTGGTTACTTGCAAATAAAAACTACAATACTCTGTGAGTGTTTTATCAGATAACATCAAGATAATAAGCTTTCCTTAAACACTTCTATTTTTCTGTGTCTGATTTGCTCAACAAATACCAGAATATTTAATAACACTATTAGTTTTGACTCATTAGCTCATTTCAGGAGAAAAGTAATCATAGTATATCCAGAAGAGTGCCATTCACCCTTTGTTTAGATTCAGATTTTGTCGGATCGTTATATCAGATAAGTTTCCCAGTGGTCATCTTTGGTTTTTGTGTTTGAATCTCCTTAAATGAGCACTAACAGCTATAAAAACTAAGCCTGCAGAAAAAGTTGTCTTACAGTAAGAAACGAAAACAAGGTGTGTGTAGGATGTAAGCCTAATGCTTTGCATTCATTTGTAAAGTCTGAAAACTTTAAACAGTATTCACATGTTGATAATTCTGGCACAAATATTTTAACAAATGCTCCTTTAAAGGCGTTTCTGTAAGTTTGCAATATTTAAAGGCATGGCTAAAGATAGAACTCAATTTCTCTTCATTGCAGAGCAAAACAGGACTGACTCTGGAAAGCAAGGTGTGGTCTAGCAGAGCTGATACATTAAATGGGAAATAGGGAGAATTTAAATGCCTGGAGTCTCAATTTTAAAATAGAAAACACCTGACACTTTTACCCTGGAGGTACTTCAGCTCTGTTAGATCCTCACATTTAGGGAGAATTCTCCATAAGTGCTGGGAGTGGCAACTCTGTGCAGATCTCCCCACTGTCCCAGACTTGGACACACTTGGCAGCTGCAGGCTGAACTCATGCCTAACCCTCATCTTGACACAGATAAGATGTTCCCTGCTTAGGGTACATATATCACACTTGACACACACCCTAAGAGCCTCAGCTCCTTGCAGGTTATAGGTGGGATGGCAACTTTTTAAATCTGGAAGTATGGTAATGGAAAATTTTGCCCTCTAACTGTTTTCATATAAAATGTCTACCATTGCTAATTAAGACTGGTCTGGGTAACAAGTACATCTCACTCATTCTCTTCCAAATGAAGCTGGTGTAAATTAGAGCCATGGTTCTTCATTGCTGTCTTTTGGGAGATGGATGAAAATTTCCTTGTTCGCACAGATGTATGGCTTCACCAGGAGGCACAGGAAGCAACCTCTGTCACTTTCTCAAATGGTTGAATGAATATATTTCTGGAGAAAGAGTTTTGCTTACCACTGGAAGAGGGGAGAGTAGACGCGCATTTATGGCTCCCCCAGCTACTGCTTCAAAACCCAAACTGCTGTTTTAAACAACATGACAAAAGAAATGTCTTCTGCTCAGACCTGGGTTGCAGGCAGTGAGCATCCACTTAAATGAGGTGCTCCTTTTCAGCTCTCTCTCAGAAGCCTTGGAAATGTGTCTACTGTCAATGACATGTCCCATCCTGCAGTCCCCAGCACCAAGGGGTGTCTAGCCCATGGCATGAGGAAAGAACAGCACAGGAAAAAGTTGTGGCAATGCTTCTTGCCCTTCCTCTTCAGTTTTCTTGAAGCATACAAGGACAGAGAGCCTGGCAATCATGTCTGTGAAGGGCACTGCTTTTCCTTGTAGCACTTTGTGACAGAGATATGTTACTGCAATCCTGGAAAGGGCACACTCCCTCTAAGTGGTGTGGTGAGGCTGTTAATCAATGACAGTGTTAATGAAAACCCAAAGCATTTCTTCACCTCCCAACCCAAAATCAATTTCTAGTAGATAAGCAAGATTGAGAAGAAAATAATAAAATGTTTGACATTGCACTTTTAAAACACTGTACCTTAACATACACCCAGAAGCAACATAAACAAGAATGAAAATTTACAAAAAATATTTACAATACTTTGTGAGTTCCTTCTAGAGGAATTAGAAATACAATACACAGACCTCACTCAGTGCATGTCTGCAAGACATGTGAGACCACATTTCACTCAGCCACCATTGATAGGACAGTTTCCTTTTAATTCTGGGAGCAGATCTGACCATGTGGATGGGACACAGATGCTTGGAAGCTCATGTATATGCTTTGTTTAATATCCATGCATCAATTCTGAACTACAGTGACTCCTAAACAGTAGCCTTCCTTAGGAAACATCCCCAGATGTCATAGATATCTATCCAACTCATGCCTTTAATTGTTAGTTTTTAAGTTCTGAAAATTAGACCAACATATCTATCTGCCTGAAACCAGGTGAAAAGTCTTTCTTAAAGCATAATATGTAGCACCACTTACTCCTTTTCCTCTTTCTTCTCTCAAAGAAAGAAAGAAGACCAGTTTTTTTCAGTAAAAGGTATCTGCTGCTGACACTGTTTGAGAAGCAAGGACATAACAGATGCAGAGTAAGGAAACAGCCTCTTATCAGATCCTAGTTAAAGTCCTGACTGCCTTAATTTTTTGTTTGACTCATGAAACAAATTAAAAATAAACAACAATGATATGTTTGAAATGAAAATGGAAAGAGAAAAATTGCCTCGAGGAACATGTGACATTCATCCTGCATTTGTTAACTCTTCATAGACCTAATTTAAAGGCAGAGACACAGTATCTAAATATTGAGAAATTCTCAGGTGGAATTTAGATAGAAAGCTTGTAATTTCCTATGGGTGACTTTGCCAGGTCTTAATATTTTGCCAGGGGAAAGCTCCAAACTGTTGGCAACTGCAATAAATAACTGCATACTGATACTTAAATTTTAGCCATAATATTTTCTAAATGGCTCTAACAGTCTCCTGAGCAATGTGCAATTCAGAGTTATGTTCCAGACATCAGGGGGTATAAGAATGAGGATTAAGTTACCTTCATGTGAGATCAATGACCAAGAGAGTATCTTAAAAATGAAAAAAATAGAAGGTTCTCAGAGCAAATGTCTCTTGGCATTAAGGGGCACCAAATTCTGCAACTTAAGTAAAACATAATTTAAATTGAACTTTATCTGAGCGAATAGATGACCACACCAAGTAGTAACAGCACAAAATCAAAAATAAGTTGGAGGGGGGTAGTTACTGATTTGGCAGATAATGAGAAGATAATTATTTATCCTCTCAGTTAGTATGTAAAAATTATATAGATTAATGAAAAATAAACAAATTGCAGAGAAACTTGGACAACTGCAGTTCGGATGAAATAATCTTAGCAGGTTAAGTGAGATGCCTGTGATTATTCAGTTATTCCCTTCAATAACTACCAGATTTACACCAATAGACTCCAAGGTTTGTCATTTACAATCAAAATAACACAGACATCTTGCTAGGAAGGTAATGCCTGCCTTATGTGGTCCTGCCTGTCTCAAATGCCCACTGTTGCCCTAAACTCTAGAGAGAGAGTTACTCTGTTTGTGGATAAGCACCAGGTAAGACAAGCCCTCTGCTTGACCAGGGGTGTGGAGTACTCCCATAATACTAAACAAGATTAAAGGCAGCATGGAACTTGACAGACCTGAAGCAGGCACTTTTTAACATACTTTTGGGAAAGCTTTCTTCTGCCAAAATCAGATAGAAATTTTTTTCTTCCACTTTACAATTTCACGTATTAATGTTGTAACATTTGTGAACTGTTTTACAAGTGCTGAAAATACTTGATTTGTTACTGCATTTTTCTTTGCTACTGCCCATGTGGGAAGCTAAAATTATTGAGGATAGAGTTGGATAAAGAGCATCAATAAGAACAATTTCTGAGACACTGAGGGTTTGTAATGTCACCATTGATTTCCTGGCACACTGCAAAATGCACTAAAAACATATCTGAGTCATCTTATTCCCTTCCTGTGGTCTTTAGTTTGCTCATACAAACATGAAGTGCCTATTTACTACTGTATACAACCTGTATTAGGTTATGATTATACTTCCAGACATCTTAATGTCAGTACCCCGTTGATCTTAACAGCAAAGAAATAAGCTATGATAAAAGAAACTCCACATATTGAAGATCTCGTACTTGAATTGGTGTGTCTGAAGACAAAAATGAATTCTGTTGCTCTGAAAAACTTCTCTTTTGTTCATAATGTCATATATTTACTCTTCAGTTGTTCATTTTTCAAATGGCCTACAAACCACTACTATTCTCTGACACCTTCTGACTCCATGGCTAGTAAACTTGGAAAAGTAATGAATCTGATATTATTTGTATTGGCCCTTCACCTGCAGTTATAATGCAAAATGGGACCTGGTTGCTGTAATAGCAGCATACACAAGCTTGGAACAGAGGTTTCCAGCTTTTACAGAAGAAGAAATGATAGCAAACACATCTATAGTAGCTGGACTATGTCTTCACTTGGCTTCACTTGGTGAATTCTATAATGGTATAAAGAGTTAAAAGAGTGTTTCCAGTGATAAAAGGACAGAAATGAGTGGGAGAAATAGAAAAAATATAATTTGAATACAGCAGTGTTTGTTGTAGGTATTAAGTACCTTTTATGCTGAAATTGAACAGTTTAATATATTGCTTAAAGGTTAATTTGTGAAAGACTCAATCAATGCAGAAGAAGATTTCATACATTAGGACAGGTGTTGATTAACTTCTCAAGCTTATCCTCATGTGAAAAAAAAAATATTGGGTAAGTTCTGTTTTCTAAAGACAACGATTAAAAAAACCCAGACATACAAAACCCCTTATAATGAGGTAAGGCTGACCATGTATAATGAAAAGCTAAGATGTTATTATAAAGGCACTGGAGATACTTATTTCTCTGTTCTCAGGTCATTGTAAAATGAAGGATTATTTTCATCATTTTTGATAGAAATATATTTGGGATTTAAGCCACTGCTACTTGGAAAGTCTAATAGGATTTTTCTTTTTTAATTATTAAGCTATTAGATGTTCTGCAATAGTTCGTCTCACTTGAAATTTCATATGTGGTAAATATACGTATGTGATACATACAAAATGATTAATCCGACTACAGAAATGTGTAATACACAGACATACAAGACTGGCCAGACTGGGACAAACCAAAGACTCATTTATCCTGATGCACAGTCTCTCCTGTCCATAAATGGAAGCATAAATACTTGCCAAGCACGTAAGAAACTCACTGCTACTGTTTCCTGAAAAAGAGAAGTTTCCTATGATTGAGCAATCCCCAATGGATTTTTGCTTCATGTACTTGTTCCTTCTGCCCTTAAATCTCCAGAAGTTTTTATTATTCATAGTATCCTTTGACTAAGAATGATATCACAGGTAGCAGCCTCTGCTGTATGAAGACCCACCTCCATTTAATTTGCTTTAAAGCTCACTCTTAACCACTTCCTTTGGTAACTCCATGCCTTGGACAAGACCAGTCAGCAAGGTCATTTTATTTACTTTCTCCTTTCAAAGCAGAGTTCTACAGACACACTGTCTCTCCTCTTAAATTACCATTTTCAGGACTGAAGAGTCAAAGTTTCTTCCATCACCCCTCTAACAAAAGTCTTTCCAGGGCTTTAATCATCTTGTCATCATTTATCAGTAACTGTTCCTGTCTGCACACATGGGTAAGATAGAGATTAAACATTTCCATCAGATTATGAATTAAAGGCTTCAAAAAATGTTAAGAAAGGACAAGATGTGTTACATCAGTGATTAAGTACACATTGCACACTGATAGAAGAGTCTGAGGAATGAAGAAATCAATAGAGTATGAAAATAAGGAAGGAGGACAGATGTACCAAAGACTCATTGTGGTTGTTTTTCATCCCTACTAAGGCACATAAGAAGATTAAACCAGTCAAGCCTTTAACAAAACTTCTCATTTTCCTGGTCAATGTCAAGGTCAAGGTCAATATGAATTTTGGTGTTACAATCACTGGACATTACATTTTTTTCCTAATTATCTCAGAATCATAGAGTATGTGAGGCTGCCAGGGAGCTTTGGAGACCATCTAATCCAAATTCTCTGCGTCAAGTGGGTGCAGGTACAGCATGTAGGGCTCTCTTCACCTGAGTTTCTAATATGTTTGGGAATGGAGATGCCACAATCTCTCTAGATAACCTGTTTCAGTATTTGATTGTCCTCACAGTAAAAAAGCTTTCTTTTAGGATCTTATGCACTTCTGAGCATTCTCATTGAAGTAAGACATTGAACACATGAAACAGTCTATTCTGATATTGATTGTTTTATCTTAAACATGGGCAAGCCCCCTTACCTAGATGTGTTATTATGAAATTCTCAGACCACTAATTTAACTTAATTTAAAGAGACACTTCTACTTTTGCAATGGAACAGGAAATTTTGATTCCTTCATCCGATTCTTTTTTTTTCCCTCTCTTCCTTCCTGAGGTACAAGTTGTTTTTACTGATGATTATACAGTTTTCAATTTTCAGTTTCCTAGTAAGGAGGAAGGACTAGAGTGTTTTGATATGTTTGCTTTTAAATCTAGCTGTTATAAAAATGTACACACTTCATATTCTGTGGTGTTATATTTTTTGTAGAAAACTTGGAGGCATGTTGATGGCTAGTTTTAGTCCTGACTAGCTAATTTTATCCAAGATCTTAAGTTTGGGTAAAGAACCTAAACATTTTGGCATAGTTTTCTTTAAACTTGCATTTCTCATAACATCTACAGTAAAACAAAGCTAAGCCTCCTAAAACTCCCTGTGAATATAAAGTCAGGGAGTTTAAAATTAAGAAAATGGGTCACCAGGTGAATATAAATATAAATAAGTCAGGGAGTGAATATAAAGTCAGGGAGTTTAAAATTAAGAAAATGGGTCACCAGGTGAATATAAATATAAATAAGTCAGGGAGTGAATATAAAGTCAGGGAGTTTAAAATTAAGAAAATGGGTGAATATAAAGTCAGGGAGTTTAAAATTAAGAAAATGGGTCACCAGGTCCAAGCCATCCCAAAAATAACTTTTTAAAAATTAATCTGGACTGTAAAATGTCAATTCTTGTAAACAAAATTTTGGGGATCAAATATTCCTGACAAGTTTATTTATGCAAACAGAACTGAGCTCTTTCTACCTCTTCTGGATAAAACTATACTTTTCTTCCCAGTTACATGACACAAAAAGAGAAACATTATAATAGCATATATTTCTTAATTTTAGTGAGTCAGCTTTGCATTAAAAATTAATTAATGGTGCTATGCATTATTAGAATTTTCTGTGTGACTTTTCAGTATACCTAAAAAAAATGTTACCCTAAGGTCAAATACATTTGCTTTTTCCCATTCACCTCATGTTTCACAGAGTACACTGTTCCTTAAAACTCTTCAGCGTTTTTGATACTTGTGATAGAAGCCAGAATCAGAAGAGTACAACCAAATAAGAGGAAGATGTCAGAATATGCTATTGAAATACACCACCAGAAGAAATTTCCAATTTTAGTCAGAGAAAGTTTTTATTTTATTTAGACTTGAACTAAAAACTATGAACTAAATAAAAAAATCAACCAAACAAAACGTGTCTAAAGTCCCCTCAAAAACAAACAAACAAACCTATCAACCCCAAACAAACAAAAAAGCCAACATCAAAAAAAAGCCACATAAGACCCAAACCCCCAAACATTCAAAGCTTATATAAATTTGAGTTAGAGAATTATCTCAGTTAAAAGAAGATTTTGATCCTAATTTTAATGTATAAAGAGCTACGCTTATCATTTCGGTATGCTGGATTCCTAAAAGGAGTTTCTCATGCAATATTTGCATCTTGCCACTAGAACCTTCATTAAATGCTGGAGCCATGTCAAAGTGGACCTACATGCTTTATGAGCAATGCAAAAATATATATTTCTGTCCTGATTTACAGGTTGACAAAAGATTATGAGTAATTATCCAAACAGTCATACCCTTAATGCCTGCAGTGCAATGAAGAGAATGATTAAACAAGTACATTGAAGTGAGTCTGGAATCCCATTTGCAGCTTGATTTGCTGAGGAGAAAAAAGAGGTGAGCAATTTCTTATTATTTCTGTGAAAGCTGTGCTAGTACATGCTCTATGTGCAATAATACTTCTCCTCGCCCTTCCCTCCCAGGTATTTGGAACTTCTGATACTCTCCACGTTATCTGACCCCAGGGCACTGGCTTCTTGCCTGATACATGTTCTTTCTTTCTTTCTTTCTTTCTTTCTTTCTTTCTTTCTTTCTTTCTTTCTTTCTTTCTTTCTTTCTTTCTTTCTTTCTTTCTTTCTTTCTTTCTTTCTTTCTTTCTTTCTTTCTTTCTTTCTTTCTTTCTTTCTTTCTTTCTTTCTTTCTTTCTTTCTTTCTTTCTTTCTTTCTTTCTTTCTTTCTTTCTTTCTTTCTTTCTTTCTTTCTTTCTTTCTTTCTTTCTTTCTTTCTTTCTTTCTTTCTTTCTTTCTTTCTTTCTTTCTTTCTTTCTTTCTTTCTTTCTTTCTTTCTTTCTTTCTTTCTTTCTTTCTTTCTTTCTTTCTTTCTTTCTTTCTTTCTTTCTTTCTTTCTTTCTTTCTTTCTTTCTTTCTTTCTTTCTTTCTTTCTNTTCCTTCCTTCCTTCCTTCCTTCCTTCTTGTATCAAGAATCAGCAGAACCAGCAAAAGACCTTACACAGTTTTTCCATGCTCTGTAAAAATTCACTGTAATAGTGTGTGGCTCTGGGTTAGACCAGTCAGGTCCATCAGATGATTTGGACATCTGGCCTCTGGAAAGCATTCAGCCCTTTTGATCATATTAAATTAACCTTGTTTAACTATCTCCACTCTATTTAATGAAAAACATGCAAAGACTAAATCAATGAAGCATAATAATCTGTTCCAAAATGCATAGCCTATAAAATACATGCCTCCTCTCTCACCTAGCAGCACTTCAGTTTGCACACAGGAGCCAGGAACAGAGGGAGCTCCCCATATAGCTCTGTGGTGGTCTCCTGAATTGGTTCTTATCCTGAAAATTCCATTTTTATTCATGACCCTGACTGTCCCTAGCTGTACTCTACTGCAATTGTCTGTACCAACTTTTGGTTGGTTAACTTTTGCAAGTTAACCAAACACTTCTTTTTAAGGAACACTTAATTTTCAAAAATGTCCAAGCTATCTGAGGAAGAATTAGTATTAAAATGCTAAGAAGTCTAAGCAGGTGAATATCAACATGGGGTATGTATTTGAAGGCAAACCTTTTCTCCCACTTTGTCCAATGCAGACATTATTTCAAAGAGTCCAGGATGGACTTCAGATACCTATGTAGTGTTGCAGTTCAGAAAACATACGTTTAGCTGCCAATTAAATGAAAGCACACAAGCTTTGCTGGCACTCTGAATTTTGCTATAAAGGCATCTAAAATCTGATTTGTATGTTGGCTGAGGAACATCTTGGTCTCAGCCAAGAGAAAAGTACCTAACCCTCATCCACATCCATGAAAAATGTAATCCTGCATATGTTTCCATACAGGGCTTGGTCCTAGAGTTTCCACCCCAGCGAACACTAAATGAAACTCCAGGCAACATGCAGGAGTCAAGCATGTTACGCAAAACAGAGGAGAAATCATAGGGACACAACAGTTCTCACCCACTACAGTTTAAATCTACCTTCCTTATTACAGTAGCAAGCACTGCAGCCAGCAGATCAGCAAACCTGGGTGGGCTGTATGCTAAGAGTCCTGCCACACTCATTCCTCTTAGCCCAAAAGGACAGAAGGACCCTGGCTTTGAGAGGCTCTGGGTGTGTGAAAGCTGCTCTAGCCTTGCAAAATCCAATAAGCAGAGAGAATGAAAATCTGACCGACATCTAAAAAAGTATTTCTCAGCTATGGAAGTAAAGGAAAAGGAAAACAGAACATATAACAAACCACCTGCAGGAAGGGAATGTCCTGATGTATAAGGGGAGCTCCCTAGCACCTTGTTCTTTTGAAGCATTTAATTCTGCTTTCCTGGGACAAGTCAGGCATTTGACTGCCCTTAAAATCATGCAACTTCTGTCTCATCAGAGGGTCACTCTTCAGAAACACAGACTTGAGGGAAAATGGCCCTGCTTTCCCTGACAACAAAAACAACTCCAAAACTTACAAAATGACTTTGTAAAATGTCCAAACACATAAATATGGAATCTGGTATGATTCTCCAGAGACAGGTTTAAAGAGACAGGTTTTGGTGGGCCACTAGCTTGATTTTCCCCAAAATGAAACTTGAAAGCATCAGAGAATTTGCTGTTCCCTTTAAGAGTTAAATGTTGGTAAATCTACCTTGAAACTCCAGCCAAGGACTTATCATCACAGCAATGTTAGTAATTATTATCAGATGTATGAAGAAATGTTTTCTAAACTTTCTCGTTTTCTAATGTAAACCAAATGTTATTCTCCCTGCCAGCTGGATAAATATTGTGCTATTTTTCTTTAGTAACAGGACTAGCAGCTACATACTTCACTAAATTTATTTCTTTCTGCATAAAATCTTTCTAAATTTTCTTCATGAAATCCATTGAATATATAACTGCAGAAATTGTACAGAACCTCATAAAACACAAGTATTTCTCCTCAAGTGTAGCTGAGAGATGCACTACAACAAACAAATAGGAAAACAATTTCTTTAGCACAACTTCTTACATAAGATTTCCAAGCCAAAATCACTTTGGAAGCCTGCTTTCAAGCATGGATCTTGCAGCACCCTTGAAAATAGTCAACATACCTTATGCAGTGATATGTCTAATTTCTTTTTTGCTCTCCAGACCTTGCCCAGCTCTGTAAATAAGTGCCCCTCCTCTTTACTGCTACCACTTCAATATATTTGACCTGTCTGATGCTCTTTTGTTAAATATTACCAGCTCCAGATATTAACTGCAAGTTTTTGTGGGAGAAGTTTTAAAAAGCACTGGGAGCGAAGGGCTTATTCACATCCTTAGTAGAACAAGGATTAACTTTTTTGTCTATGTTTGTTTCTCACACAGTTCAGAGGTTATGGGCACTCTGTTTTTGATTTAGCCAAGTCCTAGAGCTGAGGAATTATTAAGGTATTGCCCACAACTAATTACTAAAGATTTCTGTCTTTTAAATGATCTTAGTGTCACATGAACTTTCCGGCCATACCCCAGAGGATGCTACTGACATGACTTCTAAAATCCCCATATTTCTTCTGCTCTCTGCTGAGCTTGGGGTTTCCTACTTGCAGCTTTGTGGCTGTTTGTGTTAAAGGCTGGCCTGAGGGAACTACTCAGACTGGCTGTGGGTAAAGGGTGCTACACTGCAACCCAAAGCTAAGCAGGTGTGTGGAACCCAAGACATGTACTGTTTCATATTTGAGTATTCCACAGTGGAAAGCCAGAATCATCCATTTAAAGTTTCAAGGAAAATAGTGTTGTCCTCTCGGGCTCCCACAGAACCAGCTGGAACTGACATTCCTGTCCTTCAGTGCTTGTCCCACTGCAAAAGAAGACCATCTTGTCAGGCAATGTGTGCCAACCTCTCTTCTTTCTCTACCTGCATCAAGGGGGACACTTAGAAATTGTGTCAATGGGTTGCCTGAAGCCCTCTTAATTGGGAACTCTCTGAACATTCCTTTTCCTTATCCAAAAAATGAGATGTAGACATGCCTATATTTATGTGATAGGCACATGAAAGAGATAATAAACTTCTCTGTGTCCACTACTTAAACAGTCTTTTCAGTCTCCTTTTCCATATGGGAAAACTTACAGCTGGAAAAAACCCCAAAATGTGTGCATGTAGAAAACCCACAATATCCAGAAGCATTGAAAGGGTTGCTTCCAGAGCTGAAGCAATTCTAAAATATTCTGTCAGCTCTGCTGACTTTCTTAATCTGACCTTTAAAGGATGTTTAAAATTCAGCAGCAGCTGAATTTCTGAATTTCTTGGTTTAAAAATTGTCAGCATGGACTGGTTTTTGCTTGTATACTTTCTCTATGAAATTTAATTATCTGGTAATTCAATACTAGTATGAATCCAGCTATGTATTGACTCAACTGTAATCATCACCAGAATCTGAAAAACGTCGTGTGTCATTCCTGTTTTAGTAGGAGGTCACAGCAGCTGGTGCTAGCAGCAACTCTGACTAAGTCCAGACTTGTTTATTTTTTCAATTTGCAATGAAACATGACATTACAGTGGCATGGCTTTTTCTCTCAGCTTCTTATCTCAGATGAGATCTCAGAAGTGAAAGTCTTTTGGCAAATATTTATACACACATACAGCATATTGTCTCTGGCCCTAATTTTAAACATGGATTCTCCCTTTTTTACCACAGACACTTTGTTTACACTACACAATTTGTATTTTAGTTCTAATAATAACAGAAGGGCAATGAACCATTGAACAGGAAAATGGCTTTTATGATCTTGTTGAGCGAACTGCATAATGAGGTGATTTCCTCAGAACAGACCTATGACACATTCATATTTATCTTAAGTGAATCATGTCATAGGCAAAAATCTTTGTCCACAGAACTAGATAGGAGATCTCTAGAATACACATGAATAAGAAAAAAAAGGTCAACATGATGGTGCTATGACAACGAGGCTGGATAATGACCTTTGTGAGAGAGCTCCAGGCAGACAGCTTGCTGGAATAGCAGCTGTCCAGCTGAGCACTATTCCACGCTGTAAGACACCACTTAAAACAAAACAGTTTCCAGCAGATAAGAAAGGGACATTGATGAAGAGATACTGGATATTGGAGAGGAATAGGGCTAGGATCTGAGACATGTCTTTGTTCACATGCCTGTGTTCACAATAATCTACTGTGGAAACTGTAGTGGAAGTAAGAAAAAAGGTAAGCGAAAAAGCAACCAATCAATTATATTCAAATTACCTCATGTCGTGAATGAAGGAGAGAGAGGAAATGGCTGCTTGCCTCGGAGAAGCTATTTCTTGTCACCAAAGCATGCCATCTATGATCTCCCAGTCCTGATTCTGAGGGGAAACTGGAAAGATACATTCAGACAAGGAACCCTCAAGCTTGTGCTGGGCTTGCGTGGCAAGGTTTTGGCAGCCTTGGGTGGGGAGGCCATTGGGGTGGTTTCTGTGAGAAGCTGCCCTCAGGCCGTCACAGCCAGTGCTAGTCAGCTCCATGATGGACCTGCTGCTGGCCAGGGCTGAACCCATCAGCAACAGTGGCAGCACCTTCGGGATATTGCATCAAAGAAAGGTTAAATTAAAGCTGCGCTACAGCAGCCATGAGAGCCGAGAGAGAGCAGGTGAGAAAAACAGCCCTGCAGACCCTACGGTCAGTGCGGGAGGGGAGGAGGTGCTCCAGGTGCCAGAGCAGCCCGTGGTGCAGCCCATGGTGAGGCAGCTGTGCTCCTGCAGCCCGTGGGGGTCCATGGTGGAGCAGGGATCCTCCTGCAACCTTGAAGGAAGCTGTGACCCCGTGGAGAACGTGCTGGATGGAGCAGGCTCTGGCAGGAGCTACAGCCCTTGGAGAGGAGCCCACATAAGGTCAGATTTACTGGCAGTACCTGGGAACCCCGGGGGGCACTCAAGCTGGAGCAGTCTGTTCCTGAGGAACTGCACCCCATGGAGAGGACCTACATTGGAGGAGGGTTATTTCATNGGAGGAGGGTTATTTCATGTGGTTGGGAACCCATGCTGGGGCAAGGCAAAAGCATGAGGAAGAAGGAGCAGCCCCGACATGTAAGAACTGATAGCAACCCTCAATTTCCCAACCTTCTCTGCCACTCAGGGGGAAGAGGTAAAGGATTTGGGACTGAAGTTAAGGTCAGAAAGAACAAAGGGGTGGGGCAAAGGTGTTTTTTAATATTTGTTCTTATTTCTTGTTATCATGGTCTGCTTAATTAGCAATATATTAATTTATCTGTTTTGCCTTGACAGTAATTAGGAAGAGATCTCCTAGTCCTTATCTTGACCCATGATATTTCTGTCACTTTTTCCCCCTCCCCACAACACCATTGAGAAGTAGGAGCAAGAGAGCAGATTGGTGAGCACCTGGTGGCCACTCAGGGTCAACCCACACGATGCTAATATTCGTAACTTTACCAGATGATAAAAATCACTGAGTAAGAAGACGCTGGGGGAGAGTGGGGGGGTGTCTACCACATTGCAAGGTTTTTTTGTTATTGTTCCCTGGTGTAGACGTTCAACATATAGCTGTCCACTTACACTAGTCCTTGTTTTATTCCCATTTGCTGGATCCCATCCCACTGATTTGTGAATAATTCTTAGTCTTAATGTGATTACTTAGAGTCGTTGTCTGCTAGCCCAAGTGCTTGGCCATGCATTGAAGGCCCACTTATCTGCTCTGCAGCACCACTGGCTTAATTTCGTGGCTGGTTATGGAAGGTCTGAGACATCCTCTAGCTGTAGCAAGGTCTGGCTTCTGTATCATCTGCTAAAACAGGTCCTGAGCACAGCAGACAGCTCAATTCCTGTGGCAGCAGGCACAAAATGCTTAGTGCCAGTCATGTACCTATCTTCTTGGCCCCCATTTTGGGTCCGTGCACTTGCGATGACTTCAGAAGACCACAGATTGAATGCTGGGTGCAAAGCTGGTCTTCTTGTAACATATTTTTACAGACAGTCCTTAGGACTGAGGTCTAACAGGTACATTCCTGAGGCTTTTCATCTTCCTGTTTGGCATGGTATACGCAGGAAAAGAGTCTTACATATTTCAAAATGTTTAGGCTTGTGGGCAGGTTAGATGACAAAATGTTAACATTTAAACAAAGAAACTAGTTTCTCTGTGATTAAATTCCTGCTAATCAAAAGCTCAAAATAGAAGTTTTGTTGTTTATTCTTTTCCTAGATACATGTCATCCTATAAACTCACCAGAGACTAAAGTTTGTAAGTCTCTAAATATGTATTTATACATTTATTTATTAATCATTAATTAATTTTATGGGGTTTATATTGTTTATTGTTATAAATATTGTATTAGGCTTGTGCGGGAGTGTGAGGAGTCCTCTCCAGGAGGAGGAAGGACCAGCAGACCACATATGATGAAGTGATCATAACCCCCATTCCCCATCCCCCTGTGCCACTGTGGGGAGGAGGTGGAGAATTCAGGAGGAAAGCTAAGCCCAGGAAAGAGAGGGAGGGCGAGGAAGGGTGTTTTAAGGATGTAGCTTTTATTTCTCATTATCCTACTTTGATTTGATAGATAATAAATTCAGTTAATTTTCCAAACTTGAGTCTGTTTCGCCCATGGCAGCTACTGCTGGGTGATCTCTCTCCCTGCCCTTACCTTGCCTCACAAGCCTCTAATTTCATTTTCTAACAGATGTCCTATGAGGAAGAGAATAATAGAGTGGGAGTGTGGGCATCTGGCATCCAGCCAAGGTCAACTCACCACAGTGTCTTTATTTGTTTATTTAATATATACTTTTGTGGCAAGTAGTTTACCACAAAATGTTTAATGGAGTTTAATTCAGTTTTTCATTATAAAAACTTTAAAGCTGATACTCTAATAAAATCAGGAAAAAATCAAAAATTAGTGAAAAAGATACATTCTAACCGAAGGAAGTATACCCAAAGTACCATTTTTATTTGCTTTTGTAGCAATTACTTAGAAAGGATCTTGGAAGTAGCTCTACTAATTCATTAGCAAACCAGATTTTAGCAAAACAGATTCCATGTATACAAGAAAAAACCTTTCTGTCTTGAACTTTTCTTTCCATCTGGTGAGAACACAGATACCTAAACTTATGTAGAGCATTTAAGTCTGGGATAAGATCTATAAGGAGACCCAGACGATAAATAACTTCATTTGTAGATAGAAGAGTCTTTTAAAAGTAATTTTGAGTGATTCGTTTATGTGATACTGAATTAGCACTAGCATTTTTTCATAATTAAAAATCTGAATAACCACTTAGAATAGAGTGGTATGCCTCATATTTTTTTCTGAACAATTACATGAGTTGCCTGAAAAAAATCTTTTCTCAAAGACATCACAAGCTGGACAAGTGCATGACTGTGTTTATATTTGTCTTGTTTCGGGACAGTTCATGTCTTTGCTTCACTTGGAAAATCCTGGTTTCAAACTTGCCTTTGGAGAACTCCAGCAGACACTTTGCAGGTTTGCTTCCAGCATTTTACCCTTGAAAAGAGTTCTTTTCTACAGTAGTTATGAAAATTACTTCTTTTGCCAGATTTCATACTGACAGAAACTGTAACTGAACAAAGATAAATCCTTTCCTGTTTTAGTATTACTAAAAATTAATACTAGAAAATAGAATTCTCCAAAAATGTCACCACCTCAAGTGTTTCTCTTTTTTTTTTTTTGAGTGGCATTATTAAAATTTTAGCCCTAGTGAGTCTTAAATTATAAATTATCTCTTTAAAGACATGATAGTCTTCTAAAGAACAGGCAAATCTCTAGGGAATAATTTAAGATGCAAAATTTTCTTAACCCTTAAATGCTTTTACGTTGAGGATTTTTCCATAAGGACTACACTATCTACGCACTTGAAAAGGTATACAGGAACATATTTTACATTGCCAATAATTTCTCATAATTACACAGTTTAGGATGGGGGGCTTTTGTGCCTGCCCTTCAGTTCTTCCAAAGTCAATTCTTCCAAATCACAGAAAGTCATGTGAAAAAAATAGAGAAATTTAGGAATGGTTGAAATGTTAGAGTGAAATTAAAAAGAGCCTCTGAAGCTCTGGCTCAATATCCATGATGTGGCAATTCAAAGCAATTCTGAAAGCTTTCCCAAAATAACCAAACAATGTTATGAATGCCAAAACAAGACTTCATATTGTCTGTGTGACAAACCACAAGATTGAGAAGTGTGTTTGTGGTCAGTTCCTCACCAATAAATATGAAAGGTTTTTTATGGGTGAAAGCTGATGATTATTATTTGCAGATGGCAAGGCTCTCTGCCAAAAGAATAGAATTTTAAGTGTATTTCTTACCAACTGTCCCTTATTTATCCTGATTATACTCCTATTAAGCTTTTTTTAATGTATAACATGCCACTTGGAATTACACTTAAAATTTTTCCAAGTTCTTGACAAAAAAGTATAGGCGTCAACTAGAGACGGAGCAATAAAACTAATCAGATGTCTAGGAAGCAAAACTTTATGCGGATTGATCAAAGGAGTAAAAGTAAAAAGCCCTGACAAGGAAAGGTTGTCCCACTTTTCCGAGAAGAAAGTGAGACATGAAAACTGCCTCCTGTGAAAGACAGCTGAAATGGGATGAACTCTGCCTGCTTGTTGTCTGGAGGCAGCAGGGGAATCACAGGGCTGCAGCCCCAGGAGGGAGCTCAGGGTTGGACTCCAGGAATCCCTTGTGGAGGCCACCAGGAGCAGGATGTCAGAGAAATCTGCTGGGGAACACCTTTGCCACCATGCTGAGAAACACACCTGGCTTGACAGCTTCCTGTGACCCTGCCCTGGGACCAAGGAAACAGCTTGCTTCCATGATTCAATGCCATACTTATGTCTGGCAGCAGACTGAGAGACGAATCACACAGTGTAAAATTTGTCTTAAAAACATTTCAGTGGCACGTGGGGGAGTTTTGCAGTTATGCAGGTGCCACCCTCAGAAAAGCTGCAGCTCCATCAGCACAGTCTGTTCTTCACGGAGTGAGGCACAAATGGCGTTAGTACTGCTGTAGAAATATGAACACAACCTTTAACAGAGCATGGAGGCTGCACTGCTTTAACCATACCACAACCTTTGAAAGAAGCTCACCTCTCCAAATTACACTACAGAAATTACAGAGAAGTATCTGTGGTTTGTTTCCCACACCCAGATCAGTCCTTGATGTTTGCAGCTGGTTGAAATCCACATTTAAATGTATGATTGGCCCCCGACATTGAATCCACTTTTCTTGCTTCTAAGTCTTACACTACCCCTGATATTTTGCACTCCTAACTCATGGCTTAAGCCCCCTTGCAAGCAGTTCCTACATCTTACCTGCTACCTACTGGGGTCATGTAACACTCAAGAAGCCTCTCTCTGCTCAAAAAGCAAGAATAGCAAGGTTTATACACACTTTAGTGACCTCTGTTCGTGTCTCTTTCTCTTCCACTGTGTATGTAACTTGCTTTACAGTAATTTTCTTCCATTGTACCATTATTTTTACCCACATTATTACTCACAGTGTTTTTGGAGATCCAGCATATTAAAAGAAAAAAATACCCCAAGCCTACTCAGAGAAATGAAACCCAGGTAGTACTGATCTGTGATGAAAAGAGAAGAAACTGATTGAAAAACTGAAGAATTTCACCTACAAGTTACATCCCTTTTGTGCTTTTACATTCATTTTATCATTTACACAGAAAACACACCAGGCTTAATTAGATACCATGAGCTCAAACACATAATGCTGATGAAAAGTCACTTCTGTAGGACACATAATGACCTCATCAAGCTTTAACTAAGAAAGTAGCAAAATATTCCTGAAGAAATTCCCCAAACTGTAACTCTCCTGCACTTCAAAGAAAGGTGAAAGGTTGATTTTGAAGATATTCAGGACAGATTGCTGATCCAATAGATGCAGAAATCTCAGATAAATCTTATATAATAAGACTAATTTACTGCTTATTTTAAAAATAACATCTTGAAACAATGTTGTCCAAGTTACTGAAATAGAACATTAATAGAACTACTGAACAAAAGTCCCACCTTTTGAACTATTTTATTTTACTGTTCTAACATGGGAGATGGGTAATTTTTAACATTGGTCACAATAGTGGGAATCCAGACCTTTGAATTTTTGAAATGAATTTGTATGGTTTGTTCCTGGTGTCTGACTCACAAATCCATTCATACCAAAAACAAACTGTGATATCTTTCTTGAATAACTAGTAAGTTTAATAAGGTATGCTGCTTTGTCGGAACAGAGTTACTCACTGGAGCTGTTGGAGGGAAGGGATTTATCAAACCTGAAAGCAGACAAGCTTTGGAGCTGCCACAATTGCTTCATGGAAACAAAATGTGGGAGGAGAGAAGGAGAAGAAGAGAGAAGGAGAGAAATAGCTGTACACTGGCTCACATAAAGCTTTGGGCAAAGGCTGCAGAGGTTTGAAAGAAAAAGTTAAATATATTCTATATTTTCTTAACCTAATATGTATTCTTCCTACAGCCTTATCCAAAAATTCATCTCACACCAATAAGAAAAAGAAAAATTACAATTTGTTCAAGTTTTGGCTCACACTTACCACGGCTCAGACATGAAAAGAGCCCATGGGAGGGTGATACAACCTGTGCGAAAAGCTGTCAGAAGAACAGATATATGAACTTAGCTTTACCTCACAATATATTTATTAATGATCTGAATGCTGGAGTTATATGCACCATTACCAAGTTTGCTGATGTTACCAAACTAGGAGGTGATGTTCACTGTCTTGAGGGACAAGGTGCCTCGCAGAGGAACCTAGACTCGGGAGGAGAATTGGACAATTTTCATCAGTGTGAAACTTAATGAGCTGCTGCCAGATTCAGAAGGAGGGCAAACCCCATACTGGGGTACATCAAACACGGCACAGCCAGAAAGTCAACAGAGTGTTTAGTGAGAGCCGTTCTGGGTCACACAGTTTAAGGATGTGAAGGCACTGGGATCCACCCACAGGAGGGCAGCAGAGCTGGTGGAAGGGCTGTAAGGCCTGTCCAGTGAGGAGTCTGGGTTTGTCCAGTTTGGAGAAAAGGAGGCTCAGGGGTGACCTCGCTGCTCTCTGCAGCTTCCTGGGGAGGGGAGATGGAGACCAGGGGCAGTACAGACTTTCTTTATTGAAAGGAACAGGTTTCCTGGAGAAGTGGTCGATTCCCAAACCTGTCAGTGTTCAACAGGCATTTGGACAATGTTCTTAATAATATACAGAAACACACAGTGAATCTGAAATTTAATTTAAAGTCCAAAGGCATGATATATCAAAAGTGCTTCTGTACTTGAAGAGTTCAGATAGTATTAAATTTACATCTTATCACAGAGCACTAATTAATTACCCTGATTCTTGCAAGAAAACTTGTCCAGCTGCAACCCATACAGCCTGGATCATGTGATTTCTGTCTGTTTTAAGAGCTATCATCTGTTATAAAGGTCTGGGGTTTTTTTTTATTTTTGATATTTGTGGGTGGTGACTGTCACATAACATTTTAGCAGACCTCTTCAGTACGCTCATAGATCTCACCATCACGCTGACATGGTTAAATGTGAAGCAATGATGTGCAAGATGCCTTCAACCTCCAGATGTTAAGCTTTTGCTAAAGCACTGATGAGTTCTCTGTATTTGCCCTGGTGCCGCAGTTGGGCTAACGTTCTCTTAGTTATTATTATTACCTTCAGGGTCTGACTGGCATGGATTTGTTCCTATCTTATAAAGGGATGGATAGTGGGGTTTCTTAGGAGCACAACAAAGTGAAAATTGTTGCCACGAAACCACTGTCCTGCACAAAGTATTCGTATGCAACTTTCTGATTCTTTCACAGTCTTCTACCATCCTAAAATTGTTTCTGGTATGATTTAACACATTTGTCCAGGCTTTTGTTAAAACTACAAAACAGCTTTGGCCAATTTTAATTCTTGTTCTTTCTGCCTTTTTTTTTTTTTTTTTTTTTTATTTTTTTTTTTTTTTTCCCTTTTTTATTTTTTTTGTGTTTTTTTTGATTTTTTCCCTTTTNTTTACTTTCTTCCACCTTTTTACATTTTTATGGTGATTTTTAGGTGATTCCAGCTTCCAATTTATTTAGTATCGTCTGCATCAGTCAATATGTTGTTAACTCAGTAAGTCTTCTAGATCAGTGAGGGAGGAGAATAGTGGGGAATAAGTCAACTGTCTTAAAAATTAAATATCATAGTCATGATTTCTGTAACATCCACATTTAAATTTTTACCTTAGAAGTCATACACACCTCACTAAGTAAGAACCTCACAATATCATGTTGCCTTAACATTAATCAAAACACTATTAACTGTTCACCATATTAATTTTTTCATCGGCTTATTCTGTAACAGTAGACTAATTTTACTACTGAGTTACTTGCTTTTCCAAGTTATTAAAAAAATCTTGTAAGAGTTGTTTTTATTAATTACAAAGGGTTTTTTTTAATGTACAGCTTATATCAAAATTATTATTAATTAAAAATTAATCAAACTTGTAGAATTTCTAGTAGTTATCTGTGTTTTCTTTCAAAAACTCTGCTTGCAAGTAATTTCTATGTGTTTTGACTGAGCAGCTCTTGCAAACAGTATGCTTTGCCAGTGTATGGGTCCGAAATCCTGTAAAATTCTGAGATGTGAGAGCATTGTCCAAACACCTCCAGAACTCCGTCAGGCTGCTGCCATGGCCACTGCCTTGAGGAGCCTGTTCCAGTACCCAAACACCCTCTGGTGAAGAAGCTTTTTCTGATATCCAATCTAAACCTTTCCTGACTCAGCTTCAGGCCATTCCCCCATGTCCTGTGACTTGTCACCACTTCCTCTCCGTTTACAAGTTGCGTCAGGACTACAAAGCAATTACAAAACTGACACATAAGTGGCATAGTTATAATAAGAATATGCCATCGTACATACATAGCACAGAAAGGCAAATTTATCTGGGGATAATGCAGATAAAGCTGGAATTTGATTACTGCTTTCTGCCAGCTGTTCTTTAATCTGCATCTCTCCAGTGCGCTGTGAGACATGGAACAGGGGATCCCACTGTTTCATGTCCCCAGGGTTTTAATCCATTTGATCTCCATGAAGAAAAGACCCAGTTCTTTGCTTGCTCCACGGAAACTTTTCTGTTCATTTAAGACCTTGATCCCCCACTGTTACAGTGGGGGTTTCCAAGCAATAAACCTGTTTGTGGGCACATAAAGAAACTTTTCATTTGGAAGTGATGATACTTAGAACTGAGTTCTTGAAATGAAGAGAGGGGAAGATGTGGAAGTGAACCTGTTTTGGTATTCATATAGCTGTTGCCATGAAAATTCTGCTCCCCAGGTAAAGGCCATCTAAGTGAGGCACAGGTAAGAAAAAGAAGGATCAGAGTAAATGGCATTCCTCACAAATACCAGAACTCCGAGACACATGAGATGGAGGATGTGAAATGACTAATTTGTAATGATCAGTTTAATTAATATACTGGAGACTGGAGACAGGAAAAGTAACAGAGTAAGGCAGCCACTCCTAATTTATATGCCAATATCACCATTGAGCAAGATGCCAATAGATAATTTTTAAACACAACCAGTGACTTCCTTCCCCAGGAAGGAAGCAAAGAAGAAACATCCTACAAAGAAAGAAAAACTCAGTGGAAGGAAAAAAGTAGACAATGTGAACAAATGACACAGTAAAGGTAAAGGAAATTGTTAAAAAACACCTTTTGAAAAATTCTAGTTCCATTACAAAGTAAAATAGATGGCATCATAATCAGAGATTGAAGAAATGTGAAAAATATAGCACAAAAGACTAGAGGGAGAGAGAAATATCTCAAAAGGGACCAAAGAAAAGAATAATCAGCCATTACTTCAATATCCCTTGAATAGGAAGCCTGTCAGAGAACAATATAGCACCAACAGATCAGCAGGGTCTAAAAGGGATAGCAGAAAACGTGGCCTTATCCGAAGACAGGTAAGTTGTCTGTGTATGTGCTCACAGTGGAAGAGCTTGCAGCATTTTTAGAGACCCTTCTCTGTGGGTGAATATATCAGGAGTGGTAACTCAGGCAGCAGCAAAAGACCTTACAAAACAGGCAAACAAAATAAATAGCAACAACTGCCACACTTATTCCCAAACAGTTAAAGAAAAGACAGCCAATGAAATAATTGAATTAAGTGGTTTCAGTGCATCACCACTTAAAAAATTCTATGGTACCTGAAGATTAGAAAGTGGTAAATGTGACGCTAACACTTTTCTCAAGAGTCTATAAGGGGATATTTAGGAACCTTCAGATAGTAAAGACAATTCTATTCTGAATCATATAACTTTAAAAACCATAGTAAAGAACAGAGTTAATGGTCTTGGCTTTTGTAAATTGCATGAATCCCTTCAGATGACAAAGCCTAATCCACCACAACATCTAGAGGAAACTTCCAGGTCAGCACAGGTTTCTCAGAAATTGCCATTTGATGGGTTTCAATGTCACCATGCAGAAAACTAGAAGGCAAGCTCCCAGTGTAGTGATGATTTGATACCCTCACAGAGGGACAAGACAGTGGCTGCACAGTATCAGTGTAGCAGACAGACACACTGCCTTTCCCTGTGCCAAGATGACAGAAGCACAGAATTCTGCTAAGCACAGTGTTAAAGCTGTTTCTCAGGAAAGTTGGGAAGAACTCATCTGAATGCAGGTACAGTCTGATGCTCCTCCTTGCCTATCTGAGAAATGACATGCAAGGAAATGCATGCACTGGACTGGAAGGAGAGAGGGATCAGAAGAGTGCAGGAGGTACCAGTTTGATTTGTTTCACAATGACTTGTCTAGTCATATAGAACAGTATATCAACTAGAGGGGAAAGATTAGAATTTGAACCATTAACCTGACGTGGGCACTTTGGGGAGCAGATAGATCATGAATGAATTTGTCTTGATGCCAGAGAAGAAAATCATTACAAAAGTAAACAGCAGGATTCAAAATCACCTCTGGGCTTCTGTGCCTCTGGGCTCAGATAAAAGTAAATGCCACTCCTATTCTTCTGCATCTGAAACTGCACTTCCCTCACTTCTACCCAGACTATCACACTCATATTTCACACAAGACATTCCATAACCTGCCCTCTGCCCCTCCACCATAAAAAAAGAAATTAAAAAACATTTCAAACCCACTTTTTCCTCTACTGAAACAGTAAATTAGGAATGCTAACACAATACTTACCAGGTGCTGGGTATTCTGCTTGGCGTTAGACAGTCACCCATTGTGGAAAAACTTCGTGAACTGCAGACCTTTGATCAGCTGCTGCTCCTTACTGTGGTAAAGAACAACCTACACAAATCTTTCTTTCCTGTTTCTTGTGTCAGTGCCTCCCTCCCACCTGAGTGCTGGTAGCTCTGCTCTCCAGGTAGTTATTGACCCCGACCATGTTTCCAGAGCAACAAAATAGTCCTTCCCCAGGGCTGTAGTTGTTGCAGCAATTGTCATTCACTCTCCAGCAGGCAGTGGCTATAAATATTTAACTGCCCATCCCTGATTTAGTACCAATTTCTGTACATACCACCAGGTTGTTACCTGCTTGTGTCACAAATCTGTGGTCTGCCACCCACAGATTTGGTCGAGGTGCTAGGTACAAAAATGGGGAAAAATAAAAAGGAAGCTTCCATCCTGCCCATGCATTATAAAAATTATGACTTGACATCTAAGAACCTGGTATTTGTTTATTGTTAAGTCTACTGGTGAAAATGCAAAGCCCCACTGAACATATGTTTGAAGGTGTGTTGGTAGGCCAGAAATTGCTTTAAAATGGAAAATATATCTATTTTAAATAGAGACAAGCATACACTGGTTATCTGGGCATCATGGTCAAGTGATGGTTGGGTACTGGATGCCTCCTAATGCAGCAGCTTATGATGACAAGGTTGTTGAAAAGCTAAGTGAAGAACACATTCTACTGTTCTTTTCATAAGTCAAAGAATTAGTGCATTGTAGAAACATCTTCAAAAGTCAGTGATGTTTTGAACAACCTCAGTAGGTTTTTGAAGGAAATTTACAGCTGTGTTTTTATCAAACTACTGTCTCATATGTTCCGAAGATCCTAATCCATATAATCCCTGTGAACAGGTTAAATGAGACAGTGGAAGACAAAGGGATTTAAGATGTATCTGGAGAAGCGGGCAAGCAGTACCACACAAGCACTGGATACAAAGAAAACAACCTCACATTAATGTCTCAGGACAGAACAATACAAGGTTCTTTTCCCTACAAGGTAAAATCACCCTGTTATATAGTTGTTGCATAAATACAATTTTTCTCCCCTTTGAAATGCATTATGTAATTCTACAATTTATAATCTTTTATGTAATCTGTTACTAAGGGCACACTACTTTTAAATCTAATTAATACCAGGTATTTAATAATCAACCAGAAACAGAGTTGCCCCAAAACTACCGGTCTAGCAGCATTATGACGTTGCTCTGTTTGGCCTGATTAACCAATTTGATGATATTATTATAGCCCTGGGTAATTCTCCAGCATTGATTTAGCAGGAACAAAGGGCTGCTTCTGGTTTTGGCTGGGGTAGAGTTAATTTCATTCATGGTAGCTAGCATGGGGCTGTGTTTTGGATTTGTGCTGAAAAGCGTTGATAACTCGGGGACATTTTTGTTATTGCTGGGCAGAGGTTGCACAGAGCAAAGGCTTTTTCTGCTCCTCACCCCACCAGTGAGCAGCCTGGGGGTGCACAAGGAGTGGGGAGGGGACATAGCTGGGACAGCTGCCCCGACTGACCAAAGGGATATTCCAGAGCATGTGATATCATGCTCAGCATATGAAGTTTAGGAGAAGAAGGAAGGGAAGGGCTTTGAGAGTAATGATGGTGTTTGTCTTTCTGAGTCACCGCTACTGTGAGGGGCCTGCTTACCTGGGAATGGCTGAACACCTGCTCAGCCATGGGAAGCAGTGAATGAATTCCTTGTTTTGCTCTGCATGTGTGTGCCTTTCGTTATCCATACAAAACTCATTATCTCAACGCACAAATTTTGTCTTTTTTTCCTCTTCCCATCCCACCACAGGGGAGTGAGTGAACATCTGCATGGGGCTTAGTTGCTGACTGGGATTAAATAATCGAAGTACTTCATTAACAGTAAGATTTTGCTTCTGGTGCTTGAAGAGTAGCCAGCTGCAAGGTGCTAAGTCAGAACTCCAGTGGAAAAAGGAGAAATAGACACTGAGGGAGCAAACTAAAGAGCAAAGGCCACTTGTGAGCACACCACAAGCAGCACTAAGCCAAAAGAGTATGTACCAAATACAGTCATTAACAAAGATGCCTCTGTAAGAAAGGCACACAGATCTCAAAAAGTAACTGGGGACCAAAGGAATGGTTATTGTTCTAGCTCCTCTCAACCACATACTTGTTTTTCACAGGTGCAGTCGCACAGAAAGTAACTGCATATTGTTTTGTTGCTCTTAGGAGTAAAATATAAGTGCAACAGCTTCTGGCAAATGAGAACTTTTATTTTCCTCACTGAGGGCTTAGCAAATATTTCTGCACCCCAACCAGATTTTTATAATCCCACACAAGAATTTGTTCCTGTGATTTTATACACCAGTGCTTGGAATGTTATTTCCCTTCCTTTTGTTTCAGCTATTAAAGTAAAATAATTGCAGGCAAACACTGTAAAAGCAGAAAGTTAGGGACATTTTAGAAAATTTCTTCAATAATTACAAAGAGTAAGAAACAAACTTCTTACATTTTAACATCTGCAAACCAATCCCTACCCAGTTACTGTATAGCTACATACTTCCTGTTACAGCTCTAATGCAGTAATTTGCATATATATGTAGAGTGTATATACATATGGTAAAATACAGCAGGAACAGCCAACAGAACATTATTTGAGACTGACTCAGCTGCATGAATTTTAATCTCATCCATCTGAATTGTTAAGGGAAGATTCATCACCCTGTGAATTCATTGGTGCAGGGTATAATTCACAGTCTCTATGGAAGGTTCAGTTTTTATGTCCTGGTGATAATTTCTGGCAAGCACTCTATGATAAGCAGTGGGCAGCATCATGCACAGCCACAAGTAGCCAGAGTGCCCTTCATCTAAGGAAACATGGAAAAGAACAGGGGCTAGCTATTTCACTGGGGAGACATACAGGACAAAGACAGAAAAGGCAGATATGAAAATGAAAGACAAGACATATGAGAAAAAGGTGGAGCAACTGAGGAGCGGGTAGACAACTAGTACATAAAGAGGCGCTGGAATGACATATAAAGCCAGGCAGAACATAAAAGAGGAACCCTAGAAAAGAGAGGAGAAACCAGTATGTGGAAAGTGTCTCCTGTCAAACAGAAGATACTCCCTCTAAAAGAAGTCAGCAGTTTAATATATCTTACTATACAGATGCATACTACACAGATATTTTCCTGGGATTTTAATTTCAAGGATCAAAATGCAAGACTCATTTTTTACCCCTAAACATTGAAGCTATCGACAAATACTGTACCGACCCATGGTGCACAAAAACCATGGGGAATGGTCAACAAGCCATCCTGAACACTTGCAGAGAGAAAGAAAACAAAGATGACTTCTGTGCAAAAGAACAGGTATCAATTACTTACAACTCTGTCATACGGACTCTGTGTCATATGGAAAACACAGGCCCAAAATATCTTGTTACTGACAGTGTGCAGGAGGGACAAAGGAGAAAATTTAGGGTTTGTACAAACTCCAGAAGAGATATATTCTCATTTCTTTGGCAGCTCTACTTCCCTTTGAGATCACTGTTAGCACACCCCACCTCATCCTCCACATCACACAGCTCTGCAGGAGCTCCAGGAAATCCACCCCCCAGCCCAAGTGTCATTTTCACAATGATTATTACACCTGGAATTATCCTGACCTGGTAACTCTGCACAATTCACAGAGTTTGAAGATGTGAGGAGCATCTATTGACATTTTATTTGATAGAGGAGAGGAAAACACCTGACAGATGACATTCCCTTTTTTTTCCAGAGATGAGAGGACTGCATATTTGTGCTGATATGTGTTGATGGCTGTCCTACTGTGCAAGCAGAAGCCTTAGTGTGTCAAGTAGTTTCAGTTAGAGCTTCCCAGCTAGTCCTTAAGCAGGATTCCAACTTTTTGTATTGCATACTCTAAACTTTTCCTTATATTCTACTAATTAATAGAGCAAGCTCACACTGATTTTTTTGGAAATTTCAAAGTTTTTAAGTTGCTGCATATCAGCAGCATGTTTCTTTTACAAACTAAAATGTCTTGTTTTTAATTTCCATTGGGAAAAATTGTGGAATCATAGAACGGTTTCGGTTGAAAGGAACCTTAATCACCTACTGTGGGCCAGGACACCTTCCACCAGACCAGTCCCAAGTCCCATCCAACCTGGTCTTGGACACTTCCAGGGATGGGGTATCCACAACTTCTCTGAGCATCCTGTGCCAGGGCCTCGCCACCCTCACAGTAAAGAATGTTTTCCTTATATCCTATCTAAACATACTCTCCTTCAGTGTGAAGGCATTTCCCCTTGTCCTGTCACTACATGCCCTTGTAAATAGTCCCTCTTTAACTTTCTTGTGAGCTCCCTTCAGGTACTGGAAGGCCACAATTAGGTCACCTCTGCTCCAGGCTGAACGATCCCAATTCTCCTGGCCTTTCCTCATATGTTGAAACTGTATTTAAATACACAAATATTTTCCCTTTTTTAGAGTAACTGGAACCATTTCTCAACAGCAGTCTTTATGAAGATCAACTGGTGTTACTTTGAGGGAACTCCATTATTAGAGAGCACTTATCAGACACAAATTATTAGAGGAAAAAACACACAAATTAGTTTCTAGACACATTATGTTGGCAAATCAATACAAATAAGCTGCTTAAGAGGACATGATACATTTGCTCCTTTTATAAAAGCATGCTTTATAAAGCAGCTGCTTTTTATTTAAAAAAAAAAAATTATTAGCCAAAGTGAATATAATTTAGTACATTTCAAAGCATGTCAAAATGGTTATGCTTCACAGCAAACTTTTTGCCAGGGATTTTGGGGTTTTTCTGCTTGTATTGGAAATAAAAAAATCTCCATCTTTCAAAGAGAACACTGTAGACATGTTTTAAGCTCCTGAAACACAAGCAACTACATTACAAGTCTCCTTCCCCTCACTGTTCATGAGTAGCTGTTGAAGTGACATGTACCTCCTTGTCAGGGTACTCTTGATGGTAAGCACATACTTGGTTTCAAGAATCCCCTTTTCCATGCCTTTGTTTGGCTTTTTCAGGTATCATTTTGTATACACAAAACTAGTCCATGGGTAAGAGTGTCTGACAATCCTACCCATGCTTGTATTTTGCAACAGGTTTAGACTGATACCCCTACCTGCAGAAACCATAAACACATCAGGGGTCTATGTGGACATCAAAGGTGTCACATCACTCTGAGCGGTACTGAACTGAGCTGGTATCAGCTAGGAGCTGAGAATCAAGGCATCTGTGCATATTGGTCGTTACTCCTACAAATAATGCTTAAAGGTTCCAGTATTACATACATAAATTCAGGATCCCATTTCAGATACCAGAAACTTCAGTGAGTTACATTCACTGCTGCAGTAAAACCAAAACTACCTTTTTTCTTTTCTGAAGACATCCTGAAATCAAGAATCAGGAACACCGGTTTACAAGTCTGTTGCTTCTAAAAATTCGGTTTGGGCAAAACCATGAAGCACCTCTGCAGAACAGAGCCAAATTCCGTGCAAAAGTCCCTTTGTTCTGGACTTGCCTTATTGCTAAGCTTAAGACCATGAAATAAGAGCAAGACTCAGAATTTCAGGTAACAGCTAAACCATCCATTCTGATTTTATTACTCTGGTGGGTAGGGGTCACATTCTGCCCCTACGTTTTGAAAACAAAAGAAGAGTGATACTACATTTCACCCAAGTATTTCATCAAGCTGCCACAGGCAATGTGTACTGAAGCTGAATCATAAGCAGTTTGAATAAAAACAAACAAAAAAAATCTGTAACTTCCACATTAGACTGCTGTATGATGGTATTTGCATCCATTTAAAGGATGCCTCAATTTGAATGGAAGATGTAGGAGGCTTTTTTTATCCTATTGAAAAAGCTGAAAAAATAGCTGTCTTTTTAGTTGACTTGGTTTCCAAGTATCAGGAGAAAAAAAAAAAAAAAAGCTTTATTAGGGTTAACACATTTTGTGATTTTAACTTATCTTTAAAAACACCCTTTGAAACATAGAAGCTGAAATAGATCTCCAAATGAAATCTGATATAAATATGACATAAATACACACATAACTACATCTGGACATTATTACATTTTATTAAGTTTTTGCAACTGAGAACATTAATCACTGACTTTTGTTCATCTGCATTTATGGACAGTCTCTACATTCCATTTTCAATATTGGTTCTTTTCTGCCCCAAGATGACATTCCCAATTTTCCAGACTGTGGGGAGGCTGGAGTGCAGAAGGTAAAGAACAAATTACCTTCATTCTATCAAACAAAAATCTGAAGATACAAACTTACAAGCTTTTCCAAGTCCTTAAATTCAGATTTGTTTTTGAGAAACAGTTTTTCCAGCAGTTTTGATTAAATGAAGATCTTCCCTTCTTCTGTCTTTGCTGGAGATGTGTATTACATATTCTGAAGCAAAACTAGACAATTTATTCACATTTTCTTACCAGCTCTCTTCCCATTCAAGTGAGGCAATGCTGCCATTATATGCTGCTCTCAAATCTCACAGCCAACAACCATTTAGCCAAAAAATTTAGTGTGTGACTCCTTCTCCTTGGTTATCACTGAAAAGGTAAATAGTTTGACAGTGACTGCTGCTAGCCCTGAATTATACCAACAAAAATCTTAGAGCTCAGGAAGAATTTTTGTATTAATGGAGAGACAAGCCTCATTTACAATATGTACATTGATTATGTTCTTCAGGTGGTTTTCAGTAACTCCCAAAATAAACTTCCCCATATTTTCATTAGGTACTGACGTGAGGCTGACAGGCCTATAGTTTCCAGGTCATCCTTCTTGCCCTTGAAAACTGGGATAACGTTCACCAGCTTCCAGTCAGCTGAGACTTCTGTGGATTCCCAAGATTGTTCAAAAATTATTGAGAGAGGCTCATGATGACATCAGCAGCTCTTTGAGGATTCTCAGATGAATCCCATCATGCCCCACAGATTTGCTGGGATCCAGCTGGAGCAACAGAACCTGCAGAGGCTCAGGGTCAGCTGGGAGTTTATCACTCTCACAGTCATGGCCCTCCAGATCAGGGCACTGGGACCCCCTTAGCCATCAGCAGTGTTGAAGAGAGAGGCAAGGAAAGCATTAAACACCTCTGCGTTGTCTCTGTCCCTGTTTGGGAGGTGACCATTCTAATCCTGCAATGAGCCATTGTCTTTTGACAATGATGATTACCAATTAATGATGACCAATTAATGATCTAAGTAAATTTTTTCATTGTCCCCCACAATTCTGGCCAGCATCAACTCCAGCCAAGTTTTGGCTGCTGTGGTGGTGTCCCCGCCTGATGACCTGTGGCCAGCACCTGTCCATCACGCCCTAGCCATCAGGTGGAACAGTGAATCAGAGTCAGAGGGCGCATCCATGGGCGGAGGAGCCGAGTAGCAACACCACCCAGGCTTCTAGAGAATTCTACCATGTTCGGTTGTTAATTGGTTCTGTGTCTAACCTCTCCTTTCTGGTGGTATTTGATTAGAAGTTGAAGTTTGTATCCTCCCCTTTATCCCCTTCTGACTGGTTGTTCACCTGTGACGNTACAGGCCCAGGGTTAGCTGGGAGTTTATCACTCTCACAGTCATGGCCCTCCATATCAGGGCACTGGGACCCCCTTAGCCATCAGCAGTGTTGATGACAGAGGCAAGGAAAGCATTAAACACCTCTGCGTTGTCTCTGTCCCTGTTTGGGAGGTGACCATTCTAATCCTGCAATGAGCCATTGTCTTTTGACAATGATGATTACCAATTAATGATGACCAATTAATGATCTAAGTAAATTTTTTCATTGTCCCCCACAATTCTGGCCAGCATCAACTCCAGCCAAGTTTTGGCTGCTGTGGTGGTGTCCCCGCCTGATGACCTGTGGCCAGCACCTGTCCATCACGCCCTAGCCATCAGGTGGAACAGTGAATCAGAGTCAGAGGGCGCATCCATGGGCGGAGGAGCCGAGTAGCAACACCACCCAGGCTTCTAGAGAATTCTACCATGTTCGGTTGTTAATTGGTTCTGTGTCTAACCTCTCCTTTCTGGTGGTATTTGATTAGAAGTTGAAGTTTGTATCCTCCCCTTTATCCCCTTCTGACTGGTTGTTCACCTGTGACGCGCCACCTTCTGCTCACCTTTTAACTGTCTGCACAGTCCTCAGAGGCTGAGTGTTCTCCCTCACCCCTGTTGGATAATAAACCCACGTTGGACTCCTGGAACTCTCCCTCTCTCTGTCTCTTTGTCTCGGGAGCTTGGCAGCCTGCTTGTCGGGTGCCCTTGTGGCAGGCTTTCCCTGCCCAGGGAGTAGCTGTGCCGACCACACTTGCCAGGACTTTGCGACTGGGTGGCAGTCCTTGCCCGGCTGCTATCTCCCTTGCACCCACTGAGCCATCTACAGGGAGGTCAAGCAGTCAGGCTGCATGAATTTTCTCCCTCCCAGCAGCATCTCTTTTTTCATCCCATGTCACCTGACCTTGCTTCCACTGGCCATACATGTTCTTTTTCTTGATTTAGCTCCGGAAGATCCCTGATCATCCAAGCCAGCCTTCTACCTCACTTACTTGACTTCCAGCATTTTGGAATTTCCTTTGCATTGAGGAGGTGGTGCTCAAAAAGTGACCAGCATCAACAGACTCCAGCACCTCCTAAATTCCCAAAGACCTCATTACTAGTTCCTCATGTCCACAGTTGAGGCACTTTTCCTCCTGTCAACAGATTTTAAACTTGATCACTTTGGGGTTGCTGTGTCAAGATGGCCACCAATTCAGCCACAAAACCTCCTCTGTTAATGACCAACAAATCAAGGAGGGAATCTTTCCTGTTCAGCTCCTTTACTACTTGTACCATGAAGTTACCACCCAGGAGCTTCAGGAATATTCTGAACACCTGAAGGACAACACAGTCATCTGTCACAGCCAGCATGACTTCATGAAAGGAAAGTCCTGTCTGTCAAACTTGGTTTCCTTTTATGACAAGGTAACCCACCCAGCTGATCAACAGACACCACTTGATGTAATTATTTTGGATTTCAGTAAAGCTTTTGATACTGTCATTTACAAGATCCTTCTGGACAGAATGTCCAGCCCACAGACGAATAAACACATCATGTGATGGGTGAGCAGCTGGATCACGGGTCAGGCACCAAGGGTGACAGTGAATGGGGTCACATCACTCTGGTGACCTGTCACTAGTGGGGATCTACAGGGCTCCATCCTTGACCCTGTGCTCTTCAACATCTTCATACATGATATGGACAGAGGACTGGAAAGTACACTAAGGAAGTTTGCTAATGATACAAAACTGGGAGGAGCTGTTTACTCCCTCAGAGGCAGGGGGGCCCTGCAGAGAGACTTTGATGAATTGACCACTGTGTGGAGTTCAACAAAGGAAAGTGCTGGACTCTGCACCTGGGATGGGGCAACCCTGGATGTATGGACAGACTGGGGAATGAGAGGCTGGAGAGCAGCACCAGGGAAAGGGACTCGGAGGTCCTGGCTGATGGCAAGTTGGACGTGAGTCAGCAGTGCCACATGAAGGCAAGTATCCAGCTGAACGACCATGTCAGATGAACACCTTCCATATACTTACTTTGAACCTGCTGCTAAATTCAGAGCAGCTAAGAACACGTAATTTTGCATCTTACAAATTCCACACAAACCTGTAAAACTGCACATTTTGCATTGTTACAGACAGCACCCAGAAGCAGATCAGCTCACATATGCCCCAAAGTAGATTTGCTAAAAGGAATGAACACAGCTGGAACATGGCTGAAGAATTCAGTACTGGCATCAACACCGGATCTAAAAAAGCCAAGTGTGATCTGTATGCTGTCCATGAGAGAACACAGCCAGATTATTTGCCTCTTTCCAGGAGGCCTCATAGCTCAAAATTTCCTGCCTGGTCTATTGTCAGTTACTGTACATGAAGGCTTTCCTTGTAAGAGACATGGATAAGAAGCCGAGTAATTCTTCAATGGGGAAACACTAGTCTGTCTTCCTTCAGGAACATTTACCTTCTTGAAATCAGCTCTCTTCTTTAAAAAGTAAAAACAGTAGTAAGAAAAACAAGGTACAAAAATTGTTTGTATCAGGCACAAGAGTGCATAAGAATTCTTCATATTCTACCACAACCTACTTTCTACAGCCAATTTTGTATTTTGTAGTTTTCAGTGGTACCTCTTGCTGAAGCCACCTACTCATCATTTGTGTGAGGTAAAAATTGATTTAAGATCCAAATGATAACCAGAAACACTTACAATTAAAAAGGTTAAAATGTCTATTTTCAGCCCATACTCATTTACATTTTTGCATGGGCAATACCCCAGCAACTATGGACAAAACGTATTATATGTTTTGGGAGATTGAAAAAAAACCATGAAAAATCTAAACATGTTCATTCTAACTGGTGGGAAGAAAACCAAAAAAGAATAGCCCAAAGCAAAACGTTTTTTCCACAACAGAACAGCTGCTCTACATTGACAGCATTCTTTCTCACCCTGCCCAAAGTTACAGACCTGAGAACCTAGACTACAACTGTAAAAATGCCAGCAATGAAAGCAAGTCTTTGACACAATACAACATTACAGCAGTCTCTACCACAACCCTAGAGAACTCATCTTCACTCTTGAAGAATATATAATGGCAAGTCCTCCATGTCATGTAGCAAAATGTCCTAAAATTTTATTCCTAGAAAAATAGGATTGTCCACTTTCACAGATACATCTGCAAGTGTTGGACTGCAAGATGCACTTATTTACTGTTTCAAGGCAATTGTGATAGAATTGTTGGCTACGGTTGAATTTAACACCTTTGAAAAGGCCAGTTTCATGCATTAAGAACTTGACTGGAGAAGAGCATGTATAAGTCAATGTCATCCTTGCTTAGAGCAGGAATTTGGACTGGATGACTTGCTGAGGTCCTTTCCAGTCTGGATGATTCTGTGGCATGGCCATCTTGATATTCATTAAAAGAAACCAACCCATAAGCTCTTGTGTGTAATTTAATTCAACATGTTCTTGCACTCAAGAAAGTTGACGAACTTGAAAATGCCACTCTGGAATCTATACAGTAAAACATAACACACAAAACAGGATTCCTTTACATGCCTCTTTGGTGAATTACTTACAGTGAATTCTCATTTTATTTCATACACTGTACACTAAATTTGCAATCAACAATATTTCAAAATAAACCAGTTCTCAAGTTCACTATACTTTCCATTTCAACACTTAGGCATTTAAAATACATGAAAGTTAGATGAATAATAAAGTAGACCTGATCTGAAGTCAGAACTTACAAAGAGCAACATCTTTGCATTATTTTATGGAAAGCATGACTGCTTTCCATAAGTGATAACAACACAATGATTAATGATTAAAATGCAGATCAATTTACAGCATTCACAAAAACAGACTTGCCACATGAATGTGAAAAAGCAGCAGCCTCTCATAATTTAGAAGTGACTTTCCACATGCTTGTTTCATTTGCTAAAAACCATCTCTCCCTGCCCACTCTCCCCATCCCCCCCATATTTATTGATGAAACCAAAAAGGACTACATTACCTAGCATGATTAAAAATCATTCTCAGGCAGAGTCTGAAGGGGAGAGGGCAAAAATTATGCGTTTCAGTGGTTCTCTTGCACATAAACAGACTTAGCTCTGCTCCACAAAATATTTAAACTAGCGGAGACTTTAAATGACAGGTATTAGTGCTAGTTAAGGAGACAATTTTATACATACCCCTCCAATCCAACAAGAGAAACTCTAGGAACAACCAATTGTTTTCATAGGCTTTCTGTACACTTTGAACACCAATACTACTACTAGTACTACACAGATCTGTATGATTATTATACTCTTATGTGGAGCAGCAGAGTAAAACTAAACCCTAAAGTTATCAGTGGAAAGTCAACTAAAAATGGCACTTACACATGCACACATCAGTTTCTAGTTTGCTTTATTCACACTTAGTTATTGTAAGCCTTGCAAACAAACTGCAAGACAGCCAAATTTGCATTCTGTGCAACTCTGCCTCAAACCCATTTTTCACTGTTTTTATACAAAGCCAGAGTTTCCCCTTTGTCATCTTCTGCCACACTGCAGCAAAATAAGTCTTCTATAAACCTGTAAATAATAACAATTAAGTCTACTTAAGTTACTTTTACGGTTTCTATTTTACTCACAGTTCCATTAACAGTGAAGTTGGAAACATCTTTAAAAGACCAGTAAAGCCATCAGTCCCCTACTTGCAAGTTCTTACAACTTAAGAAAAGAAATTCCTTTCAACTGGCTATCAGTCCATATTAAATATCAGATGTGATGCTTATAAAGCAGATACTAACAATTCATATTCATTCCTTATGTCAGTGAACTGGTAAGAGGAGAAGTAAATCCTCAATGCAATCACATTTGAAATCTGATCCCCTTTGTATGACTGCATATGACATATTCAATTTATGTCTGTAATTTTTAAACAGTTCTTTTTTAATTACACTTCGGAAACTATATCCCCATTTTTAAAACAAGTTGTTCTACAGTGTAAGGAGATTCCACAGAGTGGATTCCTCAAAGTTCATTTTCTAAGCCATTTAAACAATAACTGGGTCAGCAAGTCAATCATGTCCAATGTGCTACATCCAGACCTAGACAGATTAAGAAACATTTTGAAGCAGTGTTGAGTAAATAATTTTGGTAAGCTGTAAAACTGCCATATGCAAAGTATACTGTACTATAACAGCTCCAAATCCTTTATAAAAACCTTGCATTCCTTCTTCCCGTTTTATAGTATTTATGCAGTCTTTCATTCCCTCATACTGAGTATTGATTGGAAGCACTTCATAGCCAAGGTCTGTATTGTCAATTATTGTGCGTGTCCCTTGAATATGAAGGCGGTGCAAAACTGTTTCCAGTGGGTAAAGCATGACATCAGCACAAAGGCTAGCAGCAAAGCTAGCAATAAGTTCTGGAAAATACGCATCCAGCATGCTCTGCACAGAAGTGGAGCTCTCAGTTGGAAGGTTGTGGGAATTATCCCTTTTCAAAACAAACAAGACAAACTTCTGGACGATGGAACTGATGACGTAGTGAAGAACTCCATGTAGAGCAGTGGGAAAAGTCAAGACCATCAGAGGAAGGAGACGCTTGCTATGGGGTACTCCCAAGCCTAAAACTCTGCCAATTCCTTCTTTCACGCAGTCCAGCATGCCAGGATTGTCTCGAATTATTTCACTCTACAAGCACAAAAAAGGAGTTATGACTCGTGCTGAGCATTTCAAAACCATCCTGACATCCACTCTGACACTTTATCACTGTTGAACTTTTTAAAAAAAAGAGATAAACACTTGCATGCTATTGTGTCTACACAGCTGTACAAATAGAAGTCCCTTGTTGTAATACTCTTCATAGCATTCAATTAAGCTTTCTTTTAAAGAATGAACCCATCTTAAAGAGGTGAGGGTCTTTCAATGTATATTGCAGTTATCTGTGTTCTACCAAAGAAATTCAACTTTCAGACTACTGCTCAAAGTATCAGAAGGCGAAACAGTCAACAACTGAAAATGTCTACATCTGGAGCAAATTGCCAGGAGGTACTTATTTAATTAAAAATTCCTTTATTTTAAAGACTATGACTATAACCTTTGAACTTGAATGTACATAGTAAAGACTTACATAACTAGTGTAGAAAGGTCATTTTTAACATTAATTTAATAGGTTAAATTTTTGAATGTTCTCATGGCGTTATATACATTTAAAGTAGTATTCTTTACCCTTGCTGTTAAAGATAATTATTTTGTTCATGTAGTGATAACAAAAATCCTGTAATAATTATTTACTCCATGATATTCCACCTTTGAATGTTGGATTAAGCTAAAAACATTACTTCTCCTACTAATGCTTATACAAAGTCCAGTGTTTTATCATGTGGTTTACATCCCAAATTCAAGATTTGGGTGCTCTCCTGAATGCCCAAGTCTGAGTCCATGTGGTCTGTGTCCTGACCTCATGCCAGAATAAACCACCAGAATATTCTTCAGTATTTTGGGAAAATACTAACAGCCTGCAGAGCCTTCGTGGTCTTTTCTGTGCAGGAGAGAAACTAGTTCAAATACCTGAGAACATAAAGTTGCAGACTTTAAGTACAGGTTAAGCAGCACAACCCCTGCTGACTCCTCTCCTGTTCCACATCACTTACAGTCACTGCACTTCAAAACCATTCTTGCTTTGGCCAAACACGCCACCATGAGGTTTGAGATGCTAATGACAAAAGAACTAATGTGACAGCTACAAATTTCCACCATTTACAGCTTTTTTGATGGAATGTATTTACTTGGGTAAGTGTCAAACAGATACTGTTGAACAGCATGGTTTATCAGAATTGAGACAATCAAAGTCTATATAAACCTGCTAGCAGCAAATCCAATGATCTCTGATTTTTTACTGGTCATTATCCTCTTGCAGCACAGGAATGTAATGCAAACCTGGCAAGTCAAGTTGCTCCCCTGCATCGATTAATACAGTATAAAAATCTTCACAGCTATCATTACCTCTGCTGTGTTTCTAATAAGCTGATCATGATGCTTCCAGGAACTCAAGAACATATTTTGTACAGTTATATATATATATATACAGACTCATTCACTAAAACACTTGCACACAGGCAAAGCTACTCATCTTAAAATTTTAAGATCACATTGGAATTTACATAACCAATCCATTACAGTGATCACCTACCTAAAAGCCTGGGAGAGATGCTTTTTTGGCTTTTTATTGTTATCCTTTTAAGATGCTTTCTAGCAAAGAAACTTTTTATTTATTTTGCAAACAGAAGACAGACTCTAAATCATGTTCTCTTTTATCTTCTATTAGTAAAAAATTTACCCATGTCCAACAGCACAGGTAATGCAACATCCTTTCAGACAAAAATACAAGCAGTAAGATACCTGGATGTAACATTCCATTCTGTGGCCTGCTATGCACTCCAGACACATTAACAGTGTTCCATCATTGCTTCTAGTTCCAGAATTATGGCATGCTCAGGGTAGAGCCATTCCCCACTAATTAAGAATTTGAGCTCCAGCCAGCTTGCCATTATGACACCAGCTAAGTCTCCCAAATATTCCACAAAGTCAGACATTCCCTGAGGAAAGCGGGTTTCTAAAACACGGAGTATCTTTAGAGGAAATGAGTTTGTTGTTGGGAGTCCGTCTATACCTCTCCCTGCACAGATGCTTAATCTCACCTATCCTGTTATTCCATGATGCAGCCAGTTCAGACAGAACAGCTCTCCTAGTACCTTCTGGCTCATTTAAGCTTTGATCCTCTGCACAGAGCAGAATCCTGCCCCTTAAAAAGAGTCCATGCCTCTAAAGTACATGCTGAAACTAAGAAACTGCAGAAGTCAGCCTTCTCCCTAGAAAAAACACCATTTTGGAGACATAAATCAGCAAATCAGCCTTGACAGTACTTAGAACTTGCCCATGCTGTGAATGAAAATTTTTACTTTGATGACTGAGGAATGTGAGAGTGACTATCCTGCACCCTCCACATGAGAACTCACCTTACAGAAAGAGTGCCATTAGCTGCACAGGGATTCTGTCATGTCATCTAAGAGCAAGTCACTATACAGACATGGCTGGAAGAATTATCCTGGGCCATTTGTCCACAGCTAACCCTTGCCTTTCTCCAGAAAGAGATGGAACACCGCACTGACAGGCAGTCTGCAACACAATGCTGTGGGGTACTCTGCACAGCTGCACAACGGGCTAAGAGGTATTCTAAGCGACAGGTCCAGATTTAAATTTTCATGGCTATGGAAGAACTAGATGAAGCATAAAAGTAAAAAGCTGATTGAATGAAAACCCCACTGAACTACTGGGAAAAACCTTACAGGTGTTATAGGGGGTGGGTGTCACTTTAACAACTTGCCGAGAAGGCAAAGTTTAAAAATCTTACATGAGAAAAACTTCCTTATGTTTTATGTGCTGGAGCACATAGATACAGCATGTCCCTAGTTGATATGCAATATATTCCAACTATCTACATAAAGTGTTCTTTCTAATTCAAGATTTAGAGTTAAGACAGTACACTAATATACCCTTCATAGTAAACACCCATTTCAGCTAAGTCATAAGTCAAGCAAAACAAATGCAACTACTGCAACATAAACCTGAATACAAAATCAAAGATTCATTTCTCCATATAATCTAACCTATAAAGAGTAACAGTATCTTTTTAAATGTTCAAATATATGTCATTTACCTGTACAGTTTCAATCAGGCTTGCAGAATAAAAAGGCATTGCTATCACATGTGTTAACCTGTAGAAATTAATAATATAAGAATTAATGTAATGACAATACTATAATTTTAGGCAAACAGGCACCTGAAAGTTGAAGAAGTTATCTAGCAAATTATTCCTGAGAAAAAATAAACAAAGCATGACTCAATTACTAAAATGTACATCTGCAGGTTGAGATAAGCTTCAGTCAAAAGTTTAGTTAAATTCTACTTCCATGTGACCAGACTGATTAAGGTCAAAAAGAATGTAATCTTTTAAATCAGTCAAGTTCCATAGACACAGGGATCTAGTAGGAGAAAATATGTGAAAGTGGTGTATGCAATCAAGATTGCTTAAAAAATCAACATTTGAAAAGTACTGTTAGCATCTTGTCAAGTAAACATAGCAGCAGACTAAACTTACGTACATTTGGTAGTTTTATTCTGTTTAGATAATAAGACATAAGGTAACAACACATGCCATACTTACCCTTTGAGTAAAAGGTGTCCACCTATCTGCTTGAGGTTCCATTTATGTGAAAGCTCCCTAAAAAGAGAAGTATTTACCACAATATAAATAATCACCCACAGGCAATTCTCAAGCAATTCTTCCATGGTTCCATTCAGTTCTCATATTGGTGTTCTACTATCTATGTTGAAGCATTTCCCATATTGGACAGACAGAGCAAAACATTTAGTAAATCATGCTTAAGTTCTAGCAGTTTTTCAGGCCTGTCAGACATTCTATCAGAAAAGGTTTCAGTTATTAATAAGTAAGATGTCTGCAGCTCTTACAGCAACTGACTTTAGTGTTTCCCACTTATTTAGCAACCTTATGTACTAGCACTTAAAGCAATTTTCAGGGAACACTGTAGTACTTTAAAATCTTAGTAGTTTTCCTTTATCAAGAAATCATTCTATTTCATTTTGGTTTGGTTGCACCTCTTCTGTTCTTTAGGTTATGTTTACCCGGTTGTTGTTTCTTTCCAGAAAATCTTAATCAGATTCTGGCACAGTTAGACAGACTAGAAGTTGCATAGTAATTCTGTACAGACATAACTGAAGTTTTTTGTCTAATGACCAGTCCTTAGCGTATTCTGATAAAACAGAAGAAAACCTGTGTGTTTAACACAAAGGTGACATCAAAAATATTCCTTTAAAGTAGTACTTCTAGTTACACACTTGAGAATATGAACAGCAAATGTTTACATTCCACTTGACAGAAAATGTAAACCCACCTAGCTCAAGATACCATTCAAATACCACATGTACTTACAATGGTATAGACATTTGTCTGAAGTGCTGGGCATGCTAAACTTTGCATTTCTAATAAAAAGCTATGAGGTGTTCAGCTTCAATTGCTGTCCGGGAATGACAATCAGACAGTAGTTACAACTGCTTGTAGTTAAAACAACTCTAATCCAAGAAAGGTAAGATTTTACTTTTTCTGAAGAATTGTGTTACTACTAGCTATCACATTTTAAATACATAGGTCAATCACTAAACAGGAATGGAAGATCATTTTTACCATCATATATTTCAGACACTTGGATCACATCCACTTACCCATAATACTTAAATGATGTGGAAAATGAAACCAGCCAAACTAATGTGTGAAAGCCTAACCTGTCAATCCACAACGTATAACTGTCCCTGCGGTGGAAGAACAATTACACGACAAGTTTGTCTAGTACAGAATGTTCACACTCATTTCTGAGCTCCTCTCCTAAAATAAGGGTATTCTTTCATGATACTGTAATATGGAATTAGAACTGACATTTCACTTCTCTGTGTTCTTTGGAGCCTGATAATGTAGTTAAACAACCTTTTAAATCAGATTTGCTGGCACTGCTGCTACCAGCAATAACCTTCTCCTCCATGTGACTGCCCAAACATGCAAGCCACCATTAAAAAGGAAGAGAGAGCATTCAGTAGAAAACTGCTGTGGGGTGGTGCATGTATGAGACAACCATTTTAGCCAGATCACTTTCCCAACCCAGTTAATTTCCTGACTGTTCACACATTGTGTTGGCACAAGGATGGAAGTAGCATGGAGGAAGGAATGAGCTGGTTCCAGCAGAAAGGTTTGCTTCTTTTGGCAGCAGCACCAGCTTACTTTTCAAACTGCTGAACTGGCCCCCAAGTAGAAAATCATTGCTCACGTGTGTGAGAATTCAGAATTATGAAGATATAAACACTTTATCACATCTCATGAACTTAAGCAAACCCTAGAGCTGTATCTACACACTTGGAGGAGAGAACATGCACGGAAATTTTAATTATCTATGAAACAGAGCTGACCAAAAACCTTACATACACACTCCATACAATTTAAGTATGAAATGCTTTTGCTAAGGCTTTTGAACTTGCAAATACCTACTTTTATTAGTATGGATGCATGCATCGTAACAGTATTTGATTCAGCCTAACCATATTTGTTCTTTTTAAACCCAGGGTAGTTTCCATGTCCCTAAATATTTTTAGTAAAAATACTACTAAACTTCTGTAGCAGAAGGTGGACAAAGTGTTGTAGAATAATGAATATATCTTTACATTAAGTCAGTGATTTTTAGTTGTAACATCCTTTTTATGACAATACTGAATAAGGTACATAGAGCTGTTGGTCAAGGAAGGCAAAAGAGAAAGCTGCCAGCCACACAGACTCTCATTTACCATGTCTTCTCATTTACTAATGCAGGCCATTCTGTTCTCTCATCTACCACAGACAGCAATATTCAGCAAAATGTCAGTGCTGGCTCCTTAGCTGCTCAAGTTTTCTGTATTTAGATTAGTAAGACCAGGAATTTTGACCTTAGGGATAGTATTTGCTATCACCACACAATAAAAACTCAAGTAAAAGAAGAAAATAATGATTTTTAAAATTATTATTACCGAGTTGAATACCAAAGACCAATTTGCTACAGTATTTCAATAGTCAGACCAGTGAGCAGACACAAACATGCAAAGCTCCCAGAAAGAGTCTCTCACTGTTTATGGATGATGAGGTTATCCTTTCCAAGACAACCACACTGTGTTGGGAAACACCTATATAATGTCCTGCTGTTCTCATGAAGTAATATTTTTCAAACAGCCCTACATTTCTAACACTTTGAAAATAAGTGAACAACTTACTAATTTGTTAGAAGCAGTAAAAAAACCCACACAATACCTTGGCAAAGGTGTAAATTCACTGATGATGCCTTCTGTTCCCAGGGTTATGCCCTGAACAATGAAAGTGCTGCCCATTCCTTTCCAGAGAGCTCTTGGACCCTGTGTGTTGAAATATGCAACATAAAACTCAAAAATATGACAATATTTCAGTAAATTCAGACCACACAACGCTACAATTCTACCATTTAACTTTCTAACTAAATTCAGGTAACAACTCACTTTTTATCTATTAAGAAATTTTTGTTTTTCAATAATTTCAAAGACTAGTCTTTGAATTTGGAGGCATCTCTCCCACTGCTAATATTCTGTATTATAAACTTAACACCATTTCCTGTGGACAAAATGAGCTCAAGATGTTAAAAGTACATCCATAAGAAATTCAGAATTAAGAACATCTTACTGCCTTCTGATCTGAACTTAAGGATCGCCATTCCCAGGCAGAATTGGAAATGAATTCAGTACTATCTTCGGAAGGAGTCACTTAATAACTTTATCCACATAAAGATTAATGATCTTTTAAAACCCTAATGAAAAAAATTAGTTTCAGGGACCTTTTGTTTTCTAACATCTGCAAGACTTTCCCCACTAAGTACTGTACTTCTGAAAAAAAAAATGGTTTACTTGATCTTCTTGAAACATAAAAATAACAAACCCTCATAACGGCCATGTTATTCAACACCACCTACGTAAACAATTAGAGATTTCGATGTACACACATGCTGTAGGAACTTTGAGTGCTCAGATACAGCCTGACACCAAATACTAACCTGTGTCTTATTGATGCAGTACATGATATTGACAACAGTAAATGGCGTGAGATGGTAATTCCGTGCATGATAGTTAACCTGTTAAAAATATAAATAATGTCAGTCTTAGAAACACACTTGCAGATGCTACAACTCTGAAGGATAAAGGCATTTCAAATGTAAGAATTTTGGCTCTGTAAAGATCAGCTAAAAATATGAGTAAGTTCTCACTGAAATTTAGGGAAACTGGAAGTATTTTTAAGTATTTAAATGCTGAAAGTTTAAACAATAAATGACACATAAATCAGAAACTATGAAACAAAGCATCCTGCTTGTAAATGGGGATCTGAAAGTTGCTCTGCAGACGCCAAAACACTTACTTCCTGTAATTTGCTTTCCACTGCCCAAACAAAAATGAGTAAGATTTTTCAAAATAAGCTTAACTGCGGAATAGAAAACAAGTAAAAACTTCTTAATGTAGCAGAGTCCCCCTAAAAATGGCAAAGCTTCCTGTACTACATACTTTCATACAGAGTACGAAAATACTGAGATACACAGGAGCTTTGACTGGAAAAGGTAATGTAAAAGACATACCTGACACTGACGACGTAGAACAATGCAAGGATGTGCCAACACATTTTCTGTAAACAGGCTTTTAAAGAAAATTGTATTTAATGCATGGGAAGCCACTAAAAATTCCTTAGAAAAGGCTTGTTAATTGTCTCTAACAACAGCAGATCAATATTTGGAAAAGCAATATATTTTCTAGTGAACTAAAAGAGCATTTTTGATGGCTACCAAAGAGACTCCCAAGGAACAAGTTACATAAAATCTGACATATACATTTACTATGAAAAAGCCCCATATATTTGTAGTATACACATACGCCTATAAGCAAAACAACATACAAAATTTCTTAATCTCACCCTCCTCAAAGTATCAGGGTACAAAACAAACCGGAACTACAATTATGAGAGGAGTAGTTTCCAGTTTTACACTAATTCTGCATACTGTATTATTATTCAAGACTCTCCTTAGCATGGCCAGAGGAGGACTGCTTTTTCACTGAAAACACTACTGATCCAAACCAACTCTCCTACCACTGCCAAAAATCGTACTTCAATCAAAACTTCACAGAAAAGTTCTCACTTCCAAAGCAGAATTCCTGGTTGCAGCCATTCAGCGAAAATACTAATTTCATCTCAAAGTGCCTGAGTAATCAGAGTACTTACCCATATGTTATTTAAACCTGGGACATGGATTAGAAAAGCAGAACATCCAGGGTTTTTCTAAACACCCCAAGTCACAGCTACAGGATCATCTGTGGTAGGTTTCCGAACTTCCGACAGACAAGTACAATTGACACAGAAAAATACTGCAGTTTTGTAACTATTGAGCTAATTAGTAGTTTGCTACTACCGAAAGAGGTAAAACTTACCCTGGATATCACCATCTTAAAGTTCACCACTTTCTCAAAAATACTATCAGTAATCAGGGTTACCATAATAAAGAATAAAATAGCCATCAGACCACTTGGCTAGATGAACATTATGGTCCCATGATACTTTGGTAATATACCTTAAGACATTTTCACCTTCTTAGGAAACATGTGCATTGTCTAAAAATATTAATAAAAGTTGCAAATGTCAAAAAAGTTTTCTGGTGTCACTTTCAGATTACTTGGACAGGGTACACACATCCTGGGAATTCCATATGAAAAACTGTCTTGCATTTGCCTAAGTATTTTTTGAGCAACAGTTAAAGAGAACAGAAACCTAAATGGATTTTGGGTAGTAGGTTTCTAAACACATTTCAACTGTTCAAGGCTATTGAAATAAAAACACAATATAAAAACATATGTAGGGTTTAGAAGACAAGTAAGAGTTTAACTACCCCCTTGTCACTGAACACAACTCTTACCTTGCAAGGCCAATACCGAAGCCAGCAAATCTGTTCAACTGCTCTGAAAAAGAAGAAAAAAAAAAGAACAAACCAGATTATACAGCAGTGATAATCACAAAATAGAAGAAAATGCCATGCACAGGATCTGAAAAACTGATTTTATCCTGCACTGGCATCAGAAAATTACAAGCACTAAACCACAACATTTATGGCAGCTCAGCAACGCAGTATATAAAAAAAATTATTCCCTCAGGAATATCTGCACTTTAGACTGCATTTGAGTTTGTACATACTGTTAAATATAAAATTATGCTTTTCTTGCAGGGGAAAAAAAGAAAGAGAGAAAGCAAATGGTAAAAGAGAGTATTTTAATACCAAAAAAAAAAACAAACAAATCAAACCAACTACTGAAAGATTTAGCATGCATGAATTTACAGCAATTTGGAAACATAAATTTAGATAACTGAGTTGAAAATTATGTTAAAACAGTAAAAAGGCAAAAATTTGGGAGAAGTTACTCAAAAAACCATGGATGAAATAACAAACATCAACATAAAGCAAATTCTCAAGCCAGTAGTTTATTGCCAGTCCTTTGCAAAACTCTGCTTACTGGAGAACTACAAAAGTAATAAATTCAACTTGCTGTTGTCTGCTACCAGACAGACGTTTGCATATTGGGAATTATCAGAAGGGATTTTAAGATGAGTAATAGAACAGTAAACACATTTTAAAATTAATGCTCAACCCTACAATCTTCATAGTGCAAGCAGTCTGAAGATATGGATAAAGTCAGTAACTTCAGTGGGGCTCCACACAGATGTGGCAGCCCTCCCAAAAATGGTAAGATACCATCTGCAGCTGCTGGATTCTGTGATTACAGCAACTCCTTATCAGTCCTCCAAAGTGCAGAATGAACACACCTTCCACATGTAGATAGGGGGGAAATATGTAGTCTCCAAGTATGCAAGGATACTTAAACAGTGCTTCAACCCGTCCATGCATGTATGGAGTCCACACTACAGCTGAAGGCTGTACTCTTTAAAAGACCTGAATAAAAACACTGCACTACAGGTTAGAAAATAAACACTTGCCTACTAATATAATTCGATTTCAGGTGAATTAGTACTTCGTAAATCTTTTGATACTCAAGTGTATATAAACGGCTCCTTTTAACTAAAGAAGACGACATTCAGTCACTCAGATACAGCAAGTTTTTCTCAATTCACCTCAACTTCATTAAGACCTAAAATAACGGTTTACTTATGCGGGCTTTTACTCAGTTTCCCAACAATTACTGAAAAAGACTGGAACTCAGTTGCTTCCTTAAATCCTACCAGTCCCACACTTCCCTCGCTATCACGCGTGGAGGGGGGAGGGGGAGGCTTACGTCAGCAGCTAATGTTTTAAACCCGAGAGAAGCCACGCAGTCTGAAACACTAACACCGACTAAATAACGAAGCAGTGTAAGACGCAGAAGCAGCTCCTGCCCTTAAAGAGGGCGGAGTGTTTCTGCAGGATATTGTTTACATGAGCAATGAGGACGCTAGCTAACCGCACACTGCTTAACGAGAAGCTGCGGGGCGCTGACATTCTCAAATCACATTTGCATGGAGCTACGCAATGCTGGCGCGCAACACGCAGCGACGGACCAGCTCGCCTTCTTCTAAAATACTTTCTTCCCCGGCGCTTCGGCACCGCCAGTAAAAATGAGGGCCCGGGCGGCGCCCGGCCCGGCCGCGACCCAGCCCAGGGCCGCCGCC
>VWZQ01009113.1:347802-371245 GCA_013397015.1 Myiagra hebetior
ATGGGCACCACACAGCACACGGCAAGGGCAGGGATGAGGCCAAGAAGGGGACTCGGACTGTGGAGAGGAATACAGACCACCCAAGATCCCCAAAGCCCTCCGACCCATTTCCACAAAAGGTCCTAAAGAACGGACTACCCATGATAACTGATTGCATAGAAGGTTAGAAACCCATCTTCAGGACAAGGAAATCAGTCCATAGAAAGTATCCTCCAAGCCTAGGTGGCGCCAACAGAGTATCCCGTTGGCTGGATCATTGCAGCTGGGTCGATGCTAACACCAGGATTGACATCCCTTCAGCTGGATCAATGTTCTAACCGGGAGTGGTGATCTCTTCTTTTTCTTTCTCTCTTCACCTCTGTAATTAATCTCTTCCTTTCTGTCTTCCCTTTCACACTACCTCTTTATCTAAAACCCATTGCCATGTGCTCGTGTAGTAGGTCAGGGACTAAAATACCAATTTCTATGCCAAGTGTGTAATTTACTAATAAAACCTTCTGTTTATTTGCAGACCCTCTGACTTTTGTTGTTCTTTTCAACCATGAGCATTTATGAATCTTCTTTCCCCTTAAGAGTGGGAGGTCACACATTGTGAGTTTGATGATCCCTTAGCTCAGAATCACAGAATCATTTAGGTTGAAAAGATCTCCAAGAGCATCAAATCCAAACTATGACTCAGTCAACCAGACCACGGCACTGAGTGCCACATGCTGTCTTTCCTTAAACACTTTGAGGGATGGTGATTCCACTACCTCCCTGAGTGGCCTATTTCCATGTCTGATCACCTTTCTTGTTTCTGTGAAGAAATTTTATCCTAATGCCCTATCTAAACCTCTCCATGCACATTTAAGACCAATTCCTCTTGCCCTGTCTGTTGCATGTGAGAAGACGCTGACCCCACCCCCTTGCTACAATCTTCTTTCAGGCAGCTCAGCTTCTCCTGAGAAGCCCAACAAGGTTTCCCACTACTGGGTCTTAGTCTGATGCACAGGTGTTCTTGTTTTATGCACTAGGTTAAGCCAGCATTAGTGCATTCAAGTCTAAGTATAGCATGGATGGCAGGCGTCATCCATTGCTTTGTGAGAGGGGATCTCATTAATGCATATAAATATCTCAAAGGCAGGTGCCAAAGGATGGTGCCAGACTCTTTTCAGTGGTGCCCAGTAACAGGACAAGGAGCAATTGCCATAGACTAAAACACAAGTTCAGCACATAAAATTACAATATGGCTGTACTCTGGTTTGTTATACAGTTTCAGTCTTCCTAAAGTTCTGAAAATCATAGAATAGTCAGGGTTGAAAGGAATCTTTAAAGATCATCTAGACCAACTGCCCTGCAATCGGCAGGGACATCTTCAATTTCCCAGAGGTGCTTAGAGCCCTGTACAACCTGGTCATGAGTGTTCCCAGGGATGTGGCTACAGCCTCTGGGCAACTTTTTCCAGTGTTTTACCAACCTTATTATACTCTCAGTCCTTCAGCTGTGTCAACAGCACTATCACCATCCAATTTGATTTACACCACATCTTTGAGATCTGCACAGCGGGTAGGTGCCCTCTTGTTCATATAATGGGATAGGGTAGCTGTGCTCCACGGCAGCCTGGGACTTCCAGCAGCACAGCTTGACAGACAGTTGAATTGGGTCTGTATATTGGGTTTGTGCGACTGTAGGAGTGGCTTCTATGGGAAGACTTCAAGAGCTACCCCTCTGTCAGGCACAGCCAACTCCAGCTGGTTCCCAGCCAGACCTGCCATGGCCAAAGCTGAGCCCATCTGTGAATTTGGTAGCAGGAGAGGGTAAGGGAGAGGTGTGTTTTCCAGTATCCTACTCTATTTTAAACTGGCAATAAATTAATCTTCTCCAAGTGGTGGTCAGGTTTGAATGGTAATTTGACATTTGCTTAGATGGAACACACGGTAGGGTTTATGTGATTTGGTGTCTTCACCCCATGGTCATGTTTTGCTTCCCATAGGTATTCAGGATGAGAGCACAGATGCTTGAGCACCAGGAGGAGGTTCACATACAGCCAAGGGGAACAGCAAACTCACCAGCTTTTTCCTGGGTCTCTCCGGCCTGACATCCCTAGCATCCTTTGTCACATCCCAGTGGTGGATGTCCAAATTGCTCTTTCCCTTCAGCTGCTCCTCTGTTGAGTGCTCTCAGAAAAAAAATCTTTGTTTTGCCTCACTGTTTTATTAGGCACATAAATAAATTTACCCTCAGGCAAAAGTCACTCCAAGAGGGCTAGCAAAAGGGAGCCCGGGGTTTTCCGCATCTGCTGGCAGTCTGGATTTGAATCTGTGACATTTTCCTGCTGTACATCTCTGCAACTCCCTGAACCACCCAAACAGGAAGTTGGAAGGTGCCACAGACTCTTGGGTCTCTCCCTCATACTGACAGCTGGCACCCAGCATGTTTGTGCTTTGGCTGGCTGGTGCTTGTTCACCAGTGCCCATCAAGAATCATCTGGCCAAGGAAGAAGAGCCTGCAAATTGCCTTCATGGGGGAATTTTCATTTCTGAGCTGAAAAGAAACAAGTCTGGAAATCAAATGGGTCTTTGCAGGGTTGTTTCTCCTCACTGCTGAATCTAAGATGAGTGGCTGGATCATCCTTTTCTGTTCATACAGTAACACCTCCATTTCACTTTTCTTCTGTGTACAATGTGTACAACACCTGGAATATTAGATACACCTCCAAACCATAAGAGTGACACCAAGTTGCATCAAAATCAGGAAAAAAGGAAAGCCTATAAATGATACAATGTACAATGTGCTAATGCTCTTCTTAATGATTTTGACAGCAGAATACCAAATTCTGTAAAATGCTGTATGTATGATTAATAAATACAAAGCCATGTATAAACAAAGTTCAGAATTTGTTCCTCAGCTGAGTTGAAGATGCATATATGAGAAATGGGATTCAGAACTAAAGAAATGAAAAGACTATTCTTGTTGTAAGTTGTTACTGGAGTAAACCTACCTGATACAAAGTGGTATTATCTTGGGGGGGTTGTCATGAGAAAAGTGCATTAAAGAACTCAAAGAACTTGTCTATGATCAAGATTTGGATGTAATAAATTTTAATTCATCTACACAACAACAAAGATGTGTAATGGTATATGTAAACATGTGTGCATCCCCTGCACCCCTCCTGGGGCCTCACTGTTATCTGAGAAATGCTCATTAGGCCTCGATCTTCACAAACAGTAGCTGGGTTGAGCTTCTCCTGAGCTTATCAAATACAGTCTGTTCCCAGGAACTAGTACTGTCTAATGAGCTCCAGTTTTTTAATGAACAGCCTTGGAAACTTATTTTTCTTGCCTCAAGAACAACCCAAGCAGAATAACAATTTTGTTACCAAACTTTCAAAGAACATACTGACCCAAATTGCAGTCAGGATGAAAAATTATTATGACTGAAGCTCACTTCCTTGTGACTCTATAAACAATGGTCCAAAGTGAGACCCTTTGAGCTCTCCTGGACAGCAGAGGTTGTGACCAGCGCCTACATCTGAGTGGGGCCTCTCAGAGCAGGAGAACTCTCAAGTTTGCTAAACTTGCAGGATCACTGAATGACCATGATGGAGCCTGGACTGACACCCCCACTTCTCCAGGCTCTACCCTTTGCCCATTGAGAAGATCCAAAGGCTTCAGATGTGTGTCTTTCATTGAGTTTGAGAGGAATTTGTCACAGGTACCCTGTGAACATCTTGTACAGACTCTTTAGGTCTATGGGCATATGAATATGGTACAGCAAATGTACAAGGAATACTGCTCTCCTAGATTCTTAAGTACTTCAGATTGGTAAGCTAAGCCCATGAGTTATAGTAAATTCTATATGAAACTTTAGATAAATTGTTTAACTTAACGTATCTGTTAAGTGCTGTTAAGTGCTGTTAAAGCTATAGGTTGTCCTGAATAAGTGTTCTTGAGATTGCTCAAAACACCACCAGCAAGAGTATGAGCAAAAGCCAGATTTAATATTAAACTACAAAGCACAACAGATCAGTTGGCAAAAATCACTCTACTTACAAGGGCAACTAAGGCACAACAAAGGGAAAGCAAGCAACAAGAAAACCAAACAAAATCCAGGCAATCAAAACAGAAATTAATTGAAACTACCTAGGGGGGAGTGTGTGTGTCTGTGTGTAAAGGCACTGTAAACAAGGATGAAAAGGAAAGTAGCCTAAAACTTAAAAACACTTAACAATATTTTAACTTAACTTATACTTTAATTTATATCTTAACTGTAACAATTTAACAGAGAAATAACACTCAACAGCACTTAGCCTAAATTATAACTTAACTTCCAGGTATACTACAGCATATGCACAATGGTATGCACGCAGACAGAAATAGTCAGGGCAAAATAAGGTACCTTGGAAAAATTCCCCCCAGAGGTCAGTGAAATACTCACTTCAGATGCTTTTGCATCTCCCGAAGAATCAGGCCTCGAGAAGTGAAGGTATTGGCCCAGGACATGTTGTGTTTCAGTGATCCTCCAGGTATAGGAAACCTGAGGGTTTTCTGGCTCTGACAGGCATCCCCCTCAGAGGGAGATTTCTGGTCACAGGCCTGCTGTGGGCCAGGAGAGCTCAACAGGCCCCATTTTGGACTGTTGTTCATAGGGTTGCAAGAGAGTTATTTTTAATCATTACAATGTTTCATCCTGGCCACAGTTTGGGTCTGCACTTTCTTTGAAAGTGTGAGAATAGGAATATTATGCCATTCAGGCCAGAGAAAAATTTTCCAAGGCTGGTCATGAGAAAATCAGAAGCTTGTTAGGAGTTCCTAAAAGCAGACAGTGTTTGTGATAAGCTCAGAAAGAGCTGAGCCCAGGTGATGTTTTCAAGAATGAGGCCTGACAAACATTTTCTCACTGCAGCCTGGAAAGGAGTTGGCGGGGGGAGGATGTAGGACCACATAGGCCTAAACTGTTAGTCAGGTCTGGGGCACAGTTTAGCAAAAGGGTGTGCTCTGAACCTTGTGACTCAGTGGGAGGATCCTCCTTATTCCTATTTCTCCTTACCCCTTTCCTATCCTTATCCCCAGCCTCCACAGGGATAAGTTTTGAGTTGATTTTGCATTTACATTGACTGATTTTAGGTTTTAATTCACTCTTTCTCTGTGTGCTTTAACCAGAGCAGTCCTAAGTAGTAGAGAGAACCTTGTAAATGAACTACATCATGCTTTCAGTTTTACGTTAAACCTGCTTTCGCCTATGCCTTTGCTGTGATTCTTTAAGTGACCTTAAAACACTCATTTGCAACAGAACACTATGAAAAATAAATACATGCACACGTGAATCAATACATTGGCACAGCACTAGGTTTCTGTTGCTGCCAACGCAGGCTTAGGTTGTGCAGGCTTAGGCTGAGCAGCAGGACCACCGTGTGACACAGGTATGAAACTCTCTGTAGGGTAACACACCTGGGTGCTAACCCTGCACTTGCCAGGTGGGGGACTCAGTTTCTGGCCTCCGTACTGGCCACTGATCCCGACCCAAATCGTTCTCTTGGCAGCTACTTCAGCTTCACCCTGTTTCATTGGCGCTTAATTGAAACATGCACAGCTAATCCAGGTTATCAATCAGCTCCCAGAGCACTTATCCAGGGAGCTGGTGGGAACTGGGCTTAAGATCTTGTCATTTTAGTTTGTTTTGGAAGCTCTACTTCTGTCACTAGAGGTATCCTGCTGGTATATTAACTCTTATTTGGCGTACTAACTCTTACCATTGTTAAAATCACACCAGGAGTGAGACTAATCTGTCTTCCTTGCTGAGGCTGAGGAGAAATACAGAAGAAAAGAAAGCTGTGTGTATCATCAATGAGGCAATGCCGTGGGGTTTCTGAAGTTAAAGGACTGATGTCAATTTAGATGCTGAGCTGTAGATAGAAAAACTGTTAGACAGTTTGCTTAACAGATTCCCTATCTATTAAAAAAGAGAGTGCACACACTCCTGCACATCAGTCCATCCTGGAGTATGCCATCAACTCTCCATGAATAGTAAATAATTGTGATAATAGCAAGTAATACAAGAAAATCATGTGACACAAAGGAGGCTGTGGCTGATGGCAGAGAAAAGGACAGAGATCTGTGGGCTGAATGTCGCCTGTGACAAGCTAATGAATCTGTCTAGTTTCAATCTGAAATGCCTGATGTGATTTACAGTTTCTTGGGATTCCTACTCCTTTAAAAAATGAAGCCAACCCTCATGTTTTATAGGCTTTTTGGCCTGATACCAGCATCTAAGCAGATGAAAATAATGATGATTGCTGCCACACTCCCTGATACCATTCATTTTTCAAAAGGTCATGTTTTCTGTCACTGTTTTAAGGGGGGCTTGAGACTTGGTGCAAGTGCTCAGACATGGACAGGGCTAAGCATAGGCAAGTAGTGTTAAACCTTGACAGGTGGGCTGACCCAGGGTAGCTGTTGGGCCCATCCTTTCAGAAAGACAAAGGTCCTACTGTAGGTCTTGTGTCACATGTACTGGCCTCCTCTGGGTGGTCTGTGTAAACAAATGTGTCTGAAGTGTGCCACCCCACCTGAATGCTATTCCTGGGATTTGAGATTCCTGAGGTTTCCTTGCTCTGACACAGTTTCCAGGTTTTCATCGTTATGTGTCCTTGCATGGGATGAACAGAGGAGTGCTTCCTCACCTCGTGGAGGTCCGGGAGAAAGGAGCACACTCAGAAGCTCACAAAGATGCTCAGGTGTGATAGGTGGTACACTTCCAATAGCTGTGACACTTATTTCACAATATTATTTCAGCTTGGTGGCAGGTTTTTTGGCGGTGCTGTGGACAGACACAGATCCTCTTCTGAGGAGCTCACAATCTGTGAAAACAAATGATGGATGAAAAGCATGCCAATAGAGTTGACAAGGTGAATGAAGTACCTTAGTAGATACTCTTTTCTATGTTATTTATTCAAGTAATTTATTCAGATTTTTCTGTTGATTCTTTTATCTTTTGCAGAGTGCTTGGTGTTTTATAGCTGTTTACTAGCTATCCTTGCAGTACTACACGGAGGCTGATCAGCTCCAAGTTAGGAACTTGAAAACTGGCAGAGAGGTTAAATCTTCTCAAATCTCACAGTGAGACAATAAAAGATTTCCAGCAAGGTTAAAAGACAGGCTCCAACTATGCACAGCTTTTTTGCAGTAACTGTTTCTATTTATCATGTACTTTTACTCTCCTAAAAAGCGTATAATTCAAGCAACTTAACGACATATATGTTTCCTTTACAGACCAGAGTTACCAAATCAGACTCTGACCTTGTCCAGCCACAGCTGCCCAGGATCACTCCATGTCCTGTGAGCCTTGGTGACCATTACCTCAAATTTTGTCTGCTTCTTTTCAGCATCCCATGCCAGCCAGCTTCTCCAGAGCTGGGATGCTGGCTGCTCCTCAAAGTAAACCCTTCCCAGAGTGTTATCTTAACCTGGAATAATTTTCTAATTTTTTGCAGCCCAAATCTGTACCCCTTCCTGCATGCTGCATATCCCTGGGGCAAAGTTCGCACTGTTCTTATAAAAGAGACTACACATACCTGCCACATACCACCATTTTCCCCACCCCTCCACCCTCCACCCCACTCCCTGTAGCCATTCCTTACTGTTGCCATGGTCAGGGAAATCCCTGGTTCTACCTGCTATTGTGCCCTTTCACAGCACAGCCAACATCTGAGTTTAAAAAAAAGAAAAAAAAAGGCAATTTAAAGTGTTCTGGGTCATACCGTGTTAACAGAATTGGTTTCTTTGGTTCATGCAGAAGGGATGCTGATGGCTCTCAGATGCTTAATACAAAATTCTCAGTTCTCCATCTGGAATTTCTAACACAGCCCTGGTCCACCTGTGCAACACTTCTGCTCTGATCTCTTTATTCAGGCAGCGTTATTCTATTTAGAGAAACCCTGGAAGTGATATACATACAAGAAGGTCATCAAATGTGTGTGTACAGAGAAGGGCCACTATGAAGGTGAAAAATCTCAAGGGCCAGATTTACAAGGAACAGCTGAGGTAAATTTGTTTGGTCAGCCTGGAGAAGAGCAGGTGATGGGTAACCCCATTGCTTCCTGATGGGCATCAGCAGCTGGGGAGGTTCAGGTTGGGCTTTGGGAAAAGATTCTTCACTGAGAGTGTGGTTGGGCAGTGTGAGAATTTAAGAGCACAATTGCCTGTCTCAAACACTGCTACTACAGAAGGACTTTGCTGTGAGATAAGCACAGATGGGAGGAACAGGATGGCACTAACTCCGAGCCTGGTGTGATTGAGATCTGGCTAGCACATCCTGGGTAATGGATCCAGACAAAAATTCTCACTGTGTCAAACTGTGTAAAGAAGGAACTGCTCATAGGGTCAAAGATCCCCTCAAATTATGGGACAGATTGCACCTGTGACCACTGAAGCTCCCACCACCAAATATGCCTACATGAATACTGGAAACCTGGACTGTGAATTAAGCCACTGTGGAGGGAACTTGACATAAGATAAAAGTGTTAACTGTTGTCTCAGTGTTATCTCAGGCCTAGGGAGAGGTAAACAAACCTGGGAGAGAAGAATGTATGTGGCAGGGTGTGTCTACCTCCTCTCTACCACAGATGGCTGGTGCATGTGCAAGAGATAACCCACACAATCACAGTCCCAGCATGGGGTCATCTCTGGTGGCAAAAGGGCTCAGGCCCCCAGTTAAGAATCAACATCTTAGTCTGGAAAGCAAATGTGGAAAGAGATAAAAGAAAAAGACATGGTTCTTAATGTGTATAAAAGCCCACACAATTTTCACAGAGGCAGAAGTCTCTTACACACATGCCCTGAAAGCGTGCAAGACATCTTCCCAGACTTCGGACACAAATTCCATGGTTACTTTCCTGGGAATTGAGGGAAAGGATTTTGATGTGTTCTCCATCAGGAATTGGATGGTTAGAAACATTGGATTCTAAGTTACATTATTTCTTCACTAGGTGTAAAATTAATGGTACCTTTAAGCCTGCATGTAATACTAATTCTCTTTTTGTCTTATCCCTGTGTAGTAATAGTCTGGTTTAAGTCTTATGTCTGTTAGTTTTGTGTCTATTAAATAAATAACTCATTCTATAATAGACTAAATCAGCCATTATTAAAGAACTTGCGAATGAGAGTGGGTCTTAGGTTGCTGGCCACCTCAATAACACGACTGCCTGCTGCCAGAGGCCTGGGCAAAAGGCAGGGACTTATTTAAACGCACATTGTCCGTTCATAACAATGTGTCATTAATAATGGACATAAAGAATGCAGACACAAGGAAAGCCAACTCAGCAACTGCGCTGAAATCAGCTCTGAATGGGTAAAAGGTAGTTCTGGGAGGGGGAGATTGTGACTACAAGTCACAACCTACCAACTCAAAAGAAGAGAAGAACTGAGCATGGGACTAATTAGTATGAGAAGCAAGGGAATCATTCAACCAAGAGAGTAAGAGAACTGTGTAACTAGCTGTGAGAGACTGGAATGTTAATGTTTGATGACTCAAACCATCTGCCATTTGCAGTGACTGCCCAGGTGCCCGAGGAGGTGCACACCCATCACCCAAGGCAACAGCTGGCTGTTGAACAAGATGAAGGAAGAGGCTGATAAGAGACAAATCCTGTGAGATGGAATAGTGCTTTTTATCATGCCAGTGTCCATACACAAGTGGCTCAGCTGTGAGGACTCCCCTCCAGGGAAGCACCAGGACATTCACAGTAGGTCTGACAGTGTTCATCTCTGCTGAGGGCCATAATTGACACAACTGATACTACACTGATGTAAGAGGCAGCTGTAACATCTCAGAAATTGTCATAAACCATCAGATTCCCAAAGCATCCTTTGATCCACAGCATTACTTCATCCATTGTAAAACATATCACCCCAGGGGAGGTACTTGGGCATTCTCACTGAGCCTGAGCCTATATTAACCCACCAGATTTTGTGGTTTACGGGCGTCCCCCAACGCAAATGAATCAAGATTATGACCATCACTTTTACAAGACTGTGACCAACACTTTGACCAATGGACATAAAAATTGCAAGAATCAAATCATGCCACAGAATCCACAGGTGGTGACCATATACCTTTTTACTCTCATCCTTTCTTTCTCTTTCTTTCCTTTACCTTATACATTTCCTTAAGTGTTATTTTTATGCTTTTATACTGCAGCATTTCTAACCAAAATGCCTACATTTTAAAATTTGCCATGGACCTTATTTTACCATAATGTTCCAAAGTTTGCAAGTAAAGGTTTGTTATTGAACCTCCTGAGAATTTTGTTGTTTCTCCTGCACACTGCCCAGCGTAAACCCCAAACCTGCCAAGCAGACTGCGGCGTAACACCGGCAAGCACTAATTAATTAATTAATTTCTTTGTTTGTTAAAATATGTAAGTAGTGAAAAGTTTTGAATGACCTCAGGACTCCCACCACCAAGAAGCCCAGGGTGATTAAGGACCAACAGGATGCCACTGGATCCTCGAGTGCTTGATCTATCTGGCTCTCTCCCTCCTTTCTTGTCTATTTCTTTCTGTCTATCTACCTCACATTTTATTGTTCAATTAAATCCATATTGTTGACTTTGGCATATGGTCTCATTTGCACCTTAATTCAGGCAGAGGCATGTCTCAGTAAACAGATCATATTAGGCACTGGAACAGGCTCCCCAGGGAAGTGGTGATGCCATTAAGCCTGGCAGAGTTCAGGGAGTGTCTGGATGATGCACTTAGTCATACGGTTAATTTCAGGTAGTTTTGAAAGGAGCAGGGAACTGAACTCAGTGATCCTTATGGGTCTCTTCTAACTTGAGATTTTTTATGACTCCCACCACAGCACGTTCTCCCAATGGACAGAAACACTGAGGGCACAATCTGGTTAATTTATACCAAGGCTGGTTTCTCCATTTTCACAGCAAAAAGAGAAGAAATCTGTATAACTTGCATGACAGAGATATACACACTGCTATTTTCTCCAGCTTGCAGTGTTTTTGTGGCAAGAAACTTTCTAAAGCTGTACAATATTTCATGTTTATTTACAGCGAGGTCTGTGCTGATTAGTATAGACTTTTCAATTCAATCAACAGGAGTGCTAAAACTGTACTTGAGAAAAATGCTTTTTGCTTAACTTTAATAGCATTTCTGTTTGGGAAAAATCAATGCCAAACAAAGAAACTGTCAGTGTCAGCCTTATCTAAATTTGTTTGACCATGCTGGAACATATATTTGAAAAGCACGTTTAAGTTTTAGAAGGGGAGTAAAGGTTAAGTATTAGCATCAATGGGCAAATGCAGCTGGTAACGTTGATATAAATAAAGTACGTCCAATTAATATAAAACAAATATAAAATTTATTTCGTGTTCGAGAGTTCAAACACGCAAAGCCACGATCGAAAAGGAGACAGTGCAAAGCCCGGGATTGGACTGGGTGAACACAGGTCTGACCTCTATCGCATCAGACCTCCCTCTGTTCATTCCCACTGCTTCCAACGGCTTGTTTTTATACAGTTTTTCCCATAAAGTCCGGATCTTGGATGTTATTTCTGCTGATCAGCATATGCATGAAGTACACTACTCATGAAACTGGGGAGGAAAAAACCTGTCCTTGATGAATGCTCCATCACCAGAGGATGTTATCTGATGGCTCATGATGTTCCATATCTTGGTTCCAGATCCAGTCGTCAGCACCTTGAGCTTGGGAGGGGATTTTTCGTAGATGTTTAATCAGTTCTTCCGAGAAGTCCTCCTTGAAAGTGTAAACATCAGGAGCTAACTTAACTCCTTTCCTGATGAGTTGTTATTCTCCTAGCTCAGTTTTTTGGGATGCAAATCAGTTTTCCTGTAAAGGTTACAATTCTCCCAGGGCTAGTTCTGTTCGCTTTTAATATTGGTTACATCTTAACTTTGGTACATATTTTGATATTGTATATTTGAGCACGAATTACCCATTTTATTTATAACAACCTCATAGATAGTTAACAATATTATATGGATGCCATGCTCTTCCAAAGCCATTTCTGCAGTTTTGTCTTCAAAACACCATGGGGAATTTGTGGTAAGTTTGATGCAAAATGTCACTGAAAACGAAAAAGAGAAATTATAATTCTGAATGTGATGATGGAAGCATTTGCAGACCATTTGGACAATTTCATTGTCCAAATGAACAGAAGAAAGCAAATGATACATTTTTGCTGGCTTTATTTCTTACTCAATTAGTCACAGCCAAGGTTGCAGCTAGGAAAGAAACCCAAACAAAAACCAAAAAAACAACACACAGAAATGGAAGAGAATTAACAGATAGCAGTCTCAGTGAGAGTGGTATAGGGACCACTGGAAATTTGAAAATAGCAGTCTTCTGCCATAGTGGTTACCTTGCCAGAAAGGCAGATAATGTGCTTGCTTTTTATAGACCTGATGAGAACACAGAACTCAGACTAGATGCTTAATGTGTCTAGTGCCTTTGTCATTGCCTCTTGTCATAACATGAATGAGATGCTGTATGAATCTTTGATTCATATGTGATTTCAGATCCACTTTTACCCTAAGTGCCATGCACATTTCCACAATCCACAGCAAGCCAGTCCTGAGTAATGAGAGTTGAAAGCAGGTCTCTATGGAGTGATTAGTCTGTTTCATCCCTCTCTAAGGATGGCTTCCCATGCAAAGGGGTGAAAGAATTCAGCAGAACTCCTTCCGAACTGCTGCCCGTCCTTCTCCTCAGGCTTTGTATCATTCTCGATCCCTGAAGAGGTTCCTGCTCCTACAGAGACACCATGGAAGGAGGTCACACCTCGTGCTTTGCAATAGGAACACCCACAGGAAGCAGAGTATTCATGGACAGGAATGGATGCCCTGCAGATCTCTCTGCTGTCTAAGCCTGTCCAGCCCTTTCCCCAGTGCTTAAATGCTCCCCACACCAGCCTGCTTTCTCACCATGCTCAACTTTTGACCACTTTCCCACCTGCCATGCCCTGCCCACCTGGCCTCCAGTCTAGCAGCATTCCTGGTCACCAAACATGTGGTGGCTGCAAGTCAGCAGCAACAGCTCATTCATATGCTCACTTCCATCTCTGTCATCATCACCTGAAACCTTATCTTCATGTTGCGCCTCTGATCCTTCGAAAGCATTTAAGTATCATTACTTCTGCTTCTCCTCCCATTAATAATCTGATTTTTCTAATCAGTTTAGGATGAAGCATTATTTGCTTTATGTATTAAATAGGGTTAAAATGCTATTATCATAGTAAGAAACTTAAATCTAGTGATTAAGGCAAATAAATTCCTTTGGTAGTTGCTTTTAATCTCACCAAGTCAAAGTATTATACAGCTATCATGGCAAGGTATTTGCTAGTTAATGTGGATTTACTTCACAAAAAAACCCCATTCTTCACTAATACTCTACCTGACAACCCCTCAGTCTTCTCACATCATGTACAATGCTCTAAATGCATTTTACCGTCACTCCCTGCATCTAATTAGCCATCAGACACCTGAACTCTTGCAAAAGTTGTTCCTCCAAAGACAGTATAGAACAAACTTGTTCCCTGCTTCCTCCGTAGTCTGTTGGTTCTGTACATACGTACTTGCATAAGTTCACATGGGGCTGCAGTCTTTCTAAGGCCAGAGGATTACCCTATTGATGAATATAAAGCTATACAAGGGTGTCACTCTTTGCAGATTGAAGGAATTAAAATCTGACCTTCAAAATGTTCAGGTGGCGATTATTTGACCAAAGAACCTTGCATTGGAATATACATAATTTCATCTCCCCTGCCACTTAAGTTTTTTACTATGATGTTTGCCACCTCCCTCATTCCTTTGTATGTTTCTGGTCATTTTCTATTACCTTTTGATGGTAGCTATCTGTTTTCCTGTTTCTTAAGTTGCATACTCAAAAAAATTTAACATTTTTGCTTTTATGCTTCCTTGTAATTTTACTTCCTTGTTCTTTTACTGTTTTCCTCTTTTACGTTTCTAGAGAAGCAGAGGCAGTTAATTCTCTTGACTTTGATTGCCTCAGGTTCTCTCATGTTTTTCTGCCTAATGTTTTTCTTTCAGTCAATTCCATTCACTATTTTCTTAAGTTATCAAGACATTTTTTCTAAAGAACAAGCATAGCCATTACCAGCCAAGTGTCTCCTTATTACATTCCTCCTGAACGTAATGAAGTCATAGTTGCTCCTTCCTATGAGACTTCATTCTTAGTCTCAGCCCTCTTGATGAAATCTGGAATGTTTGGAAATATCCTGCAGTTTCTTCCTCCCTTTCTCCCTTCCTCCTTTTGTTCTTCCTCCCCTTCCCCCCACCCCCAAACTTAATGATATTTAAATATTTAAATATTTAGATTTTTAGTGCTTTTACCAACTACAGTAGACACAGAGCTGGGCTTTCTCTATACATTCTATTTCAATCATCCAGAAGAGAAACTGAGGTCAAGCCAAACAGGGTTTCTTGTACTCTGACTTTCAAAGGAATCCTGTCATACCAGGAAGAATCCTGAAAGCAAACCCAAATAGCATTTAGTACAGCCCTGCTCACTGACTGCCTGCAAAAACCTCCCTGTGTTATTAAAAACACTTGTGGCCAAACTGGGCACAGTCTCTTGCTGAAAGAGTCTGGGAGCTCTGGGATTCTGTGGTAATGTTACCGTAATGTTTATTTGTGTGTGATAGCTCAAGCCTCCATAACCCTAAGTAGCTTAAAATCTTTGAGAAGTCAAAAGCTTGTATAGTAATTATTTTTGTTACTACCTGTTTTTTTTTTTTCTAATCTTAAAAGGGTGACATTTGTAAATTGACAGTGTCTTGACACTATAATGAGTTGCCTTGACTTTATGTACCTTTATAATTATCCACAGTAAGTTGCCTTATGAGATGTGAACTGACAGATTCTTTTGATTTCTGAAGTTGTAGTGCAGTATCACCCATGAATTTTATGAATATTTCTTAAGAGAGTATTGTTCTAAAAAGAAAAAAGACTGAAAAGTAGAGACTGCACTTGCAGGACAATAACTGCATTTCTTCAAACTGAAAATACTTAGCCATTGTCAAAAAAGATTTGCTCCAAGTCACACATGTATGGCTCATTATAATAATGTCTTTTCAAAAGTCTAACTCTGTAAGAACAGGACTATAGCAGTATATTGGCTTTTTAGATACCACTTTTGAATGAAAATTTCTTGTGCTATTAAGGCACATTTCAGAAAAATAATTCAGAGAAGTGTAACACAATTCATTTTTTTAATATCAGCCACACCATCAGAATATGTTGGTTTTTAAACTTTCAATGGTCTACAAAGTTACAGTGCTGTCTAATAAACAACAAAAAGACATACAAAAGAGAATTCTGAAAGAGGATTTTGGAAGTTCTTTACATAAACGAAGGAAGGCATAAGTAATTTGCAGCAAATAAGTAACTTTAAATATATGTGTGTAAAATCATTTCACTAAGTTTGTTGAACAGTTAAAATTTTCCTTCCTGTAGAGCATTATGTTCCTGCAAAAAGCTTCTGATTTAACTCATGTGTTACCTACTGTCTCCATTGTGTGGTTCATTAGGACTCAAAAATGAAAGACATGTCCTTGCTGAAAGAAAAACTAATCTATCTGTAGGGTACAAAATATAGAGATTTTCAATGCTGTTTGCTCTCAATTTGCTCTTTTTCTCCTCTACCACATCTTTAAGAGTTTAAACATGAGATTGTAAAAGCTGAGGTTAATACTGACTTTACCAGATATTATATGTTCAATAAAAGAATAGCATGGTCTTATTTTTCATACTGTTTTGAAAAGCTAGCATATTTTATTACTTCACTGAACATACCACATACCACACAGTCATGCCTGCTGTGTTGGAATGAGTGTATGACGGGCTCTGGATGAACACTCGGCTCTCTAAACTGTTAGGTCAACCAAGCACTAAAAAATTTATTGTTACCTAACCATGCTAAGTTCTACATGGTTTGAGACGACTGATGATAATCCTGCAAGATTTGTAGATTCTTCTACCTGTGTCAGTAGATTACTTTTCATGCTCAATTCTGTCATCCCAGAAGCTGTGGTCTGTAAGTTTCAATCTGAGCTTTTTATTCAGAAGTTCCCTTGCTCCAGTAAAACTTATTTTTCAGAAATGGAAGGTTTTAGATTATCTGTGCAAAGAGCCAAAAAGAATATATTATTTTAGAGGATGCAATGACATCAGACATACAATGAAAGTCAAGGAATTAGAGGCAGCTAAGAATTTTCTATAGAAACTCTCCAAAAACTGTCAGCCTGCTGGTCTATACTGTTTTCCTTTCTATTAACACAGAAATAATGGAATAACTGTTTCAACATAGAATTTATATTAATTCTATATGATTTTCTCCCCTGTCTTTTCATAGCAATTCTACACAAAAAAGGGATAAATTGGCTGCATGGCTGCTTGGGAACATACTGACCAAACAGCAGGGTTCCTCTTGTAGCCTGTTGTCTGCTGGTGGGACAACTGGCTCTGGCAGTTAACTCAGAAATGGAGCAGGACAGCAAGCCTTCAGAAAAACGCTAGACCTAGGGTGACATCAATTTCACTCTCTGCCTGAACTTGCCTCTGAAGCACTTTGTGTGGAGTCATGTTATTATGGCTCCATCTCTGTGGGAAAAAATGACCCCAAACCGACCCAAAGAACTGCAGCTGTTGCTCTCTAAAGTTAGTCCTGCAGGATGTATGCGTACTGGGGAAAAGGGAGAAACACTTCTCTTGCAGTTTGGGAAAGAGTGACTGAGAACTTGTGGAATGTTTTTTTAATACTTTAGTCTTTCCCAACAATCACCCAAGAATTCATTAAAAATATAAAAGAATTACTAGAAAGACTGACTGATCTCAACAGTACAGTACAGGTCTTTCAAAACAGTAAAATAGCAATTCAGTAATTTATTTTAAAGGTAGTAGGTAAATTTTATTTCAGTGTGCTTTCTTTGTGCCATCATGTATATATTTTGAAATAGTGACAAAATATAAAATACTAAATAATCCTTGTTTCTAAATCATCCATGTTTGAGAGAAGAAACATACATTTATAGTCACGGGTAATTTCTTTTGAAGCCTCCAAACTGTGGACAATGAACCACTGACAGCTATACTGATTGACTCAAAAGCCTTTGACAAAATCTCTCTTAAGATTATATTCTGGAAACTAACTGCACACAGGATTAGAGGTGTATGACTGTCCTGAATAAGAAATTGGCTAAGAGATTGTTCCTGGATTGTTTTCAGGATGGCAGACACCCTTTTATGGCACACTAAAAGTGATGTTGCCTAATACATTTTTCTATCACTGGATAAAAATGTGATCAATGAGAAAACATTTTGCAGATAATGCATAGTTTTACTGGATAGGCAAAATCAAAACAAGCTGCAAAGCAACTCAGAGACACCCAGTGAAGTTAGATGAGGTGACAAGAGATGGAGGTAAAAGAAGGCATGCTGAAAGAAGTATTCTGCAATAACATTAAAGTGTGTTAAAAAGGGTCATGGGGAAAAAAAATAAAAAATAGTGTGATACATAGATGCTGTTATTGTTTGGAAGAAATATCCTAATAAAATCAAAGTGGAAAAATAGTTCTACTGCTTTTCCCCAGTGTTGGGCATTAAATTAACTTAATAAGGAAAAATTGTATAGTTGTTTATGAATGTTTCAGTAAAAATATCCCTTCTGTATATAGGAGGATATACAGAGAATTCCTCGTGTGAAATGCTGTGATCAATTTGATGTTCCTTCCTCAAAGTGATACTATGTTACCTGTCTGTTGTCTGTCAGCAAATAGAAAAGATTTGTTGGCTTGTGATGAGGATGACAGCTGGTCTGGGGGCCTCACAGATTCAGACCTGAAATCGGTCAGAATTTACCCGTGAGAATTTTACAGTGAAATTTTGCAGCTTCAGTGAAACCCACAGAGAAAGCCAAGAAGATAATCAATAAGAGAAGATGTTCTGGACACAAGGAGAGGATGTTCTTGTTATGGGATGTTAAAGAGTGTACAAGGAAGAACTTGTGCATAATATGTAACAACTATACCTTTGCTTCTATAGCTAATTGTTCTACTTGAATCATCTTTGTTTGTTAAACTGGCTTGCTATTGTTTGCTAAGCAGCCAATCCTAATAGGCCACAGCAACTATAAAAGGTGAGAATAGCAGTAGAGAAAATAAAAAATATTTTCTATCCCTCTCGACTTTGGATTATGACAAGTGTGTGCTTTTATGTCCACCTCGACAAAACCACGGGCTTTGGCTAAAATAAAGTATAAAAAGCAGTAACTATGTATTCTGTGCACTCTAAACTATAATTTTTCATAATAAAGGATAAGAGGAGATACAAACATATTTAAAGGAAATACATTTAATTTAAGAAGTTTGGGAGGGTACAAAACATGGTTAATCCTGTGAAGCCAGTTGTTGGAAAGATCTTCACCTTGGAACACCTTTGCAATAGTAGAAATACATACAAGGCATGTTATAACAATCACTACAAATCAAGAATTAGAATGTATGTGCCAGCACAAGAATCATTTCGCAATTCACAAAAATTTTTACACTTCTGAAATTTACAGTTTGCTGTAAAGACATGCCACTGGAGCAGCGTAGGGTAGCAGTTGCTGGGTTCAGAAGAGACTTGTCCGAACAACCCTAACCTAATTCCATTCCATGCTGAAGTTACTGAAAGGACATTGGTGGCTTGACAACCATGTTCTCCTTTGGTCATTTTCTCAGTATATATAAGCTGATAATCTATTTGTTAGGTCCATTTGCTGTGCCCTTCAGAAAGGAGGATGGAAAATAAGAGGACCTGAGCCCTGCTGATCACTCCAGGTGAATGAGTCAAGACTGGCTTAAAAAAAAGATTGCAGCAGATACAGAAATGAAGCAGTGGCTTTTCAGGCATGTGGCTTAAAAAAAATGACTATAAGCAGAGACTGTCATGATGTCCAGTCATGTCCTCCACAGCTCAAATCCTCCTGCATGACCTGCAGACTGACTATCCAGGTGTTAATAATTTGGACTAATTTGGTATTTGGACTTGTAGAGTCACTTGTGTTTCTGCAAAGGGGAACTTTCCAGTGATGTGTGTTTTCAGGACAGGATTGAAAAAAAAAAGCAGTGCTTTTCAGCTGGTAATGTAACACAGACAGAGGAAAAGGGAAAAGGAGTAAGGCAGTTTGGAAAGAAAACTAAGTACAGCACAATGGAGAGAAAAAAACCCAACAAATTCAAACCAAACCAAACCAACCCAAACCAAAACAAAACAAAAGAAAAAGCATGGAGAACTAAGATGCTGGTAACAATATCATATTCTTTGTAGAAGTATGCAGTCAAAAAACATTTGTACACTAAAATGTTTAAATAACGAAGAAATCATCATACCACTAGGTCATAAACATGATGTAATTCATAGGGGGCAGGACGTAGATGCTGCCTAAGACCTGGCTCCCTTGTCAGCTGCCAGAGCAGCGCCTTTTGCCCTTGCCTTCTGGCAAGCCGAAGCTGACTGGTGCACAGAGGCCACTCTCTGCTCATGCTCTGCAAGGAGGCCAGAGGCCATGGCAAGGCTGCCCAAGGCTTCCTGTTTTGCCACAGCTGGCAAGCTCTCCTGCCCTGGCATGGGCATCATCACCATCGCAACTCACCCAAAAGTGGTAATGCACCAGCAGGTGGGACAGATGAGGATGATGGAGGTGGCATCCTCATCGCCGCCTTCCTGCAGCTGCTTTTCTTCTGCCTGCAGCGCTGCCTCCTTCCCGGCGCTCAGCACCCACAGGTGCTCCAGGGCCAGGCAGAGTTGTGGGCGCAGGGTGGTGCCCCGGCTGCAGAGAGCAGAGGCAAGCAGCAAGGGGCAGGCGGCCTCGCTGGCATCCCCCAGCCCAGAGCTCTGCTGTGTCCCCCTGCCCTCACCAACATCTGCACACGCACTGCTGCCTGCGGCCCCAAGACCTGGGGGCCCGGGGCTTCAGCCAGGCTGCCTGTGCCCGGCCCAGGGACAGGNGCTGACCAAAGGTCCGAGGCCCACGGACCCCGGCCTGGGCACGGGTGGGGACCAGGGCGAGGCACCGGGAGGGCAGGACTGCCTGCCAGGACGGGCAACGCCGGCTTTGCCTGTGGGAGCCCGGCACTGGACACAGCCCAGGCTGAGGTTCACCTCCCTCCACATGCTGCCAAGGCTTTGCCTCCCGCAGCCCTGCACACACTCAGCTGCCTCGGCCCCAAGGGCTCTTTGGCCCCTCCGAACTGCTCAGCCTGCTGCAGCGGCAGCCGCTTTTACAGCTTCCTCTTCCCCAGCCTCTCCTGCTGCCAGACCTTCTTCCTGCTCCTCCTCGGCAGCTGCAGGACTTGCCTCTTGCACTGCACCTTCAGCTGTAATAGCTTCCTGCCAATGGTTTTCCTTTTCCCTTCTAATGAAAGCCCTCAAATCCTTGTACTTAGGCGTGCTTGCATGTACTGAGGCTAGAATAGGCTACACTGTAACCAAAGTAGAAGCCTGCTGAATAAGTTGGCGAAAGATAGGGAAAAAAGGCTCGCTAGATCCAGGGAAGAAAATGCAGAAACAACTAGCAAGAGACAGCGTATGCCTAGGAAAGAAAGGTGACAAATGCAAAGCGAGGAAGATGTTCAGCCTTCATCAAGACCACCACCAAGCCTTCCTCAGCATGACCACCAGGGAGCACTGCACCTGCGCTCCACCTATGCTAATGATAATAACAAGTTCTAAGAAATAGTTTACATAATCCCATCTTTTCGAGGGAAAATGATGAACATGCATAAATTGCAACTGTATATTGTAAACTGCTGTGTGTCTGGGGTGTGTGCGTGTTTGGAGGAGCGATCCCTGCACACACCAGGGTGCTGAATAAAGTCAATACCCACTTCCTGCACTTTGTCTCAGAAGTGTCCCTTGGCCCACTTTGGTGCAACTCACTGCAGCTCCTCCAGCTCCCTCTGCCTGGCAGCAGCACCACGCTGCCGCCCACCAGCCATCCCCACCGGTTGTGTGCCCCCTGCCTGCTGTCTGAGGGGACACACAGATGCCAAAAGATCTTTACTTTTTCTACACTTTCCATACTTTTGGAGCTCTGCAGACTATTCTTGGCCCATTCTAGAGTTTCTTAGCTAAAGGCAGGACTTTTCCCACCCTGTTTGACAAAGGCATTCTTGGAATCCTCTTCGAATCTTGCTGCTTCAGTCAGACGAGAAAAGCCATTTGCTTTTCTCATGGATTTCCAAATAACCAGTGGGGGGCTAGAAGCAAGGCGGAGCCTTTGGTGGGGCTCCAAACCAAGACAGGGAATGACTTCATTTGCTGTACTTGTAACTGGGCATTCTTGTCCACCATGCTAGGTTATGAAACTTGTCAAAGCATCGAAGGCCTGTGTGGCGTGTGCCTTTGGCCAGAAGTGCACCTGGAGGAGTGTCATGGAATGCTCAGCGCTTGTGATCATCTCGCTCTTGTTTGGCTCTCGATTGTAGGGGCCAGAAGGCAACGACTCAGCCCATGCCCTGCATCACTCAATGGTGTGATGGATACATGATATGATATAATATTGGCTTTCTGCAAATGTTAAAATGGATGCTCTAAGTATAATGTTAAAGTAGCTTTGGTCTAAAGATGTAGTTTTGCAACAATAACTAATACCTTTATTTCTGCCATTAACTAAACTTAGACGTAATAGTCAAATAGCTAGTGTAGTTATGCTTGTGGTAATTGAACTGTCTGCTTGGTTGGATAACATCCAACCGAGGTGTGTTGAAGAACCCTGCTACTGACATGCCAACTATCAGCAACTACCGTCTGCAGAAACCATGGACAAAAGCCCACCCTGGAGGTGGTAATAAAAACTGACTAAAACTGAAGCCAAGAAATGCACATGCTCCAAAAAGGTGGATCCCAGGAGGAGCCATGCTGAACAGTTCCTGCAANAAAAGGGCAGACCCGAGGAGGAGCCATGCTAAACAGTTCTTGGAGCATTAAACTAGTTTGGGGAAAAGTTTGAATGTGCATAATTGATGATGAATATGCATTAGGCTGATGCAATAGGAGAGGTGTGGAAAGAGTGTCTCCACAAGAACAGGTGTGCTCTTGGCTGAGTGTCAAAGCACCCTGCACTTTGAATTTTGCTTTATTCTCTTTGTCCCCTACTGCCCTTTATTAAACTTCTAAATCCTAACAGGGGAATGAACTTCGTTTTTCGCAATGGCAACGGCACCTGCAGAGGACAGCACAGGGCGGGCAGGCCTGCAGCTTGCAAGCTCTCCCCAAGGCCTNCCCTTGCAGCGCCTTCTCCCCAGACACTGTGGCTCCACCACCTACCTGAACCCTCCTACGGTGTCTTGGCCCGCCTTTGTGCAACTGGGGGGATCTGCAGGACATATCTGCCTGTTTCCCCCAGCCCCCATCAGCACCCCTTGCCAAAACCCTCCTGGATCCTAAGGCACACATCAGCTAGTTGCTCCCCATGCCACAAAGCAACACCCATTTCACTTGCAAAGTTGCCCTGATTGCTAGATTGCTACAGCGGCACTGCCTAGAGACCAGGGCGCCAAAGGCAACTGGAGTTGCAAAAGGCAATTTATTACAGCTTTTGCTACCGGCGCTTCTCAATGCAATTACCAAGTTCTGTTACAGGTTTGCTGCACATTCTTACATCTCCGCTGACTCCCTGATCAGTGACACAGATCACTTTCGGTTCACACCACCTAATGACCCACAGCCTAAAAAGTGGTGCCTATCCAGATCCATGTATGGAGAGAAAGTGACAAACATCCAAGGCATTCTCTAAATACCCACAGAACTGCAGCCAAACTGTCCATCGCCATGCAGCTTTACACAGCAATTCAAACCAAACTGTGCAACACCATGCGTGTTTACACAGAAATTGATCCACGGACAAACAGGACAATCTGCGTTGTGGAAATCTATTGACTTCTGGACAAAAATGGCTGTACACAAGGTGAGCTGGTACAGAAGTGTACCATCACCAACGTGCTGAGCTACACCTCCCTACCCCCGCAACTAAAGACATAGAGCTGTGGTGCTCTACCACTCCACACGTGCTGAGATAGAACTGGAGGCATACAGAGATGTAACCATGTGCAGGCACAATGATAAGCCTGTACATCCAGGGGTAGGACAAGGTACAGAGGGAATGCGGCCAGCCCATTTCCCCACGCTCCCCTCGGTCGCTCAGTCCTGCGCAGAGCGGCCGTTTGGAAACGCAGAGCAGACGCAGATCTGGGAAGCAAAGGGAATCCTGACTCACTTCCAGCGCGCCCTCAGCCCCGCCACAGCCTCAGCACACCCGCAGCCCCCCGTCCCTTCAGACACTCCAAACCCATCGGCCCCCTAGTGCTGCCATGGCCCTCAGTGTCCCCAGTGCCCTGAGCCCCTCCAGCCCTCTCAGCCCGTGCCTCTTCCC
>VWZQ01009113.1:372587-384053 GCA_013397015.1 Myiagra hebetior
AGCTACATTGTATTGACATTAAATATTCTTTGAATTGAATTGTGGCAGGCTGTGAGAAACATCCAATTAAGCAGTTCACTTTCTATACATAAGTCTACAAAGGAGCAGTCTTGTTTCTTTTCAATAATGCATCACAGGCTGTCCTTAGTATCTGTAAAATAATTGATAAGGCAAAAGTTATTTGTAAAATACATACTAGAAATAGAGAAGTAGATTAGAGGGGATGATTTTGCCTTGGGACTTCTGACTGTGGGAAAAGCACAGCATACTTTGATTTAATTTTTACATAGCCTGGGGAAACCTGAAATGCCATACCTAATAATTCAAAATTTTCTATTTCTGACATGCATTATGCATTACTAAGTCTTAAAAACCAGAGCAGAAAAACACATCCTAGGCTTTATTCTCCCTGAAGCCATTACAGGGCAGTAAATATGCCTGGGTCACGGGCAAGGCTCAGTGATGTTCTGGATCTATACAGTTTATCTTCTTTTGCTCTGATACACCTGTGGATGTGTGTGTGCCCAGGCTGCAGCTGGAGGCAGGACTGCCATCTGTGCAGGCAGTGCTGAGCTGGTTGGAGCAGCAGTGACAGTGGAGGTGAATTGGCTCAGGCTTCAGCACAGCTCAGAATATCTCTCTGAATTCCCAGGGCCAGCCCATGCTGCTGACCACTCCCTGGCACACTGTCTGATGACATGAAAGCTAGCTCGGTTTGCTGTAGGCACTATCAAACAGCTCCCTCCTCTGCAGTGCAGACCTGCCTCAGACCCTACATTGGTTCTGCCAGAGGGGTGAACAATCTGTAATGAGGCACTGCAGGGACCTGGGGTCTGTGCCCTGAGCAGCTGGGCTGCTCCATGGGTAACAGTGCCACAGGGCAGTGACATCATCCTGGCGCCAGTCTCCTGTTTCCCTCAGCCCTGGGCATGTGTAGGCTTCTGTGTAAGCCTCTGTATCCCAGGTTACACATTCCATGTCTCTTGTGTAGCACCCATCATGTTGGGGTCACTGGGCCAGCTGGTGAGCCAGGGAAAATGGCTGAGACCGGCTGGCTGAAAAACCTAGGCATTCAAAATATATCTTCCGACCTCTAAAGGAAAAGCCCCTCCCACAAGCCCTTGCGGTTGGAACATAATCTTATCCCCACCCCCTGTGAATGTAAAACCACCTCTCCCAGCAGCCTGTGTGGCTGCTTCCTGCCCTGACCCTCTCCCTGCCCCTTCCCTCTGTCCATTGGCTCCGTTCCTCGGCCCCGCCTCTGTACCGCCACTGTGCCCTCACAACACTATATAAGGGCCACCCCGGGAATGTGCCATCCTCTTTGCCTGTCCATGCCTGCGGATGAAGTAAAATCAGCTCTGTGGAATTCCTGGGTGACGTTGGGCCCTCCTTGACTTCTTGTCTCTGGTAATATTGAGCTATCCAGCATAAGGTGTGGGGTTGTACCACCAGCGCCTTCCAGCTGCGCAGGGCAGAACGAGGGTTTTGTGTAAGCCTTAAGACTGTACCCGGGGTGCTTCTCTCATGAAGCAGTTTGGGAAACACAGCAGCCACCTCTGACTGCCTTATAACCCCCACAACCTTTCAATTCAATATATGCCCATCAGTTTCCATTTTGCCTTGTATGTATCTCACTAGTCACTTGCTCATTGTTTCTCATCTGCATTCACTTAAGTGGTGTTAGTTTTAATTCACCCCTTTATTTAATTCCAGGGCATTACTTCCAAATGTACTTTCTGGTTATTACCAATGCCCTGTGTACATGCTGGCCCTAAACTCCATGGGATAATGGTTCAGCCAACCAGAACTTTTTTGGCCATTTCATTGCCATTTAAAATGTAGGATTTAATTGACTTAAACGTGAAGCTAGGCACTACAGGATGCACGGTATTTTTTTCTTTCTTCCTCTTTTTTTCTTGTTTAACTCGAGATAATAAAATTGTTTCTACTGTGTAATATTTGAGACACAAAACCTTGTATTGACCATGCACTGATGCCAGGAATGAGGCCACACTCTATTTTTAGAGTTTAAAAACTGATTTATTGAACAACAACGGCCAAATTCCTTAATAAAAAAACCCCTCACCTGGGTCCACAGCGACTGGAGATGATGTTGCCTTTTGATATGTGAGGCAACGGTGACCTGGTTCAAGAAGCCAGCACGGCAGCTCAGCCCCTCCGAGATGCTCGGGCCACAGACACACAGGCACCAACATGGTGGATGGTCAANGGCCTAGGATCCCCAGCAACGGGCTCTGCCTAGGCTAATCCTGAGCAAGGTGTTGCACAGACAAAAGTGCAGCAACCCAAACAGACAAAATGAGCAACCGTCCCCTCTGTGTTTCGGTATTTATATTCCCCCACCCCAGCTCCTCTCATCACTGCCGATTGTCCTGCCTCCAAAGTAGGGTAAAGTTCAGGTCATTGGTCCTGGTTCAGGAGATGGATGTGAGGCCTTTCGGCCAATGGCTCACTGGTTACTAGGGTGCAAGTCTGGGTGGTGTCATCTGAGTTTTTGGAGGGAGCTTTCTCATTAAAATTCATGGTTACCATGGAGCTTGGTGACAGGTTCCCTGTGGTTTCTGAAGACAGCACTTTCGCCATGGGTGGAGGTTCTCTTTCTCTGTAGAGCACAGCTAAACTTGGAGATGATTTTAAAACAGAAAGTCCAATCTATCAGAAAGTCCATGCTTGTCAAATGCTTGACAAATGTACTGAAAGAAGAAAACAACTTCTCTGCTATGTACTGCTATACATAAATAATATACATTATTTATTGAATTTCACCTGCAGCTTTTCATATCCATCAAGCATTTCTGTAGAAGTAGAAACAAAAGTTTAAAGTTTTAATAATTAAAATGCTGAGATGGTAAAAGCTGTGACATAAATGAAACAAAATCAAATCAGACTGTGATCTTGCATATTGGTATGTATAGAGACAGTTCCTTAAAAAAGGCTTTTACGGATTTGATTGTGTGAAGGTTGCTACTATTGTGCCTGGATATCAGAAGAAATCTTCCTGCCAGAAATAATTAGAATTGCCAGCTTTTGAAGTTTGTCTTAGTATTTACAGGGATCATCTAAAGCCCAGTCAAATCAATGGAAAAGCTCCTGGGATGTGTCTCTGTTGTGCCAAGCACAACAATATTAAGCAATGCCTGACTTGGTGTTAAGTGAGCTGCCTTGTGCAGAGCCATGCAAAATGCAGCAACCAGGGGCTAGAAAGGAGCACAGTGACAGAGCAGGTTAAGCCTCAAACAGGCTTTGGTTGCAGAGGCTGCTCATTCTCAGCTGGTGCAGCACCTTCCTGCAGTTAGACAACACGTGATGTGACCACTAGGAAGCCATGAGTAGTTTGACCTCAAACTGAAACTCAGGCAGTGCCTGATAATCAGGTGTCTTAGGGTTTATGTGCTTTCTCACCACATTATTTACCCAGTAACCTGCAGTAATATAACATAAGTAGCAAGCAGAGGGTATTTGAAAACTCAATCTACTGCTTTATTGCTAAACTGTCAGGTAATGCGTAATTCCTTAGACCTCATGTCTGAGGTACCAGTCCTAATGCTTCCATAATACTTTAAAACTTAGCAGGAAAGAATGCAGATTTAAACTAGCTTGTAGTTGTATAAATATAAGCTTGTGCAAGAGAGTTTTTAGCAATATTATGAGGAGCAAATTAGCTGAAATACTACTTTAATGTATTTTATGTTCCCTTTTATCCTCTCCATTAAAATCCTTGCAAATGTTTAGAAAGGAGAAAACAGTAACCACCATATTCTGCAACCCAGAATGATTCCTCATGGGCTTTTTAAGACAAAAATAGGTAATGCATAGAAACAGAGTGGTCATTCAAATTGAAAAGTTATTATGAAAGCAATCCATTTGGCATTTAGTCAGCCTCAAAGAGAAGGTTGTGATGCAAATATAATTTGTCCGACATTCCAAATGGAAAATGCAGAGATTATAAAATACACTTAAGACCCTATTTGCAAATAATGGACTTTCATTTTGGGGGTTATCCTTTGTGCTGTGTTTCTTAAACTTGGCAGGAAAAAAGCATTGGCTGAAAGAGCTCAAAAAATTTTTACAATTGGCACCCTAGAATGGGCATCTTAGCGAGCTTTCACTGCTTTCGGGCTTGAGTTTAGCAATCCATTTTTGTCCAAAAAAGCCTGGATTCATTTCAGCACCAGAAGAATGCTTTATAACACATTCTGTAATAAAGAAGCAACATTTAGTGAATCAAAACAGCAATGAAAAAAAACCAGCCTCAGCTTTGTGCATTTACTGACAATGTTAATTTTGCAGTGTCCAGTCTGAAGTGGCTCACACCTTCTCATCAGTGTCGACAAAATTGAATTTTGGGTCCTTAAGGTTATGAAAAAAACCAAGTAAACTATGCTTCTTGTTTGGAAATAAGATGTGGTGCAGCTGTGAAACCATCCTTCTCCAGCAATCACTTTTAACTCTTCCCTGTCTGATCTCTTTCTTAGGCTCTCTAGCAGGAAAAGCTCTTGGGTTGTTTTGTGCAGGCAATGTAGTTAGTAAGAACTTTTCTGTCCCTTTCTGGAATAATTTTACCCAGGTCAGGCTCCCACCACAGACAGTGGCCTGGTTTTCCTAAGGTTGCAACTGGTTCAATCTTCTGTGTCCAAAATTGCTGCCTTCTCATTAACTACACCAATGTTGAGAGAGGGTGGTCACATCTTAATTTCATAAAGGTGGAATTACTGGTGCATGAAGCCAACTGTTGGTGTCAGCCCCCAGCATCACTTCTAGAAGGGTGGTTACAGTAAAAAGAAAGGTCTTTCTCTTCTGGTTTGTATAGGAATTCCTTATACGCAAAATGTTAATGAACTTAATTATTACGTATTTTCCCCATTTAATAACCAGAATGTGCCAGCATTTTGGTTATGAAATACTTCATGTGGTTGTAAAACACTACATAAGTGGATGTCTAGTGAGAAAAAGGTGTTTTGATCTACAAAAAGTGAATGAAAGAACTTCAAAGTAGAGCACTGTAATGCATTTTCAGATTTCCCAGACATTTTATTGCTGCACTGGTTATCACAGCAGTATCCTTGCACTGCCTTGGCTAGAGTTACAGATTTGTTAAGAGGTGGTAAATAATTGGTTTTTGTTGGAATGTTAAATTGTGTAATAAAGCTATAATTATAGGTATGAATGCCTGTTCTTACTTAAGTTCTAACTCCAGAGTTTTAACACTGATGCCTCATTAATTACTGCTATAGAATTTTACATCAGCAAATGCATTTAATGTTGTCTCTAAAATATGCACTTTTCTTTCAAATGAAGTTGTTTTTTCTGCATGTAATAAAGATGTTCCATCAGATAAATGAACCAAAAATGTATTTAACTTTTATTCAGCCTTTTACCCTTTTCCTTCCAAACAGAGAACATTAGGTCTTAGAACTTCTGATTTTAGGGAACACATGAATTTTCCAGTAGCCCAGAATGAAGCAATTATGCTGTCTCAGTGCAAATGTGACATACGAGAAGGTACAATTTTCTTAAATTATATTTCTGTTAATTACTCTGAACCTTTCTAACTAAGCTGTGAAAGCTAACTTGATTGCTCTCAAATACAAAATTTGGAATAAAACCAAGATGAAAATTTCTTCTGCTTCCTACTTGAAAAAGAAAAATTTAGACAAATAAACTGACAGTGTCAATGAAGTAGATACATCTTCTCTCTGAACCTTCTCTTCTTTGGTCTAATCTATCAAATTGCAAAATCATTTCCATTCAAGCACCTGTCATCTTACACTTCTTATGAACAATTTCATTATAGTATGTTCAGAAATAACAATAACTGCTGTAAGAATAGAATTTAATAATCCAAAACTGTAAAGTTTTAAATAATTTCTTATTCATGCTTTTCTTTAATTATTCTTATTAACAAAACTTCTGAATATTGAGATATTGTTTAAGGTAAAAATGTTAACTAGTTTACAGTTTGCTTTTTCAAGTGATGAATTTTAAAAAATTATTTATTTTATTTATTTTTTATTATTAGAGATTATGTGTCTTTGTCTATCTCCTCAAAAAACTTTTGTCTTCAGTGACCTACTGTAAATCAAACTCGATGTTTCAGAATGTGAAGCTGCCGAGGTTTTGTGCAATTCAGAAGCTAATGAGAGAAGAGGATCCAGCACTCTACTTTGTGTGCTGAGGGAAGAACACTCATAATTCAGAGCCCCATCCATTTTAAGAGGCAGGGATCAGATGCCTCAGTCAAGATGTGCATATGAGGTGATCTCTCAGCACTTTGACAGCTCCAAACCATAACTGGCATGTGCTGACAGTCCATGAGTCAAGGAGGAAGGAACATCAGAAGAAACAGGGAAGTACTATGAGGAAGAAGAAGAAAAGGCAAAGGCAATAGGAGGGTGCTGGGTGTGGTGAAAGTATAGAGGAAGTGGCTGGAAGGTACAGATATAAATTCACAAATAGGGAGTTTTCCTGTTGTGCTCTTTGTGGAGGAACTCTCAAATACTCTGAATCACACTTGGTAAAATCTTGTAAGAAGAAAAGCTGTGCACTCACCTGAACAGCAAAGCATCTTTACTTTCACATAGAGCATTAGGTAGAATAAGATTTATGTAAGCAAAGCTTTATTAAGTAATTTAAAACAGGTTTCATATATATTTCAGGGGTTTTTTTGGCAGCTGAAGTGCAGACTAAAAAATGTGATTTACTGTTTTACAGGGGAAACAGGAGTGATAGATGACTGTGTGTGCAATGTCTATGATGTACAGTCCAGAAGGCTGATGTGTAGGACAAAGCAAAGTCACTCAGATTTTGTAGGAGAAATAGTGCTGTGTGTTATTTTAGTCTCAGAGGCAGGGTTATTCCCCAGTAAAAAGGAACTTCAAAGACGCCTGAGTTTGGGACCATGGTTTGACATATTTTGCCTTGTTCAGAAAGTGCTGGTGTTGACAGGTACAAATTTTAATGCTGAAAATTCAAGAACTGGACTGCTGGTTTAACAAAAAGCATATTATTGTTAAAATACCTGTTAGAATATATACTGACTCAGAATAAAACATTAGAGATCTTATTTACTTAGCATCCCAGTAGAGTACTGGTATAAATCTGTGGACATTTTCATGGTATTGAAGAATAGACTTTTGTGTAGGAGAATAGACTCACGTGTCTACTTTTTAAAACCTTATTGAGGAGGAAAGGAGATTTGTGTTGATAATACATAGATCCTGTTACCTGGCAAGTCAATTATCTACACTTTTAAAATCAAATCAGTCCTCTAAACAAACTAAAGAGTGTTCTTACCACCTGCCTACTAAGATGCAGGATACATTTAAAAAATAACAGTAATGCACTGTTGTGTCAGTGAACCATCAGTCCTTGGTTTAGCCATTTGCTGACTGTGTGGGAACTGCGTGAATATCAGACTGCATGACTACAAAAGAACATGCAATTGTAAAATATTCTGCTCCTCAAGAATCCTCTGAAGCAAAGAATACTGATTGAGAGGTACAAGAGCTTGATGTCATCTTGCAATAAATAAGTTAATATCCCTTTCACTGGCTGTTGAGAGGGAAAACTTAAGTATTATTTTGAAATCAAATATGATTTTCTTCCCATATTGATATTTTGGAGAGGAAAGGACCATAAGAATTTTACAGAACATCTCTAAAATGTTAATGCAATGTTCACAAACATTGTACAAAAAAAAAAAAAAANCTGTAAGTTTGTACAGTGATTCTTACTCTGAGGGTATAGATTACCTGACCTATAGGTTTCCATATTTAGTCTAGAAGTCTTTCCTAAAAATGAGCTTCTATAGAGTCGGGATTCCCCTGTCCCATCTGTGCAGTGATTTAGATCTGGAAAACTGTGCTCCCTCTGTGGTTCATCCTCATGGTGCTGTTTCAAGATACCTGTGCACATACCCAGCTCTGTGAAATACATGTCCTGGACACCTGGTACTCAGCAGCAGTTAATCTCTTTTACAGATCTACTCCTACAGGACTAAATCCACTTATTAACATAAATATAGCCATGTGGAGAGGGTTTAGGTGGGGAAGGGATCAAGCAATGCTAAAGGAATTGGACAAAAGGGGCCTTAAATGTGGCTTCTAGGATTATATGAGAAATAAGAGCTGAGCTAACTGCTTACATTCTCTCAGATTTTCACAAGAGAAGAGCTAGTACTAGAAATTGAGGGTCAGCAAATTTGCAGAAGCATTTGTTACCAACATACTTAAGCATATACTTCATAGTGCAAGGAGTCTCTCCCCTCCCTTACATTCTGATGTTAAGAAGAAATACAATATCATTCCAGTGACTTACTAAAATATCAGAGCCAATCTCAACACATTTCTGCTCTAATACTGAATATTTTCAGATCTGGCAATGAAATCGCATCTTACACCAGGACAAATCTCTCCCTCTCTCAAATTACCAGGTTCTTTTCCTTGGCTGTCCTTCATTTTTAGTCCGTAAATTGTCCTTGTAACAACAGATGACTCACTAGATCACAGTCCAGGTTATGTTTCAATGCAGGCTGTGCTGTGCCACTCATAGCAATTCTCACCAAGTTGTTCCGTGATAGAAAATGAGCCTCGCCTAAGTTTAGGTGGAGGCACTTCAGCAATTAATGAACACCTCATCTGCTTCAAATTGTTGGACCTTCTCCCCCATCTTTCCTGGGATGGTACAGGGAGAGGTCAAGCATTCTCACATCTATCACAAATTCTTCCAGCTCTCAGCATCTCAGTAGTCAAAGGCAGCTACAAGGTGTGTGGGAATGCAGCATATTAATAGAAAATTTTCAGAGCTCTGTTCTTAGACTAGGAGCTCTCCTGCTCCATGTTTTCTGGACAGTCCAGTGGTCCATAGGTTCTCAAGCAAACACTTCTCCCTCTCACTCTGCTTGTCACCAGTGGAGGCCTCGCTACAAGAGAGAAGCACAGCTGCAGTGCCACATTTCTGCTGTGCATTTCCCAGGCCAAGTAATTAGATCAGCATGGGAAATTCTTCCATGGAACTGATTCAGCTTAAAAGATCTGCTTATGATCCCTAGATGCCTGTCCCTGCCTAGACCATCTACCAGTGTTCACCCCATTGCATTTCCAATACAGTGCTCACACTAACAGAAACTCACATGTGGATTCAAGCTCCCATCTCCAACCACTCCCTTCCCAGGAGCTTGCTATTTTTAGCAATCATTTTAAGAGCAGTGCTGCTCTACCCTGTTTTTGTGTTCAAGGCGATGTGGCCCTGCTGCAGGGAGCCAGGGACAAGCAAGGCTTTTTAGAGCTGCACTGCACAAGCTCAGTCGTTAGTGAAATTTCTGTTATTAACACACCCATGACATTGGCCCTAGTGAAAACTATTAACTTCAAGTCTGAAGGAAATTTTCCTGCCACTGCAACTCCTGCTGATGCTACTATTACTACCTCTGCTTGACAGCAGTAGCAAGGCATGGCTGTGAAGCGAAGGAAGGTAAGGTCAGAAAGGAAAAGCCTTTACCAACACTATCCCTGAACAAGTGCTGGCCTAGACTGCATCGAAATGCCTGGTGTGGTGCCATCTGCTCCATCTCCAGGAGAGGGGCCATTCAGAAGAAAGCAGAGCAAATGACCAGTGAGATAAACCAGATAGTCATAAATTCTCGATTGTTTTATCTCTTTTTCTGTTATAACTCTATTTACATCAAGCATCACTTTTTTCAGTCCCTTCAATTTCTTTTGCTGAAAGGTTTCTCATCTTCTGAATCAGAGCTCTCTTGATTAGGGCTGCAGATTGTGGCAATGGTGTCCTACACCTGATGAGCCAGTTTAACTTCTGTCCTGCCTTTGGTGCCTGTGGTGCTGGAAATCTTCGCTTTTGTAGCTGTGGATTAGCCTGCCCTGCTTCAAGAACTCCATGTAGCTCCAAGGCCGTTGTTGTCCACCTGGATATCCCTAGCTCAGTTTCCCCTCATCCTTCTATGTGACAGCTGCCCTTCCCCAGCGTTTTGGCCTGCAGAAACAGCCAGTGATACCTAAAAGTCAGTCAAGCAAAAGGGTGCCCTGAAGTGTTATGTCCATGTGTTCTTTCTGTCCTTGAGAGTGGTGTATGAAAATAATGTGCTGTTTGGCAAAGATGGGGGAATGCCATGGGTGTTGCCCCCAGCCAGACTTTCCTGCCTCTATATTTGTCTGTCTCTTCTCACTGGAGAGGGCACCTTGTGAGCCCAGTTGGATTCCGCACTAAATGGAAACGTCTCCTTGCCCTCAGTAGTGTCTCCCACCAAACTCCTGATTCTTTTTTTTTTACCTGATCTGGAATTTCCATGAAGTTCATTAGATTTCTCTTCTTTATTGTTGCTTCTTGTACTGTTGCTGATCTTGACACCAGGTGCAGGAATGTGCATAATTAAGAGATTATTATCATGTTGAGACATGCCTTATTGTCCTGGGTTGCAGTGTTACCATCCTCATAAGCTGTTGAAACCAGGTGGGGCAGTGTTTCCTTGCCTCCTCCCTCCAGACTATTGTTCTGTTAATGGCCCATTAATGCCCTGCCATGACTCAGAGATAACTCCCTCCGGACTATCTTCTGTTAACGAGCCCATCAACACCTGGCCTCGTGACTCATCATCCCATTGTGAGAGGCTCCGCCCAGAGGGAGGAACCAAGCATTCCATCTTAGATAAATCTGGGTTTCCGAACACCACAGACAACCTTTTCACTGGATTCCCAGAGGACAGGAGCTGCAGAGCCACCACCTGACCTTCTGAGGAAGAGCAGACCCTTCTACTGGACCACTGCTTTGACAGAAGCCATCACTTAGGAGGACTGCAGCCACCATCGTATTGGACTGCTACCGCCACCCTGACTAACGGGGTATCAGGTTGTATTCTGACTCTGTCAGTTTAACTCACTGTTTGTCTACCTTTAGTTTTTTTTGATTTCCCTATTAAATTGTTATTCTGACTTAGTGCCTCCAGTGCCCACTGTTTTTTTTTTCAAACTAGCACATTTATTCAAGAGCTGCCAAGCTGGTCCTGGTATTACAAAAATTGGTGACTATATAAAGATCGAATTCTTACTGCAGCTGTCAGTATGGGAGAGCTGAATGACCAGTTTCAGCTATGGTTTAAATGCACAGAATAACATGTATTTCCATGGAGAATCTGTACAAAGGAAGCAGTCCAAATCCATAGCTTTTTGTGGACATCTGAATATAGCATGGGAGAAGACAGCAAAAGTGTTTCTTGATGGGAAAGAGAAGTTCAGGCAAGCATCTTCCAAACAGCAAAACGCTCGAATCTGTGCAAGTAATCTACTTTTAGAGAGGTAAATTACACCCTGACTTCCTGTCTCACTTGTGATCTCTAGGTGTTACTGTGTTATAAATAATAATAGCACTTCTTTTGACAAGGGAAGGAGGTTGAAAAATTAACTAGGAAAAAGATTGATTTTTTTTTTT
>VWZQ01009113.1:401843-429606 GCA_013397015.1 Myiagra hebetior
AGTAAAGCCAGTATTGTGGAGCCAAGAATATCTAATTCCTTTCTTTCAGCAGACACATATGTTTAATAGCCATAAGGACAGTTCTCCCTTATTAGAATAAAGTGGCATTGACTCTAAGTTGGTCTGTCTGTGTGATGTACAAACTTATTCACCGTGGGTTGCAATCACCACCAGAACACTTGGGCAATTGTTGCCAGATTCCAGAGGCATTTCCACCCCTGACAACAGTCTTGGAGTCCAGGTAAATTAGGCTGCTCTTGTTACAATGGCCTTATCTCCAGCAATGCAACAAAAACAACCCACAGTAATATTTCTGAGCTCTAACAACATTGTATTTATTTTTGCTATTTATATATTTATTTATTGTTGTTTTTTATTTTTTGCTACAATACAAATTTATTATTTGCTACAATAATAAATATATATTTATTTATTATTGTAGCAAACCACAGTGAGTAGGGTGGGTAACATATAACTTAATAGACACTATTTTTAGCACCCTGTTGTATATTGTCTATTCCTATATCATATATAAAAAGAACTCTGACAAATTAGGATGTTTTCAGGGCATATATTTTGCCAGACTTTCACATTGAATTCAATAAATCTTCATAAAAACTTTGCATACTTTTATTTGCCCTTTTAGACTTTGATAGTAAATGACTTCAGCAAATACCATAATTTCCTGAATCTAATTGTTTTTTGCAAATCAGTAATTGCCTTTTATTAACAAGCAGGGTTTTTTTGGTGAATCAATTATTATTTTATTTAACTTTACAGTTTACTTTCCATTCTGTTCTGAAATATGTGGGTTCGATTCAGCAAGTTCAGTTATTTCTTGGAGAGATGGCCAAAATGAACTTGTAGTTCTTCAAGATTTTAATGGACCAAACAAGGCATTTTATTTTTACCTCAGCATGTGTTCAGAAGCAGGAAAAGCAGTGTAAATTCAGACATAGGAGGAAGCGTGTTTGTTAGAAATTACAAATTGAACAGAAGCAGAAAATTTATTTTCTGTGCTGTGTAAAATTAAAGGTCATCCTGACTTCAGTACTTTGAGATGGAGCATAGAAGAGAGGCTAGTTATTAAAATAGATTAAACATCTGGGAAATAATTCTGTATTACAGAAAAGGGTAATGACAGAATGGTTATTTCCTCCACTAAGTTAGTTCCTTCAGATATTGGCTTTTAGTACAGCATTCAGATTCCACCATGTAATGAAAAGAAGGCTGGTGGTGTCCCGGGCTGACCTAGGAGGAGTGTTGCCAACAGGTCAGGGAAGGTGAGCCATCTCTTCTATTCAGCCCTGCTGAGGTCACAGCTGGAGTGCTGTGTCCAGGTCTGGGCTCTCCAGTACAGAACAGACACAGAAAGAGACTTGGACTGGGGACTCCAGCAAAATGCATGAAGATGTTATGAGGTTGGAGGATCTCCTATACAAGAAAAGGCTGAGAGATGTGGGAGTGTGCATCCTGGAGAAGAGAAGGCTCAGGGGATCTCACCACTGTACATAAACACCTGCAGGGGCAGTGCAAGGAGGATGGATCCAGGCTCTTTCTAGTGGTGCCCAGTGACAGCACCAGAGGCGATGAGCACACACTGAAACACAGGAGGTTCCAGCTGAACATCAGGAAACTCCTTTTTTCCTGTGAGGGTGACCAAGCACTGGCACAGGTTGCCCAGAGAGGTGGTGGAGTTTCCATCCTTGGAGATATTAAAAACCATCTGGACATGGTCCTGGGAAACTGGGTCTATGTGGTCCTGCTGGATCAGTGAGGTTGGACCAGATGACCACCAGAAGACCCTTAAAACATTTCCATTGTTCTGTACTTCTGTCAACAATAAAATTAGGCACTTTAGGTAGCTGAGATAAAAGTTCCTTGATGTAACAGGTTTTCTGGATGCTTCTCATTCCTTCTAATGGGAAGAGAAGTCCACAAAAAAATCTGTAATCCTGACTGGGAAATATGCTGTTTGCACATATCCTTATTCTGAGCTATTTATTTTAAGTGTCCCTACCCCTGAGCTAAAAAAAAAAAACCAACCCAAAAACCGCAAACAAACAAAAAAACCCAACCAACCCAAACCAAAAAAAAGCTTTCTTCAGATTCTTTGGTTATACAAAATCACAATAGCATCCTGCAGAACTAAGAGGAGAAAGTTTTTGTAAGCTTTTGCAATACCACCTTCCAACGGACTGTAACTACCTGACAGGTCAAAAAGTCTGCTTCTGCCACTCCTACACATAAGTTAATGTTATAAGAGTATAAAGGTGAGAAGAAACCCACCAACAGAAAATAGACTTCAGTGTTTAGCTTTCATTTTCCAGAGCATTTGGAGATATTTTTGTACCTAAGTCCCAAAATGTTGAAGCTTCTGTTTAGTTTATTCACTCTAAGGTTTTGATAATACCATTTCCTTTAAACAACAGTTCTATAGCCCAGTTTGTATTTTAAGATTTAATACTCAATAAGAATACTTTTCAAGCCACAGGTTGAATGATTTTTCTTTTTCAGCTTGTAACACAAGGTACCCTCTGACACACAGAGAAGCAATGAAAGTAATGCAAATAATTATTTTTTGAAATGAGAGAATAATTCTGATTATTTGAAGTCAGTTATTTTTCTTTTTGTCAAGATTGCTATTCATCAGCAGTAACAGTTTTAATATAGTTAAGAAAAAACCAGCTTAAATGTATATGGATTTTTTTTTTAATTAACTCTTTTAAGGTTGGAATTATGAGTCTGTTTTTTTTTAAAGCTATAATTTCAGCACGGCAGTTAAAGAAGGTGAAGCATACCAGCAGCAAACATAGGGTCACTTACATACAGGTGGATTTTCCACTTCCCAGGTAAGACTCACCTTATTCCAAAAATAGTAGATGTAGCTTTCAAGGACAAGTCGAGTTGTGTGAGAACAAAGCTCTTACCCTGTGTATTACTCACAACTTAGTTCGGTGACTGTAGGACCTTCAGAAAAAAATACAGACACATAAGGGTCTTATTCAGCATCCAATGAAGCCAGAAAAAAGATTTCATCAATTCATTGGTTTGTAGCACCACATGCAAATGATTCCCAAATACTTAGTATCACTCCAGTATGCATCAGATTTACAGTGTCTGCTTTGTCTCAGTAAATGCTTCAAAATCCAGGTAGAAAAAGAGAGCAAAATGTCTAGAGAACCATGGATAAAATTTTTATTAAAAGGCATGGAAATTATACTGTAGTTATTAATTTATAAGAACAAAGATCAGCAACCTGATTACTACAGCCTATTGGCATGCTTCTTACTTTTAATTTTAATTATCACACTGTGATTCTAAATGTTATTAATACTGGAATTATTTGTATGGTGTACAATCTACTTGGATAAATAATGACATTTACGGGTGTGGAAGAATACTTGTCCCATAATGATCATTTAAGGCCACTTTAATTGCCGTATGGTCATACATTGCAGGCCAGAATTAAGTGAATAAGGAATGAAAATCAGAAAAATAAAAATTCCTTTCTGCATAGCTTATTTTGTGCATATTAACTTCCTGCAAGTCTTAACTGATCTCCATTGAAAATTGACTGAAGTTTTGAAATGTGATTTAATTCTTACTAGAAGATCCTGTATTTTAAGATTCTGTTCACAGAATGAATGTAGTTGCATAAACTTTAAAGACATACAAAATCCTAAAGCAAGCATAGAAATTCCTGTTTACTATGCAAAGATTATGTGTACTGGTCAAACTGCTAGGGTCCCAGAGAAGTCCTTTTGAAGGGATATATGCAGTTCAAGAATAGAATATAGTGCTAATACACATGGTTTTAAGCACTTAATCCAGCTTCGTACTGCCCTTAGAACTCTTCCTGATGTTGAATCTGTATCTCCATTTTAATGCAAACCCACTTTTTATGTTTGTTTGTTTTGAATCGCCTGTGCATAGAGAACAATTAGTTTCTCTCCTCCCCACTCCTTAACCCCAATTTCTTCAGTCTTTCTCCAGAAGGCTCCTGTTCTAGGTCTCTGATCATTTTAGTTTCTGTAAACTTAAAACTATTGTGTAGACTGAACAGGTCAGTTCCCATGTCGTTTATGTGCACTGATTTGTATATGTCTGTTGATACGACATTTGACTGTTTTGCAGTCATGTGATGTTGGTGACTCAAGCACAACCTCTGACTGTTAGTAAATACAAGGTAATTTCTGCACAACTCATTGCTTGGCAGTGCAGCTAATTATTTCTACCTGCTACACACAAGCTGCTCCCTCTTATCTGTCAAGGTCATTCTGTGTTCTTGTCTTGTAAGACTTACATTTAATATCATCTGAAAATGTAGCACACCTTTTGTCCATAAGTCAAACGAATAATGGAAATACTGAGTAGCATCAGGTTCAGGACAAGGTCCATAAGATCTCACTTGAAACACACCTCTTTCTTACTCTCTGAGCAGTAAATCAGCTCTAATTGCAACTGTACCACTGAATGTTATATTGTAATTCTTGTTACTCATCCGTTTGTATCCTGGAGTTTTTTCGGTTTCTCTCTTTTTTACCCTGGTAATTAAAATTAAATTAATTAATATTAATATTAATANGATAAAGCTGTGTTGTTTATGTGGTGCCTGACACACTAAGAAAAGCTCAAAAAAATGCTATAAAAAACAAATGTCCTTCTATAGACTCAAGGTTCTAAGTTTGTTCCTCCCAATAGAAAATTATGGGGTGTTATTAACCCTTTCCAAAATTATGTGCATAACTTCAGCTACCATATATACCATATACCATACCACCTAAATCCAAAATTTAGGACACCTTATATGCGTCAGCTTCATAACACAGTAACTGAAGACAGGTCTGACATCCACAATTACCTTTTCATTAACCACAGTAATTGCAGAACTCCAGTGGGCTGGTTATTAAACCGTAGCCCAAAAAATGGTTCTCAGAATCTACACCTGAAATTCCATGCAGGAATTTTTCAAAACATAAAACCTCACAATCAAAGGAAATTGTAATACATTTGTCAAAATGTCATACTAATTTCTGGAGGGTAAGAGAAATCTTGAGTACAGCTTTTGGTATTACATATTCCTCCATTCTTTAATCCTTCAGGAAAAACTAACATGGAGGAACAATCATTATTGATAAAAGCAATGCTTTTGTTTTTAACTTTTTAATACTGTGTGACTTTGTAATGTAATGACATGCAAAAATTTAGCCAGTCTGGTTTCCTTTTCTTGTTGCAGTACAGATTTAAATTTGTCCTAAATCAGTATTTGGTCTAGGACTTACAGCATAGATATTCCATTTTTTAAACAAAATAGAGCTCAAAACAAGATTTTATTTTAATTAGTGAATTAATTTTATTATGATGCTGTACATTGTTGTCTCAGAAAATAGCTCTATGGGTACAGGTGGTGATGCAAAACCCCTTCCTCCACAATTATTTTAGCATTCTGTTTAATCTCCACTGCAGCAAGAATAAAGGACCAACAACAACAACAAAAATCAGATATTCATGAACACTACTGAGAGCTGGTATTGCCAGCTCTGCCTTTCAGGAACACACCAACATCATTGAACAATAGAGGTACATACCTTTGCTACCTACCAGAATTACAGCCCAAGGGAAGACATTCAGTAAAATATTTGTATATATGTCATAATATCTCTGTCAGAAGTTAGGCTGACCTGTGCTGTTGCGGAAAGAAGTTTGAAGAATTGCTTTCCATCTCACATTGGAGACAAGAAGGTGTACAGAGGGTAGAGGACCTATTTATACTGTAGTTTGAGGAACATCTGAAAGAAAACAGAACATGAGAGCAATTCTGGGCAGCTTTAAAAAGCTAAAGGTAAACGAGCATACACACAGACCCTATTTCTCATTGAAATAACAAGTCTCAGTGAAAATTAATTTGCACTATAGACAAACACAGTTCAGTAAGGCAATGTTCTGTGTAACTGTTTCTGTTCTCTGCACTCACATTTCATGATCTAGACTACAGAAGCTTGCATGGGGAATAATATATAATATACTATACAGAACATGGGAAATCAAAGTGCTTTCACCAGTAGCTCTTGCTGCAAAGGAGCAAAGGGGTAACAAAGCAGGATATTTAACTAAAGAAGTACAGAATACACTGGGTTAATTTAATTGATTATTGCAATTTTCTGTGGTATAATGTAGATCGAATGTAGGATGATTTCCATCCTACTATAGAAAATAGTTGCATTCTTCAAATCTGAAAGCATAAAATTATACTTTCTTTTGTGACAAAGTATTTAAAGGGCTCAACAGTCCAGAGGTGTTGTGCTAGGAGCTTTTCTGTCATTCATTTCATCATGAGGAATTTACATATGGTGACACAGTAAATTACTTTCTTAAGAGAGCCAAAAATTCATAGGTGGTTACTGAGTTCCTGTGCAGTTTAAGTAAAAAGGTAACTACAATATTTTGAGTGGGGGTATGCATGCATTAAAGTTAATTCCATCTGAATTTAGTTTTGGAGACTGCTGATGAAGACAGAGCCATTTTTATCCCTATATTATAAGGGAAACTCAGAACCTGCAGCACTACAGTCAAGACAGAAGATGGTTGCTCTTTAAAAACTGACTTTAATTAAGAAATGTTTGTCTCTCTGACGTGAAGAAGTTATAAGCTGAAATTAACCACTAAGTTCCTGGGTTTGGAGCATATTAAACTTGACGTGATTCAATCGACTCAGCAAAACAACTGGAAAACTCAAGGTATAATTTCAAGTCCCTTGGATATCTAAAAATTTTCCTGTCTTACTTCCCTTCCTCCCCCCCTCCACTACCCACAGTTAAGGACTTCTAATGCTCTGCTTTTTATATCTTTGCCAGGATATCACTTGCTGAGATGTCCGAGACATGTTTCCTTTCACTATATTTAGAACACCTTTCTTGATAGCTGCTGCTAGGTCACCCTCAGAAGAGTGTTTTGTGATTCTGTAGGGCACCTGGATGAGCAGTGCTGCAACAGTCAGGTTTCCAAGCAAATGTCTAGATATGGCTATTACATTGCAGTCCACTTTTTTTCTTTTTTTAATGACAAACCAGCAAATTGCCATCTGTCTTTATAAACAGATTGGGGGGGATGAATTAGCTGTGTGACATTTGAGCGTGATAGATTCTCTTCACAAATACTGTGAAGAAGCCTGTAGCTGAGTTTAGATCAACTAGAGAAGAGCCATATGGCTCTCTTATTGAATCACCAATGGCTTAAAAAGGAATTGAGACTTGCTAGCATATACTTGACTGAACATTTTTATTATTTGCCATCACTCTAGTAGATTTTCAATCAGGTCATATCAGATTTATGTTTCTATCACAGTTCCAATATATTGTTATTTCTTTATATAAGATTCAGAGTACGTAAAGAAAAAGTTTGCGTGAAACAACCTTGCTTCTATCTTTATGAAAAGGAGTATACTGATGATCTTTACTAAAATATTACACTTCGTAAACCATTGGCTCTAATTATATTGTGCTAGTAAGCACAGTGACACGTTCAATTTTACATACCTTTCTTTTTAGCTATATTTCTAGTTGGCTGTGTTTACTCTTCTGTCAAATCAGCACACCATTTTTTCCAAGACAAGAAAGAAAACCCATTCTGTATTCATAAGAGGATATAAGCAACTTGCAATTAGTAAAATAGCAAAAGAAATACATAGACATTCAATGTCATTATCACACTTCTAATGCTTGTTAATTCAGTAAGACAACCTTTGTGCTATTCCTCCTCTTCTGATAGCCCCTGCTTCCTGCCCCATCTCCCAGAAGCAACTTTGAAAGATGTATTTTATCCGGTCTGTCATTGTTTGCCTGAAACCACCCTCACCACTTCTCACCACAAGAGAACTGTGAAGTGGGGCCATCAGTTGCTGTTGCCGTTCGTTGTGGTTCGGGAGTGAGGGAAGCAAGACCCCAACTCAGTATGAGTGATAAGCAAGCTTCATTTATTCACTGCACACAGTTTTTCTTTTATACTATACAGCTTTGATACTATTAATAAACACTTTTTCTCATAACACAGTAGTTATTGTTTCTCTTGGCTTGGGGCCAGGAACTTTCCACACTTCATCAAGGTCAGTCTGCCCTTCACCACGTTAGCACATTTTAGTACACTTTTAACTGCAGGCCTCTTGCTTGCCCAGGCCTTGCATTGGGTGAGAGCTGACATCGGTGAGCCAGCTCTCCACAAGTTGCCACTGAGAATAAGTGTAAAGTTTCCCCCCGAAATTTGAAACCTTCACAGAATGGGTTCAAACTCTTTATAGAGCTTGTATCTTCCAATCTTAGCTCAACTCCCTCCTCAGATTCTGTACTGTATCTCCTGTCTGCTCCCTCTTCAAGTATGACACAGAGGGCGGGCAGCCTTCTTTGCGGTTTCTGCCATATGGAAAGAGCTTCTTGTGCCTCTTTGCTGCATTTCATCAGAGGTATCTCCACTCAGAAACCCCCCCCAAACACCATTTTGTAAATATATTGTTCTCCCTGTTGCCAAAATGTATTTGTTTTTCTTAGCATCTCTTTTTTCTAATATTTTTGATGCGATAATAGTTTATTTAAAGCTAAAAAATACCTTGCAGTTTATTTTATGTGTGAAGTTCTCTGGAAAGAGAAATGGATTGTGTACATGCCATGTCACATACTGCTCATTCTTATGCTTTGTGTGACATCTTGTTCTCAACTAATTAATCTTCCAATGATTATTTTGTAAACCTTGCCTTTTATCATTCTGGATTTTTTCCCTCTGTCTCTTCTCTTTGTCTCTCTGTTATCTGTGCATTTTGTGACTGAAAGAACAAATTGACTAACTGCAACTGTTTATACTTCTGTTAAACACTGTGTTTTTAGTCGTGAGTATGGTTTCAAAGGTCTTCAGTAATACCTAGTTAAAGTCTTACTAGGTTCAATAATATTCCTTTATAGTTTTTCACAGTAGATTAGTCAGCTTCAACTCATTGCATAATTTTCTTTAAAGGTTCTAGGACAGATTCTACTAGTGGACACTGGAAACATAACACTATCAAAATCTGAGTAATTTTACTCATAGTTCTGCATAGTAATTCTAAATTTTCTCAGGTTGTCCCTCAAGCCATGCATAATCACAAACAGTTGGGTAATGGAGCTCTTTCTTGAAAATTGATCGCTTTGGACATTGATTTCAGTTGGAACAAAGTACTCTTGCTTTATTTAGAGCATTCTGAACAGAAATATATACACAATACTGTTCAAACCCGAAATTATTAAGTTCTGAAAACCAGAAACTGTGTTTTCTGGAGCTAGTCAGAATGATTCAGTAATATCCTTTCCGTACCTAAGTGTTTCTTTTTGCGATTTTTCTTTTACATGGATAGATTATTTTGCTGATATGCAAAAGATTGCATATGGAAATTCTATTTCCACTTGCTTTAAGTTATGCTTGTTTTATATTTAAATAAGGTGTGTAGGTTTCAAGTTCCATTAAATTTGAACAAGCACTGGTGACTTTCTAAATTTATATCTCTAATTCTGAATATGCAAACACCAAAAAATCCTCTAGGCCTTCTTTTTTTTTTAATCAAACATGATTATACAGTGACCTCCACTACTAGTTGTCTAATCCAGTCTTCCAGGAGAGTGCTGGGCTCCCTCTTATGAGTCATCAAGTCAGCTGTAGTCAGAGTGCTTTCAATAGCAGTTAACAATGCTGAGCGTCTTTTCGAAGGCATTTTTGCATGGTGTAGGCTCAAACTGGTAAAAGACTAATATCTATATACTCATATGCAAAATATTCTCTTTAGCTATTTGAAGGGAATCTTAAAAAACTCCACTAGTTACTGTTTTGCAAGGAAACATGAAAAGATGTTTAAGGATAACTGCTCTACTTTAATTTTTTAAATGCTTTTGATATAGCAGTGGTCTTACAATTCACCTGATTTCCCTCTGTGTTTCAAATAGAGCAATTTTTTTCCCCATAACAACTCAATAACAGTTAACTGAGATATTTTCAAAAGAAATATTTTTTGAGCTTAGAAACTGGAATGGAGACTGATTTGCATTAGCAACAGGCATAAGTATCGTCTAATCTCCCTCTGAGCCTTTCTTTCTCTATTCCACACATGCATAGCGTGGTTTTCTTGGACGAACTAATTTTCAGTAGCTTATGACAACAAAGTTCATGAGCTGTGAGATTTGATTCTTCTATTTCAAAATTAAATACCTCCTGTAGGAAGTCTCAAATCACTAAGCCAAATTTTTTTCAACTCTGCCCACAAAGATCTGAAAACACACTTTTCTGCTATTGTAAAAAAATCTTGAATTTAATGAAAGGTTTATATTTCTTTGTTATTCTCTGAAATTTATTCATCTGATAGCAGAATTATTGCATGTTTCATGCAGAAAATTGTAATTATTTTCAGGTGAGGAGGTATTCTGAGTTATTCACTATGGACTACTTTAGAGTTTAACTATGATTTTCTATGAACTCAGAGAGGACATGAGTTAATAAGGATGATGGCATGCAGTATGGGAAATATTCTGGGAAGAGAACCATGGGCAAAACAACAGCTGAGTTCTCTCTGTTATCAGCAGTGGCTGAGGTGTGCTCACAACTGAGATCCCTCCTTTGGAATGCTGATTGCAGTTCATCTGATGGGTGGGATTTGTTTTAAATGAAAAACAGTGGTAGTTTCAATTAAAGGAACTGCTTCTGAGTCATGATGAGCAATGACATTGGTTAGTGATATACATGCTATTGGCTAGTTTGATTCTGGTTCAAACATCACCATTTTATGTGATTGTTGTAAAATGGTTACAGCCTAGGTGACCTATTTTAGATTTGCTTTGAAGGAGACTCTCCTCTGGATTTCAAATCCCCAGAGAATTCAGTTGCATTTTTCATACAGGATCATGTTATGTTATTAAAAAATGACACTAAATTAGTGAAGTTTGTCTTACCTTCTTACTGTCAAGCAATTAGCTGCTGATATCTTTGTGTTCTGCTGGTATTCATAATGGTGGATGGACAGAGAGGAGTAACACTACTGTTACACAAGTTGCTGCCCAGAAAGAGTGTTCACACGTACTTCCCAAAATCCTTCTGTCCTTCCCTGGAAATCAGCGTTGAACCTCTGCTGACCACAGGACTATGGGATTGCCTTCCCTGCACTTTTATTTGGAGTGTCCATTCCAATCAGAGTGTCTCTGTGCTGGCAAGAATACAAGCTCAGAGGAAGGAAAACAAGTGCATGTGTGTAGACCATCAGACTTACACATTAAAATCTTCCTACAGACTTCCAGGGCCAGTTTATTGGAAAGAGCTGTTGTGTTTCATAGCACATTAAATACTTAAGGTTTAGCTAAGTCTGAAATAAGTTATTAATGACATATTGAGGTAATGGGAACCATTCAGGTCAGGCCCAGGAGTTATTAACATCTTTTAAGTGGCTCATTTTTCTGAGAAGAAGGGCTAAGTTCTTTCCTTCTTGGATAAATGAATAATAAGTGAGCACAGGGACAATTTTTCATCTAAATTATTCCAAAGATTGGTCTGTATTACAAAGAAATTACACATTCTCCTGTCCTGGTCAGCCTTCTGCAAGTAGACCCCATCATTTTAAGTTTTGGGGAAAACCAGCTAAGAACCTTTGAAATGCCTCCCAGTTTCATATGAGATAAAAAAAACCTCAGAGCCAAACAAAATAGATAATTTCCCTTTCTGCTTACAGATTTTAAGAACATTGCAAACAAATTATCTCGGTCTTTCGAGTTAATACCATCTTGAGGACAACTGAAAACTGCAGGATTCCCTTTCACCAGCTGGCCATCCTTTCTTCAGTACTCTTGGGGAGTACTGAAGACACATTTGTAGACATGTCCTTACTTAGATTGCAAATTAGGGGATACTAATGTAGGAGTCAGTGATGAAGAAGTATTTCCAGTAACCTGTATTAACTTATAACACTGCCTGGTATGCATCACTAAGATTATGGGAGGCATGTAACAGTTTATAAGTACAAACAGATACAAACCTAGTAAGTTTTTAAAAATCATGGGCCCCAGACTTCTTTGGAAAATTTCCCCAGGCCTTCACTGTACTTAACATCCTCAGCATGTAAAACATAACATAATCCTTAACAACAAATCTAAATCTGTTTGAAACCTAAAATCACTATTTCTTATCATGTCCACCATAAGGTGGAGTCAACAATTTCTTCCATGCTTCTTCTTATGTTAAGGAACTGCAGTTTATTAAAGAATTTCTCATCAAGTCTTTTTTTCAGTATCTCTAGTAATTCCTTCCCCTTTTCATGAAATGTTTTGTGTTTGGCTCCGTTTTTCTTGAAGCGAAATTGTCCAAATCTGGACAGAACAGTCTAAGCAGGCTTTACCTGAGGATTGAGTACAGGACAAGAATAATTTAATTCCCTTTCACTGCAAAAGTCAAGATAGAAAGAGGCCTCATTCCTTGTTTTGCAAGTACGGAGCAGAGGTGTGCAGAGATCAGCAACATGGCCTGGGAAAGGCACAAAGGAAAGTTTTGTCAAAGTCAGGAAGATAATGCTGGCTCTTGAGTTCCAAGTAAATCCTTAAATCATAGACCATTCATTTTCTCAAAGATTAGGCAGTAAACGAAAACTAAAAATATAAAAGTAAATGTTCAAAATCAAATTCTTCATAATAAAATTGAGTTGACTGGAAGATGAGTCCCATTCTCTGGTAGCATTTGTCAATCCACATTTGGGATTTATTCTGCAGTGGATTAAAAAATTACTTTCCGAGCTTCTATGAAAATTAAATTCTAGAAGGGAACACTGTAACTCTATCACAATTTGTAGTTTCATGGTTAGGGTACTGACCTCAGATGTCAGGGTAAACTCTCTGCCTCTAGGTTTTTTACTCTGGAAAACTTCAAATTAAGCAGAGCAAGGATTTGATCTCAGGTTTACCATGTCACAGGTCAGTAATAAAATAGTCTCAAAAAAGTTTTAACATGAACTTCTCTATTTCAATATAAGGAAACAGCAGCATATTTCACCAAAATTTATGTCACAATCAGCTAAAATTTTGAGCAGAAGCCATAACCATATGTGAAAGGAAAAGGAATCTGAATGGATAGTAACCATGGAGTTATGTGGATCGTTCTGAGAATGAGTAAAGGATAAGAAGTCCAGCTATCTACCTATATGTGGAGATAAGTGCACTATCATTCATTTGCATTTTCTCTACTGGTCTCTGCATTGCTTTATAGAGAAGTTATAGAAATATGGTAACACTGGGTATCTGGCAGTAGGTTTCATTTTATGGTACTCCTTTTAATTTTCTTTTCTTTCACTGTCTACCTGGCAGCCTATGCCAGTACATGGCCATCCTCACTGTGAAAAAGTGTTTGATGGTGCTCAGATGGTGCCTCCTCTGCTTGTACAGTTCATGCCTGTTGTGTCATGTCCTGTCACTGGAAAATAATGAAAAGGACATGGAGCCATCTCCTCTACATTCTCCCTTCAGATATTTAAATATATATTAGTGAGGTCCCCTGTGAGCCTTTTCCTTTCTGGACTGAACAATCCCAGATCTCTCAGTCGGTTCTCAAGGAATAGAATCTTCAAGGCCTTAATCCCTTTCAGGGATCATCATTGGGCTCTTCGGTACTTGTCTCACTTGTACTGGGAAGCCAAGAGCTGGACACAGTGCTCATGTGACATTAATGAGAGAATTTCAAACATCCTTCTGTGTTAGAGAAGGTTGGACTCTGCAAAATATGTGAAGTGAAACAACATTCAAAATTTCTGTATCACCAACATTCTCAGTCAAACATGTTTTTCTTGCACGTGGGGCTGTTGCGGCTTAACCTCAGCCCAGCTGCAGGCAGCTGCTTGCTCACTCCCTCACCAGTTGGACCAGGGAGAGATTGAGGAGGGTAAAAACTACAAAACTCATGGGTTGAGATGCAGACAGCTCAATAGGNTGAACTGTACCCCAGCTGAAACCAGCACAGGGGCACAAAGAATGTTATGTAAGTTATTGTTTACCTACTTGAATTCATGGTTTTGATTCAATTAGGTGAGCAAATTTGGAATCTAATCAGGTGTAGAGGAGACAAATCCTTCTATAAATGCCTCTATGATAACACTACATTTAACCTAATGGAGATGTATTTGGATGTCTACCACAGCATGATAGTAATTGAAGACAAAAGCATACATAGTGATAACTGAATGTTATGGACAGATAGCTTTCTACCTCTTTCCACAAAAGAGAAAAAAAAAAAAGGAAAAAAAAAAAGAAGGAGGAAGGTATTGCCAAATCTTAAGTACTTAACATCCATTTTCTATTAATGTGCTTAAAATAGCATGGATCTTTTGAACTAAATGAAGTGCGATATAATTAAGGAAAATAAACTTGTTGAAAGCAATGCCAATAGAGAAGAGAAATTTTGTCTTAGGTGCAGTACCAATTTCTATTACCTAGAAAATTAGATAAGCATGTCTGACCTATTTAACCAAGATGGAAAAAGGACAGAGAGATTCAGAATTCAGCTCATTGAAAGCCTAGAAGGAAAAAGAAGAAATTTGACTTTTGTTTACCAAGTGTTTTTAAAAACTTGCCCTTGTCCAAAAAATCTACATGATACAATTTACATGGCCTTCAAAAAGGAGCATCTATAATGACTTAGAGAACTGTAAACAAAAAGAAGATCCTTCCCAGCTGCTTAGACCACCCAGCTCATTTTCTGACAGCCTGTAACTGTAAGAGGAGACTGAGCAACTTACAAATGAACAAGAGAAGCATAGAGTTGTCTTTCTCCTCCTATATCCTTCTCCCTCATGGCAGTGACTGGCTTAAGGACCTTTGAGTAGGCAACCAGCCAATGGTGTTTAGTGAAGCTTTCCTCTATAAACTTTTCTAATTTATTTCTGAACCCATTTCCTCTACTGACCTCCCCAGCACTCTACGGAACTATATTCCATAATTTATGCATTAAGTGATAAAGTATTTCCGCTGAGTGTTTTAAACTTTGTGATTGATTGGGTGATCCTCAGTTCTTGTATTATAAGAAATAGTGAATGATCCCTTCTTATTCACCTTCTACAAACTATTCAAGATTTTATAGACCCCTCTCATATATATTGTAGCCTCCTATCCGTGTTGAAGTCTTCTAGCCCTACATGTCCCCTCATGCAAATTCTGTTTTGTGCTACGGTTTTGTCTTTTGGCCTTTATCTTTTCTTTTTGTACTTTGTAGTTTTATCATAACTTTCTGACTACAAAATGAGGGCTACTGAAGTGGCACTAAATATTCAGAATATAGGTACATTGTATATTTATTGTAGCATAGGGTCATAGAATCATAGAATGGCTTGGGTTGGAAGCGACCTTAAAGATCATGCAGTTCTAACACCCCTGCTGTAGACAGGAACACCTTCCACTAGACTGAATTACTCAGAGATCCATTCAACATGGCCTTGAACGCTTTCAGGGGTGCGACAGACACAATTTCTCTGGGCAGCCTGTTCCAGTTCTTCACCATTCTCAAAGTAAAGAATTTTTCCTAANAGGCCTTCTGGGCAGGGCTGCTCTCGATCTGTTCATCCCTAGCCTGGGCTGGCACTGGGGGTTGTGCTGACCCAGGTACAGCACCAGCACCTGGCCTTGTTAAGCCTCATGAGATTCCCAGGGGCTATCCCTTTTCCCTGTCCATAGTAATGCTTTTCACTCTTTTTGTTCCTGTCTTGATAATTCGTGCTTTGATTCTTGATTGCTGCTTGGTAATGAACAGAACATTTCAAGAGAAATGTCCCCAGAGGCAGAAAAATCCTTTCCAGAATGGCAAAAGCTAATTTAGGAGGAGCAAGAACAGGCTACAAATGCTGAGCCTAGTGATATTCTAACACTGGTAAGTCATAGTCTTTCATGACTAGTAGCAGCCCAGAATGACAAGGAATGTAATGGTTGGCATTAGTGGCATAGTAGAGGCATAATCAAGGACTATTTCACATGTGTTTCAGCACCCAACAGATTGTACTTGAGGATGGAGAGTATTACCAAAGGCTGTAAGGAGCACTGTGCATCCTCTGCACCACTGTTTGGCCCCCCAAACACCTGCAGACACTTCCACAGTGTCCCTCTGTTGTCCTCTAAATTTTGGGTTATGCCCACAATGTGGGAAGGAGGAACAAAAGCTGAAGGCAGCTTCTTACTCTTCCTGCAGCTTCCTAGGCTATAAACCAGTCACTGATTTCAGTCTATGTTAAGTCAAAGCTACAGACATGACTTCACCTGCTTCCTAAAGATGAATAACAAATATTCCTATGTATTTAATTTAGACTTGGAATAAGCAGCTGCTTCTCTCACCACAATGAGTTTGCATACAGTGAATTGAACTCATCCCAAAGGAAAATAAAGATCCAAGAAGAGGGGAAAGATCAAGAAAATAGTGGATCAATGTGTATTATAGAAAAGCACTTCTCTAGATACACAATAAAAATTTCTTACTCTATTCCTAGAGGTCTTCAACATTTTCTATCTTTCTAAAATTTTTTCTACAACTGACATACTCTCAAAATATCCAATCACAACAGGTTTTTACTGAAAAAGCATTTTCTGTAAAAATCTAAGTGATATACAAGAATGTTTCGAACCTGCAGAAACTGACTTTTTTTTTCATAGAAAAATAAAGTAAAAACATTATTATACTTTATTTCAAATATAATTGGAATGAGTTTTTAGAAAAACAAAGGTGTTATTTTTTAGGTCAACAAAGCAATACACAATATTTTCCATGTCACATTTCCTCATGGAAGATGTAGTTCAGACCATCTTTCTTTTTATTTGTTCTTGTAAATTGTGGCCTTGTCTCCTATAAATACACAGGAAGTGCTATATTTGAATCCCTTGATTTGTGGTATTGCTCAGTGAATTGGGAGACAGGGCCTGGCCAGGGAGACTTGCCTGTAGGAGAAGATGGGAATATCAAGCTCCCAAAATTACATGCTGCCTTTGGCTAGATTTCTAAACTATGACATGGGAATGATTTGCAATCCCAGGTCGACTTGCTTTCAGTGTGACATCTTGGGAAAGGCACGTTACTCTGCTATGCCTAAAAGGCAATGCAAATATAGCAGTAATTTTTAAGAATCAAATTAGAGAAGCCACTGACTACAGCTTTTTACATTCTGATTCCTAATGTATTATAAAAAGCTGGTACAATATTATTAGCACAATGTATTAAACAAGGCTGGACAAGTGGAGAGATCATCTTGGGCTGCTACTTACCATGAAAGAGAGAACTGGACTGTGTCTCTTTTTCTCTGTATTTTATCCTGTTTTTCTACACATCCTTAAATATTAGCAAATTCCATTCTCATTAAAATGCAAGTAGATTCTCACACACAGAAAGTCATGGACATTATACAGAAATAAAATACAGGTAAAATAAGATACAGAAAAAATTACAGAAATAAAAAAGACAAAGCCTGCACACACTGTATCTCCAGTACAGTAAAATTATTTGGAATTCAGAAAATCCCTGTATTCAGAGCAACAACTCTATATTTTCCTGAACACTTTGCTTCAGTTCTAAATTGTTCCCTCCCTATATGATACACATCAAGTGTAACAAGTGTGCTATTTTCCTTTGTTTGAGAATACAATGGGAATGTATCTCAGAATAGGTGAGTTTTCAATACCCAGCCAGTAACTCAAGTGCAGTGTTTTTAGATACACTGGGGGAATCTGGGTATTTTATCATTGCCTCTCCTTTCTTTTGGACCTGCAGAAAGTTGTATGGGAGAGAAGTGTTGCAAGTACATCAGCTGGAGGCAGGAGGAATCTTACACTGTCCTGCAAAAAACTGTGGGAGAGGTCCCTCCTGCATGTCCTGAATTATTAATTTGGTCACTAGACTGTAATGCAGAAGCTTTTTGACATTCTGGGTGGTTGTATTAAGATGCTGATTCATGTAATGTTTGCCAGCTACCCAACTTCAGCAGAAATTTGAATAAAGTCAGGATATAAGTATTTGGTCCCAGAGCACAAATGATGAGAACATTGGCATTTAGGTATTTGAGGCAGGCTTGTACAGAGGAGAGAGACTCTCTATTACTACCCACCCCTACCTGTACTGGTGCCAAAAAGCTTTGTTTCACTGGATGTTTCTCACGTGGCAACATGCTTCTTGAAAGCTGGATACAGGGGTCTTGGATTCTTCACATGCCTTTACCTTCACTGAAAGCTGTTTTTTTCTGATCTGGTTTTTAGTCCATTCAGTATGAAACTTCTTGATATATTACATAGTTTTGATACTTCTTCCCCTCGATTCTTGTCTGTTCCCCTCCTAGTTCTGAACTTGTGAGTGGTGTTAAAATGATTAGTTGGATGCAGCTCACAGCCAGTTAGCAGGAGGTATGACAATCATCCCAGTGCTTTCCAAAGGATAGAGAAACAATTTTTTTATTTTGGTGAGATAAGCACTTCTTATGGCTTATAAAAGTAATTTAAAATTTTAGCATGACAACCTTCTTCATATTCTGAAACATACAAGTCTTAAAAACATTCAGGCATATAAATGGAATGAATACATTCAGTTCATTAAGAGATCTTGAGTGAAGCTGCTCCCAAGGAAGATAAAATGCCTTGGAGTCATGTTGGGTTTTGTGTGACTGGCTCCCAAGGCTATCTTCAAAGGATATTGTGACTGCTGTGGAAAGTCAATGGACCCATAAATGTACCACCCCTTTGATGGCCTGTGGATTTCTGACAACCCAAAAATATCCCCTTGATGCTGCTGTGCACACCTCTTCCTATGAAAAGGAAAATGGTCACCAGTGTATTTTCTTTCTCCATAGGCTAATATAAGGATTCCTGTGTCTGGCACTAATGAAATCCCAAGTAGTATTGCATGCCAACATCGAAGCATATTTGTGTTATCTTCATATATAGTGATTACTTTTTTCTTCTTTGCTTGTTTGTTTGTTTGTTTCTTTTTCTCTTCCTGGAAATGCTTTCTCTGCTCAAGTGGTCAAAGCACTGAGTTTCATCAGAGAGGCAAAGCAATTTAATCAGGTCATGGAAGGTGAAAGACCTCAAATTACAGGTGCTTGACAGTGCATGGTCTGCATTCCCTGAAGTTCCCAAACCTGCACTCAGCATGGGGGTTTGTGATATTTTAATGGCTACTTTCCTCTCAGCATGTGGAAATGTGCTTGTGCATCAGGCAGCTCAAAAAAGGGGATTCTGCTTTTCAGTAGTCAGCAAAATTACTCCTTGACTAGAAGACAGTATTTCTAGAGCTGGAAACGAGGAACTGCAAAGGAGTTACACCAATTAGCCAAATGAAGTAGATGTTAAGTTCTATAAACACAGAATTCTGACTTTCTTGTGAATAATGTAAATGGAGAAATCTCTACTTTGATCTTGTCTGTTTCCCTTTCCAGTCTACCTTCCAGTTGTGAGGTTTTATTTTGTTGTTGTTTTTGTTTTGTTGGGTTTTTTTAAGTAAACTTTTGACAGAAATAACACTGTGGTGACACTAGGATCCTCCCCACTCCCCATGCCCATGGTAAGGAAGTGGGAAGAATGAGAGAAATCTATAAAGGAAAGAAAAATAAAAATTATATCCTTCTCCCTATCGTCTACATCAATTCTCTTTTTAAAATCGTTTCTTGCTAGTAAGACTGTGCAAATCTTACTGCATTGGCAAGTTCCTGTTCACCTATAGGTGCTCAAAATAGTAGCTTGAGGAAGAATGACACACAAAATTACACATGCATTTGTGGGCTTAAAGTAATATTTACTTCTATCACACTATTCAAGGCTTTAAATGACATTGCTCAATACACAAGTTGTGGCGTCATCAACATTCCATCAGCACCTTAAAGGAGCTTTCAGAGTCAGTAACATCATTGGAAGCAATTTTTGCCCTTGAACGACTGATACTCTGTATGAAACACAGCTTTTCCTTGCAGAAAGCATTGCTGAAGTGTAAGAAATATGTTATTTGCAAGAAGAATCTTGGAGGGATGGACCACACAGATCCCAGGCAGCAGAAAGGTCCTTGTGTCTTATTACCACCTACTCATCGCATTTTTCTGAGCATCACACTTGCTTTTTGTGGCAGACGCAAAGTGTAAACGTATGACCAGCCTTCGCTAACCTGGTAAATTTGTATTGACAGAAAATATCTGGCAGACAGTTCCAAACCAAAGTGGTAGCAAGCACTTTTTAGTGTTCAGTTGCAGCACCCAGATGCAATTTGTATGCTGAAGTACTGGGCTTGATTCAACATTTTACTGCTTTTGTTTGTCATCACCTTTTTTCTGAGGGGGAGACGGAGATACCAGTGGAAGTGAAGTCCCAGAGGGGACACACAGTGTGCTGTTTGCAAGTATGGGAGATATAGAGGGGCAACTGCAGCTAGTATTCAGCTTTGAGGAAGGAAATGAAATCAGTAACGTTGCTATGGCAGTGTCCTCTCCATTTCCTTGCTGAGGAAACAACCCTCTGCAGACATAAAGCTTGACTTTTCTATATGCTTACCATGCAATTCCAGTATTTCAAGAAATAGCTATAGAGTTCTGTGCCTTGTAATGTTACTGTTGTAACAATGCACATTTTGCAGGCCGACGGGAGTCTACTCTGACACTGTCTCAAGCTCCGTAGACCATATGTTCTGTGGATAGATTTCAATCTTGTGCATAGTTGACTGCAACTACGGGAATTAGATGACCTCAGTTGACCCTTCTATTCCTGTGCTCGTAAGAGGCTGGTTCTACAAACCCTTATGTGCAGTTTCTGTTGCACTGTATACAAGCAATCTCTTTGGGGATACATTAACTGCCTTTGATCTAGAGCATGCCTTTCTTAAGACATGTGCCTTCCTGCCGGTGCAAGTCTCAGGTAAGCATAATTTACATTCCTGTGAGTGATTGATATAATGGTAGAAACTACTTGAAAGTCTGACCTGTGCCAAAGTTCACTGAGCTATAATGCTGGGCCAGGCAGCTGCTGCATGGCTTGTACCGCCTCCCTCACACTCTGAGATCATGCCAAAATAACTGCTATAGACAGGGTGTTTAGCAAAAAGCCTCAAAACATTTGGATAGCTATGAAATTAAAAAAAAGAGAGAGAGAGAGAGAGAAAGAGTGAGATAGATAAGCAGTAAGTATTCCTATTTAAAAATAAAAGGAAAAGAGCAGTACTCTAAGCGCCGAGACTTTCATCTGGTGTAGCTCTCATCCAGACTAAATTGTGGGCCTAATGTATGAGAGAAAAATAGAAAATTGCCACATGCGCACAGTCACATAATAAGCAAATGTTAATTGATGTGCTTTGTTTGTGATAGCTCCTGCGAGATTTGCAATGAGCAAGGCTTTTCTGTATGGGCAATTCCACAGCATATGCTAGCACATCCAGGAAGAGTCATCATGTCTAAGTACTTTCTACCATCTGCTAGGAAAATGGAAATATTGAAAGATTTCTCTCAATTTACCCCAGTGCATTTATGTATGTAGCTCTGATTTCAGCCTATCTCTTTTGACCCATGAAGCTAAATGCTATGGTCTTAACGCTTTTGTGGAGCTCTCGACTGTGAGCCTCTTGCAGAGAAAAATACGTAAATGGATGCATTGATACACAGCAATACACGTTCATACACAGATACATAGAAAATATGCTGCATAGTTTCCTGTGGGTAAAGGATGAAAGGATTTCTGATTGAGTCAACTTACCAATTCTTTGGTTTGTGTGCTCACATTCACACTGTGCATTTCAAGGGCAGTAATTATTTTCTTTACTGACATGGATTTGTTGATCAGTTCAGATATTTTAGTCTGCCTATCTCTCCCCTCAAACCCTGGGAACAGACACTTCTCACCTCTGCCTGTCCTGTTGCTTTTGTGGTCTACATTGGATTCTTGAATCCAGGCTCTGATTCAAGGATCCCACAGCTGGGCCTTGCTACCTCTGTTTACAGCAGCTCATCTGTTAAATGAGGATGATGGAAATTACTTCTATTCTGGGCAGTTCCTGAGATTTCTAGCAGAATATGGGATGAAAGTTGGTGGATAAGCAACATTTCATACTGTCCTAATGTAAGAATTTCAAGGTTCAAATCTGAGATAAGGATTAAAAAAAAAAGAGTAGGGCTGCTGCCAGATATCCTTCTCATCTAATTTACTTCTCCTTTAACCACCACATTATGCTGAATCAATATGCTTTGAGAAGACTTGTTTGCAGTCCCCACCTCAAAAAGGGTATGTCATAGAAAGATGAAATACAATAACAAAGGGAATTTGTTAGCATGCCGAACATTTCAAGATTAAATATTTTGCCTATAGAAATTATCTTTGTGGAAATGCAGGATCTATTCTCAAAGAGGCCAGCATGACACTTAGCTCTCATGTTTAGTTTCAGTACAGGATTTATGTGGTGCAGTGACGAAGCCTGAAGCTCCTATTTTCAGACATCCAGCCCCAATAATAGAATCTGAGATTCACAGCTGGGCTTCCAGAACCCTGCACAGTGGATAAAGAGCACATCCATAGAGTTAAAAAAAAAAAGAAAATCTGTATACTACAAAGGAAGCCTCCATTATTTTCTTTGGTTGACTCTAAAATGAAGGGTATGTGTGCAAACTCACATCTCTGCAAGTCTTGGAAATTTGACCCAGGGCTGCACATTCCTGAGGTGGAGTTTTTCAGTGGGTTTAAGCTGACACCTCTTTATGTACCTGCCATGGAGACTGGAGGTGCCATTCCACCTTTGATTTCATGGCTTCATATCTGTAGCAGCCAGCTGGAATAAGAGAGCAACAAGTTCTTCACCCTTTTCAACCAGAAGGCAGCAAATCCCACATCTTCTACCAGTAATCATGATACTGCTAATTCCTGCATTAGGAGTGTAAGTGCTTTCATAAATCCATCTCATCCTCTGCAAGTGTGAAGGCAGAACAAACAAAAAGTAAAGAAAAGGGGGAGGGCAGCTATGGTAATATCACATTTCCCATTAACTGCAGACAGTAAGCTCCCGAGTATTTGATTTGTGTCCAGATTTATCTTGTGAACTCCAACTAGATAGTTATTTTCTATTAAAAATAGAGAAGTAAACATTTAACTGTATTTCTCACCTCTACTGGGTAAAAAAGGGGCGTGCGCCGACACGCACACACTTAACCTCCTCTTGATGAGAAAAAACAGATGAGAACTTAAATGCAAATTCTCAACACAGAAGTAATTATCTGATTAGCTGATATAAATGCTGGAAAAATAGGATTTATGACAGAAGTCCTGACAGTGCTGTTATGATACAACAATGTTAGGAGAAAGCTTTTCTGAGAGAAACTAAAATGTTGATTACCTGAAGAAAATTGTAGGAATAAGTTGTACACTCATTAACTTAATTGAGTTAATGTACATGCAAAACAATATTAATAAGCACATCACAAAAATAAACAGGTCTGAATTATGCTAAGAATGATTGACATGCAAACATACAGCAGCATGCTTTCTTCCATCTGCTTATCATTTCAAGGATTGATAGGTAAATAAAATTAATTCTGACTGACTGGTAAAGGGCTGCATAAAGATTTATAATATTCAGTAAATAGTTTGTCATTGCTATTTGAAAGTAAAATTGACAGGATACGACATCCTATTTACTTCCAAGAAAGAGCAATTATGTTGTGTACAGAAGAAGTGACTGATTATAACATTACATGACATTTTGAAGCTAACAGCTTCAATTACTATATCCAAATTACGGCCAAGAAAAATATGCCTTGTGGGCATCTCACTTGATATTTTAACTTAGAGGAGAAATGTAATTAAAAAATAGGCAAGGACATCCTCACCAACTTGAGATGAACAAGAAGGGAAACATGATGCTAGAGGGCTTGCATTTTTGTTATGAAAAAGTACACTTAAATAAACGGGAAGAGAAAAGATCCTTCTCTCTCTGTCTTCCTCTCTCTCTCTGAAATACAAATCGTAATTTGTCTTCTTTATGAAGCCACCATGCTTGTGAAATGAGGAGCGACTTCAGACCTTAGGAGATAGGTCATATTGCATGTGTTATGAATTTTTACATGTCATTTGATTATATAAGTTCAGCACAACCAGTTCTGCCTGTGATCAGCTAATATGGGCCAAGCGTGTACTCAAAAGGTCTGTTTTATCCACTTGTGCACTAAATCTGTTTTTGTAGTCCCCTGTCTGGAGATGCCAAACTGCCTACATTCACCACTACCAACCAGCACGTGACCTTGAAGTCCTCAAATACCCGTATTAAAGACTAAGCTCTTAGAACACCTTACCAGGACCTTTTTAGATTAAAGAAAGTTAACATTTAGTATCTTGGTTTAGGAGCAGTGCTCTAATTGTGAGACAGCATGCAAAAGGATAGCAATGTGAATCATTACCTTATGTTCATGGGGTAAAATTTATATGAGGTGTTACCGATAAATGAGAATGTATTTTTTAACCATATTGATGAAAACACGTGCATTGACACAGAAGCAAGCTATGGAGAGCAGAATTAAACCCTACATGATTTATTTATAGCACTCCGTAGATGGATTGTAGCCCGGAATATTTTTGCCATGATCTCATTTCAGGCAGCTTATTACTATATGCCTGAATTCAGGGTTGGGTTTTTTCCTTTTTCTTTTCATTCACCACGTACAGTTCAAACTTAAAAGCTCCATCAGCTCCTGAGGCCCACCCCTATTACATGGGGTGGAGATCTGCTAGTGTGCCCTGCAGCTTGTTTGCCACCCACTGCTCCCAGCACGCCTGTACAGACGCACCACAGGATGCAGCAGAGTGGAGAAGCAAAAGCTGCACAATTCTCTGTGAAAAGGTGCTGTTCCTACCCATCCATACACCGTGCTCCCCCTGTGTCCACAAAGACACGGGGATCATCTCATGGTGGTGGCACTTACATTTAATAATACTACAGAGTAGCTTGATCCTGTGAATTCAATGCCCGAAAAGGTTCAGCAGAATATGTTCCCAGGAAAATTAATCTGTCTGAATCATATCTAATCTTTCTGATGAAACACTTACATGCTTTGCATTTAGACAGCCTTGTCTCTATGTTTTCTCAGTCCAGTGCATTATCTAGTTAAGAGTAAGCTTTTAAATAAGGAAATGTCTTGCTTGAGATTAAAGTGCATTCTGAGTATAATTTGAATCAGGTGCTCTAAGAGTTTTGTTCCTAAGAGGGTAGCCAGCAATTAAAATAAAGTGAGAGTACTGTACAATGTGTTTAAATAAAGATTTTATAGGCTGAGCATGTAGTCCTTGCGCACACAAAGGTAACTTCAAGGATTTCGGCAATACCAGCAAACAGACGCTTTGTCCCAGGAGGGCTAGTAATGATGTTGACATTTCAGCCACACAATTAGAAAGTTCTGTACCCAAAACATTAGTCATATTATTTTCCCAGAGTGAATACAAGTGAATTACAATTCCATGTGCACGACTCAAATCCCTGGTGTTACTTTGTTATGCAAAAACCTTTTAGAACTGGCCGTAAAAATGGCAGGAAAACCATTTACATCCAAAAAACTTCCACCTTCTCGGTGCAATGATAACTCAATCACATTTCTAGAGACAATAGGTGTGCATTCTACTTGTTGGCCAAGTATATAATTCATTATTGAATTTCTGTAAATATCACCATGATTAAACAAACTTGACATGATATATGCATAAAATGCACCAAGGCTGAAAATACACTTAAAACACATGATACTGTATGGCTGGTTATTTTTGTAGAGGGAAGAAGATTGTACACAGAAGTCATGATAATCTTAGTGACAATGCAATTTTCAGTCATGAGGATTAGTTATTTTGTATGTTTTACTCACTTCCCTGGGCTGCAATGATTTTATTGTGTCTTGCAGTGTTCGAGGTACACTAACTCACATTTTTCATCTCTTGAAGATGAAGGCCGCTAAGAAATTAATATTATAATTAAGAAATCACTTCCATTTTGCAGATGTTCTCTTTCTCTCTTTCTCTCTTTCTCTCAGCTTAAACATGGGCCAAGAGGTGTGTCCACTGCTCTTTCTCCATATCATCTTCTGACGGTCATTACCAAAGAAGACTTCTTGACCTGAAATAATAGTTATCCAAATGATTTCTCATCAAACCAGCAGAATAAAGGTTATACTACAGTATGAGCAGAGAATCTTTCTTTCCTTACTACTACTTCAGTGCAACTAATCCTAATATCAGAACTCTTTTCAGGGATGGTAAAATACTGTGTGAAGAGGTAGAAACATGTAAATATATTAAAGCTTTTGGCAATAGACAAGACTCCTTCTTTCTTTTATGTGTATCAAGCCCACAAATTATCATATTGGATATGAGGCATGACTAGAGTCTGCTGCATAAAGTAAGGAGAATGCAACCCAGAAACCCTCTCTGTGCTCTCTGGAAAATGGTTTAAGCTGCCTTGAGATCCAAAAATTAATGGCTTCTAGCCACAGGAATTACCCGTGTTCTGGAAGGAGCATGCAGGTTCAGCAGCTTGCTAACCTGGCAAGCAAGCACTTTCATGAAGACAGATTTCCACACCCTTATAGATGAGATTTGCATTATTCAATGAACAGATGTGAATTTCAAGTTCACAAACATTCTGCACGTAGTCTAATCATGGGTAATTGAAATTGGGACTGCCAGCCATAGCTCTCCCATTTCTCAGTAATTTAATTTGACTAGAACTACCAGTCATCACAGCTGAACTCCAGCCTTATTTTGAAGGAATCTGACAGTCACAGCCCCCTGGAACCATTTGTAGCATCTAAGGATCACTTTAACACATCAGCAGCTAAAGTACCACCCTTTCTCCTGACATACTCTGACAGGAGCACCTGGAGCTGGAATGGGAGTACTTGGACAGCCACATGGAGATACCCATTTCGCATTGCCAGCATTGTCAGAGCAGTGTGGAGAATCTGGAAGAGGTGAGGAAAGGGACACAAGCCAAGGAAGCTGTGATATTTTTAAGTCATCTGCACAAAATCCTGCACAAAATCTACAGATGGTGAAGTGATGTTCCATCTAAATGCATTATCCCTTGATGTCCTTCTCCTCTGAACTCCTTTCTTTCTTTTCTATGGCTGGCAAGACACCAGGAGGTATATTAAACTCAAATTATCTTTTTCATTTGTCTTCAGGAAATTCTCTATTCTGTTAATGCTATTTGAACTTTATCTTGAGATACTGTTGCATCAACAGAGCAAAGAACCTGGCTCTAATTAGGTGCACATAGGAGATTGGTATAAACATGAAGGCAGTTTTACTGGGTTCAGCTTTGTAAGGGATTGAAGTTTTGTCACAGCATTATAACTCTTGTCTATCCGAAAGGTAAAATGCAGCTCTTCCTCCTTGTTAAAGTGCTACTCACAGTTAGATTCCTCTCATATATTGTTCTTAGAATAATCCTTGTGGAGAACTTAAACTAAGGCATGTATGCACAGCAGAAATTACAAACCTAGGCCGAATGCCTTTCCTAAACACTACTCAGTCAAGGTAGTGTCGTGGGTTAGCCAGAACTTGACAGACAGCCCTCTGGGCCAATGCGCTTCTCGAAATTTTACATATTTAAGCCCCACGGAAGGCGGGAGTTTTAGGAGACGCAGTTTCCCGGCTCAGCTCGGTGCAGGGCCGGGAGTGAAAGGGAGAGGGGCAGGCCCCGTTCCTGGAGCCTGTGGGCCCGGGGATGGGGCGCCCCTGCCCCCTGCCTCCTCCCCTCC
>VWZQ01009113.1:429990-462255 GCA_013397015.1 Myiagra hebetior
GATGGGGATGGCTCTGAAAAGTTTGTTCTGTTGTTTTAACATCTGGGTGTTAATTAAACTTTTTTTTTCTTTCTTTCAAGTTGTGTGCCTGTTTTGCTTCCTCCTAGTAGCTTATCTCACTGCAAGGACATCGGGGAGGGCTAATGCCCATATTTAACCCTTAAACTGCTACACGAATTGGTGGCCCGTACGGGGAACCAAATTCAACCCGCTACAGGTAGTTTCAGGAAGAGCCCCAAATTACCATTTTTTTCCCTCCCCCACCTTACAACATATAAACAACACACTATTGGTGGATCTGCCCAGTGATTTTGTGAAATCTAGCCATGGAGCAAATTCTTGCTCGGTGCCTGACCTATATCCTGACAGCTTAACAGAGATTGCATTTGCCAGGCTGTGAGCTCAAGCACATTTTATTTGCTTGGGCATCCTTTCCTTTGAATTTAATTGAATTTTGTGGTAAGAAATATTCCTTGCTTGTTAATAAATAAGGACTCTACTCTATTCTGTTGAATTCTTATTTATTTTTCTTATTGATGCATATGTGCTTTTAATTTGTAAACAAATAAATACACTGAACAGCTGCTTTAAGACTAAATTTTAGTCAAAAGGAGTTTATTTAATTTTCTTTTTAAGTTATAGTGCAATCCTACTTTAGTTCTTCAAAGCAGAGATATCTGGAGCCTGGTATTCTCTTGGGCGTCATCCAACAACAGAACAGCAGCTTCTTCTGCTCTCTCCCTGCCCAGTTCTCCCTAGGGATCTGTGACCTCTTCTGCCATTTAGTAGGAGGATTCCCATTTCTGGAGTATTTCTATTTGTGCCTCCAAGCTCACCTGGTACCTCTGAGACGAGACTTGGTCCAGTGTCTCCTGTTCGTTCTGGAAGCACCTGGTGGCTTTTCACCGCATCTCCAGCAGCAGCTGAGACAGAAGTACTGAGCAGTGCTGGCTTGGATGTAGTCATTGTAAAGCATTCCCTTTGGGATTAGGCAGTGGAGAAATGGAATGAAGGGAGANCCCCTTTGGTCAAATATTAAATACTATTTGCATTTTAAAAAATCCTGAATAAAGGAAATCCTGGGGTCAGATGGGTAGTGCATTTTCCTCTCCCACACATATAGCTATTTCTGCACTGCCTGATGGGCACATGTGTCTGGTAGAGGTTCTGCTGACACCGTAAGATGTAGGGATTTGTCAACTTTTTGTCAACACATGATAAAACTAAGAGGGTAATAAAAAACCCAAACAAACAAACAAAAAACCAAAAAAACAAGAGGAAAAGGTAGGTTTCTTATAATAATTTTTCATCTTAGCCAAACAAAAATCTGATGGGCTTATTTTGGTTCTCTTCTGTATTATGTGGTTTTATTCTCTAAGATATTTTGCAAGAATAAGAAAAATAAAACCAAACAAAAGCAAGAAGCCCCACTGACCTTTTGCTTGATAGATCCTGACGTCTCAAAAAAGTAAAAATTGTCACCAGCTCCTTTTCAGCCATGAGCTTTGTATCTGCAGAGCACAGCTAAACTTCCAACAGGGCCCATTGGCCTGCACTGTCTCCAACACAGAAAGAAACAAGTGGTGTTTCTTTCCAGACTTTCAACATCTCACTGTCTGGCAGCAGAATGTACCCAAGCCAGCATCCAGGTCATAAAAACTCTAGAAATACAGACTAAAAGTCAACTTCCTGCAATTAATTTTGGGTTTGAAAAATTAAGAAAGAAGAAAGGATGAAGTACTGGGATCTATTTCTTTAGATGACATGTCTTTCTATGTGGCATGTCTTTGGTGATCTTACCTCAATTTCTTGACATCCAAGTGAGTAACAGGTAATTTGTTTAATTGGATGATGGTGCTCAGAATATTTTTCCTTGACAGGGATAATATGCACATAGTTCTGCCTGGCAGATACAACAACAGTTTTTGATCCTGCTGTTTTTTAATTCATTACTACAATGGCTGTTGACTTTTGGGCAGAGGATCTGTACATAGTACAGTAGATCTTCCATGAAGTTCCTCTTACTCTGTTTTACTTCAACAGCTTTTCCTTCTCACTTTTTGTCTAATTGCCTTCCCTCTCCTCCATTAAGCTACGTTGTGTAAAGCAACGCAATACCTGCCTCTAAACTCTGATCTCACTGAGATACATATGAAGATCTTTCTCAGTGGACCTGTGCTGTAACTTGCAGTCCCCCTCCATTGCACCACACAGAAATTGTACTTTTCGGTTTTTCAAAGTTTTTTCCCTACGCTTCTTCAAGCTTACCTCCCCCACACCTCCAATTCCTCCTTAAAAGCATAGAATGTCTTCAAGTGGAAACTATGTATCTTTAATTAACTTCCATATTCATTTATCTTCTGAGTAGCTTCCTCATTCTTCTCCAGCTGCACTACTGCAATTTAAAGATTAGTAATTGTAAAACATCCATCACATGCAAAGTGAACTGTCCCAAACTGTTAACAAGAACACAGTGGCCGCAGCCAGTGATTTTTTCTGAGTTAAGAACCAAAGCCATTATGCCAAGATAAACAAACAGAAAGTGACGTTTCTCTCCTTAATGATTTCAGTGGCCTGGGTGGCAATATGCTATTTAGAGTCCAATTTTCATTCTGGGATGGGCAGGGCAGGTCCTCTCCATCCAGGACATGCCCCACCACCTCCTGTCCTGCTTGCCCTGGGGAGGCCCACTTTTCCTGGGACATCTGGCTCACACTGTTCCCTGACAATATCCAAGCCGACATTTTTGCTTGCTTTTTCTTCAGTTTCAAGTGTAACAGTCTAAAATCATTCATCCAGTTAAATGAATTGTCTGTTGGGCATTTTTACAACAAGCATACAAAAGCAGAGTCAGCAGAGACTTGTCACAGGGCAAAGTATGTCACTGGAAGAATTGAATTTTTTCCCAGCATCTCATTCTTCCTTTTGTCTCTTTTCTGTCTTTTCTTTGGGTCTTGCAATTCAAAATCGTCTTTGTTCTAGATAAATTACAGTGGAAACTACTGGGGAAGCAACATTACTTTAATGTTGCAAGTGCTGAAAGAAAATGGTAATACAGTTTCCATTTCTTCACATGCCTGTAAATCTTTCTTAGATCCATAATGACACTTAAGTGAATAGCAGCCATGCACACTGTACCCACCTGACTCCACCATCCCAGCTGTCTGCTGATCAGCTGGTGATGGTCAACAGAGACACTTACTGAAATGATTCAGCCAGCAAAAGTCAGAGTTGGATCAGACAAAGTAGCATAAAGCACCATTTCAAGATCCATGGTTGAGTGTGTCATTACAGTAACATATAATGAGTAAGGAGTCTTTCTGTGAAACCATTTCATTGTTTAATTCATTGCATGGGATTTCTTATATTTAACCATAATCCAGAACATGTCAGTGGACGTTTTACAGTATTGCAGGCACAACTCAGGATGGCGGAAACTCAACAGAGTCACTCAGGTAGGGAAGTTTCTCATTCAGATTTCTGATTTCAAGCATGCAGGTGCAACCTTACTTTGGCACACATCCTTCCCATCGTAAGATGCCACTGAGCTCCCTGTCTGTGCAAGCGAAACAGAGCCACAAAAATCACCTTTCCCACTTCCTAATTATTTTAACTCAATTATCAGGAAACTAGATTATGGTGCTCTTCACCATGAGTCTTTCTGTACAGACATAGCCAGTATTTGCTAACTCTCAGCAGCTACTCAGCCTTATGTGTGTTGCAAAGCCTGGACCTCTGCATGTTTGCCAGGCACCAAAGGCACAGTTGTTCTGCAGCACTGTTGAAGTGAGTCAAGGGGAAGCCTTGCTAGAGCAGAGGTAGTCAAGAAAGAGTTTAAGTACTGCCATTGCTGCTTTTACTTCAGGCTCTAAAAGGTTTTGCTTCCCTTTGGTCTGGCATTATAATGAATTATTCTAATCAGCATACTATTCATTTTACTTAAAGCAGTAATATTTTAACAGAGGAAGTTATTTTGATTAGTGAAGGAGAGCTATCTTAAAGCACATGGTGTAAAAAGAAATGGCATTATAAAGGTAAAGAACAGTAAATAAAGAGCAACACAATATGAGATATAGACAAAAAACCCCAACCCATGGCCAGAAAGAACAAATAATGCAAGCTGTGCCAAGAAATGTTCAAACTTTGTACTCATTGCTATAACTATAATGGGGTAGCTCTGCATGTGAAGGAACCTTTTATGGTTCCTGCTGTAGATATTGCAAAATTATATCACATTTTTCCGCTAGTGTTTTTTAGAGTTGCAGTACAGAATAAAGTATCACAATAAATGTTCAGGTTAAACCTCCAGTAGTGGTTTCAGAGAATGCATATATATAACTATTACATAGTTGGTTGTACCACAGCTATGACAATAATATTTAGTAACAGACATTTCCTTTGCTTCCAGCCAGGTTCACATCTGCTACATTCTTTAATGTTTTCTCTTCTACTTACTTACTTACTTTGCTTTTGTGTGACAAAAAGATACTACAGAGCAAGAAGCCAAAAAAAAAATTTCTTCTCAGGAGAACTGTTGAACATTCAGAGGGTAAAAAAAAGCATCGCCAAAGACATATTTTGGTGTGCCACAGGGTTGCGTTTTCTGTTAAGGCAACTTTGGGACTCCAATCAATGAGAATAAAGTGACAAAAGATATAGCACTGCTGAGTCAGGAAGGCTCTTCTTAAAGAGTGCTTCTTAAAGAACTATTACTGGATCACAGCAGTTCCCGGAGACAATATACCATCTTTATATATGGCATGATACCATGGCTTCTGGCTCACTGCAGTCATTAAGCTCCTGTAGCACATTTCACAGGAGACTGGTTATCATCCCCACTGTCTTGATCTAAATCCAGAAGGCAGCCGGAGAACCCAGGGCAGGTTGACAACATTGTGGGTGTTTGCTCCATGCTGCCTGATCCAGAGGAGGAAGAGGGACCTTCTAAAGGCAGCTTGAAGCATCCTCACAGTCACAGGCATTGGTCCTTGTGGGGAGTTAAACTACCATGACCTCTGCTGGATAAGCAACACAATAAAGCACAAACAGTCCAGGAGTTCCCTGGAAAGCACTGATGACAACTTCCTGACACAGGTAGCAGAGGATCCCATGAGGAATGGTGGACTGTTTGACCTTACACTAATAAGAAGGTAAGGCCTTGGATGTGTGGAGGTTGGGGGCTGAAGGGACCATGAGCCTTTGGAGCTCAGTATCACTCGAGAAGGAAATGACAGCAAGTAAGATCTCAGGATATCAGAAGAGTTAAATGGAGATCTTCTAGGAAGAATCCCATGGGAACAGGCCTTGCATGGAAGAGGGCCCAAGAAAGCTGGATGGTAATCAAGGATCGGTTCCTTCAGGGTAAGAACAATGCACCTTGACATACAAAAAATTGAGGAGAGGGGGCAAGAGTCCTGCTTGGATTACCAAGAAGGTCCTGTCAGGCATAAGCAAGAAATGCACTGGAGATGGAAGCTACAGGACAAGTAACACAGTTCATGACACCAATCATTAAGGAGCCCCAATCTGGAATCCTGCGATTCCAGATTGCTTCAAGCTCTGGAATATCTAGTGAGTGAGAACACTCTCACTCTTTTGTCTTTCAAGTTGAACTTCCCTAAAACAACCGCAAGAAGAACCCCAAACAAACAACAGAATCCCTCCCCCACAAAAATCTGCAAACCACAAACCCCCCACCAAATCAAACATCCAACAACAAAATACACAAACAAACAAGCGCCCCAAAAACCAAACCCAGAAACCCCAGGAACTCTCAGTTCCATAGTGCTATCCATCTGGTTTACCTGCAGGCTTCAGAGCTGTCTCAAATCCCTTTGTACAGTCACAAACTCTCAGAAGGATTGCATCTATTTCCCTTCTGAGGGAAAGGTTAAAGCTGCATGCCTCAGCAGCGTTAGCTACCACATGGATTTCTGTTCATAAACCTGACAGTGCTTGGGGGATAGCAGGCTGTACACAACAGCTGCTACCTGATTCTCCCCATCTGTCTTAATGATTCCCTACCCTGGACCTGTCAGGACCCAACTGCATAGCATCTGTTCTGGAGTCCCAAAAAGGAGCAAACTGAACCTTCTTCCAAGTAGCCTTTCTTCTTAAAGGACATCACCAGGTATTCCTGTTATTTATTCCCTTTCCTTCAAGGCACTGATAGTTCCACATTAAAAAAAGCAAAGCTGGTTTTTATCACATGAAGCTTTCACACAGCGATGGGCAGTGACAAACATGCAGCTTCTGGATGATCTCACCCAGAAGTGGGCCTGCAGCGTGGGGTGCTTGTGGACGATGACTGAAATGGGGATGAAACGACCTTTGTTACTGAAATTCTGCCTTCCACCTTCTATGTGATTATGCTGTTCCTTGTGAACTCTCCTCCCAGATGGAAAACCACAGTTCTCCACCTGGGAAAACCACAGCTCTCCTCCCCTTCAGGCTCATAAAGCTCGCTCTCAGCTTGCTCATTTTCACAAAGGCCTGACATTGTTGCAGTAAGTTGTTTCTCAAGGACCGTGAAGGTCAAAGCTGGACTCTTTCTCTAGGCAGCTTTTCCTCCGCATAGCACAGACCTAACACACGTAACATTCTAACGTATAACAGCACTTGTCTTAATGTCTGGCAGCTTTTCTTATTTGTGACCTGTGTGAGCAATCCCTCTAATAAAATCAGAAGCAGTTGTGGAATCCCAGGTGAACAATCACACACATCTCTCTTAATAAAAAAATTCTACAGGAAGAAGAAATTTGTAGATTTTCAAGATTGTATGATTTATGCACATTAAGTCTAGCCCTTTTGTCTCTTCATCACACTGTTTAAGGGAAAAAAAAATCAGTATTTTACAACACTTCCAAGATTTTATAGGTTTGTTGAGGAAGAAGTGCCTACAGCCTCCTTGGTTACTGTGACAGAGAGATTTCACTTTACAGAGTTAATCTTGCTATTCTTGCATCTTTTCTCATTTATGTATAAGCAAAACTGGCTGAGTGTGAACAAATCTGTGGGACTGGCTTGTGCCATTCTCAAAAGTGGCTGCTGTTAAGGCAGTTGCAAATAAAATTTTTCTGAAGTACTAAATTAACTTATAAGACAACAGAAATCTATTGGCAGATGCAAGAGACCATATGGATCTAAGAATAGACTTTATTTCTGCTGTCCAGAACATGTAGGATCTAATTTTTGAAATTTTAAGCCTCCATGAATAATACTCCAAAAGTAAAAAGCAAGTATGCCAAATTCGAATATGAAATTCCATCTGGTTTTTAATATTTATGCTAGACGTTATGAAAACCTAGAAAACAATCACGATAAAAAGAATGTTTAATTTATAGAAGATAAACAGTAAAAGTAATTTAATCTAGAAAACTCATGACAATATTGGGTATTTATGTAAATTTTATTATTATTTTGCTTTTGAATATTCATCTAGGTATTATTTCCTTTTGGCTGAAGTATGTATATATTGACACGATTTCATACCCTTTCAACCTTACCTGAAGGAGCACAAGGATCAGTTTCTCCTTTTTTTCCAGCAACCCAACTTGCACCACTAGATGGCCACCTAAAGCAATCCTCTATAAAAATGACGTTGTGCATGGCGTCTGCTTGGAAATGCCTTCAAAATACTTCTGTTAAATCCGTGCTGTGAATCTGAGCCCATCATGGTTTTTTAAATAATCACGCCAACATCTGAAAACTACTACATATATTTTGCCTTAGATAAAGGAGTCAAAACTATAGCTATTGCTAAAGTCCTCAAAGCAGCAGTTGAATTATATCAAAAGGCAAATATCCTCAGCACTGTCTGAATACAAATAAATTATTAAAGAAAGAAAAACTAAAAACACACTAGTATGGAAAAACATCTATTTTTTAAAAGCTGCAATAATGTCTGTAATTGAAATATCCTTGGAGATATGTCACAAAATGAGTGCGACTTGATTTCTCCAGGGAACATTCACAATATCCTAGCAATTAAGTTAGTATTTATTGTTTTATATGATTCAGAACTAATGAAAATATCCTAATAATGCAAAAATTCTGACATTTTGCCAGTGTGCAGTTTTGCACCAATTTAGACTCATTGTAATTTCCATAAAAGAATATAAATAATTCTATCCAGTGGAAACTCTAATACATTGTACATTTCAATAGTGAAATGGAACTGAGGTGTCATACACTATTTCAGTATTTACATGTCTTTGTCTCAACAGGAGATTTTGATTACAATGTGATTATTGTAGTTCAAATGAGTGGTTGATGGAGGGAAGCAGGCAGATGAATGTCTAAGAGCAAATGAATTCAGATTGTTCTCAAAATTGTACTTCTGAGAGAAGCTGCAGGTGTTTTTGCTTCAGACCTACAGATATAGCTATAACTGAAGCAGTGCAGAACCGAGAACAATTCTTGGAACTGGACATTCACTAATTAGGAGAGGGTGAATACACTTCTGAATATTATCTGAAAACTTGTTACATTTATTATGCCTGTGGTTGTATACTTTGTGACCACAGAAGCATATATTAGCAAATAATCAGAGCACAGAATTATACTGAGAAATTATCAACTGTATGCAAACATTGGGAAACAGATCATAAGTGACCAATACAGATCCTGCAATAGCTATGAATATTTTCAGTGGGATGTTAGACAGTAGGAGCTGTACTCAGCAAAGGAAGAAAATCAGAAGTCTTGCCATCTTTACAGCGACTTTTATGCAGTAAGAACAAAACCACAGAATTTAAAGCTAGGAAATGCTCACAAAAAATGTGCTACTGTACAGCACGCACACAACAAGCATAATGAAAAATTAAGCAAAATCATTTGGAACAACTCCCCCACATATATTGACAAATCATCCTCCTGAATAGTGAGAGTAGGAAACAGAATAGAAAAGAAAGTCTTTGTTTATTCAAACTAGTTATTCCTTACAAGAAATGTACTCAGCAAAATTAGTTCATTTTATAATAGCTCTAAGTAAACATTCTGTAAATGAGAAAGTATACAGAGTCAAGCTGATAACAGATCAGAGAGGAGAGCTCAGAAATCTCCAGGCCTCTGTCTACGGCAGTATCATCACATATTCTATCTATCTGAATGCTACTCTAATTTTAGTATACAATATCCATTTATAATGAAACAATATATATTTTTACAAGATAAGAAATTACGTCAGACATAAGATATTTTAGAGTCAAATTTCCAGTGAAAAATGTACATACATTTTAGTTTAAATAGATGTATAAGTTTTAAAGAACTTTAAAAGTCGTTTGCCTTACTACATTTCTGCAGTATTCCTTGAGGTATAAGAGAACTCAGAGGAAAGACAAAGTCACCAAGGCTTTCCCAGTATTTTCCCACCAGACTGATTTAGAACTTTACAAGTAATCAGCTACTCCCCTTTCTGCCTGTCTTATTCAAAGCAATATGATTTTATGAAATGTTAGAGGTAAGTATATGAGAATATATAAGAAACGTATTTTAGGCAAGTTAGGTAACCAGCCTTTCCCTCAAAAGTCAACAAAATAATGCAAATCCAGGACTCCCAATGCTTTGGAATGAAATGCAAGTAACAGAGCAAAGCTGTATTAGCTGGGAAAGAGATGGAAAATAGGATATTCTGCTAACAAGATGCAACATCATCTTGTCTGAGTTGTCTTGCAGGGTGGAATTCCTGCTGGAGTAGTCATTAGGCATAGGCCCTGTAGACACAGGCCAATGACTGTGCCAGGAAGACAGGCGTGATTTAAGCTAAATTGCAACTGTAAGACCTGGGGCAGGCTCTCTGCCTTCGTGTGAGTTTCAGGATTGAAGTACAAATGGAAAAGGAAAAACAGGACAGATGAAGCTCTTCCTGCCATGCTCTGAAGAGGCAAGAAATGGAAAAGAATGACCAAATCTCTCCTCTTTCTACACTCCAGCTGGTGCAAGTGTCATGCTCATTGGTACACCAGGTGTAGAACTAGATAATGAACAACCCCACCCTGAACACTTGTCACTAGGCAGAGTGCCTCTACCTGCCCTGCCAAAAGCCCTTCCCCTGGTAATGCAGATTAGAACTTTAGAAGAAAGAAAACCCATGAAAACAGAGTTTTCAAGGCAGTTTTGTACATTTAGGTGGATGTGACTGTGAGATCTAGGAGCTGTGGATATATATTAAAGTCCTTCCCATAGTGTCAGATGTGCAGAATGAAAATTGCTTCATGAAATAATAAGGCATCAGTAATTGCAGGGTAACAGATTTCAAGAACGTATTAAAGACCTGTCTAACAAGAAACCATATGAGAACAGTCAAGTATAAAATATGTTAGAATTGACAAAGATTAGGCATTTGTGGAGAAAGCAAATTGGTTAATGAAATTTTACCATTTTCTATTTTCTATAGGCCACCATAAGAAGGACTGCATATTTCTTTTTTCCTTATCTTTTCCTTCCTTACATAGAAACCCATAAGGAATCTGAAGTTACAGATTCTGTCATTGTAGGTTTGTATCCCTTTCTCTCTCTCTCCCTCTCTCCATGTGCATGTGTGTGTGCAATCACAAGTATCAGACTAACACTTAACCATGCAATGATGAAATATCTGCAGTTATTTACATAAGCACCACAGTCTGCGTATTTCAAAATCAAGTTTAGTTGTTTTGTGTTTGAGAAGTTGAAGCATCCACAAAGCAGGGTGATTTTCAAACTGGAGTTGTTACAGTGAAATTCCCTATTTACTGCTGAATGCGCAGATCTTTTTAGTTCATTGTGAGCTCTACCTGGCCAATTTGCCATTGTATTGGTGCTATAGCAATTTTTTTTTTTTCAGGAAATTTCAGTGGTTATTCAAAGAAGAGAATATTGTTCATGACAGAAATATAGGCTTATACACCACAGATTCCGACTTCTCTCCTCTTGGTTCCTCGGTTTAGGAGATTACGCCTGTATATCCATCAGTTTTTGAAGTCCAGTTTTACTGAGGAGGAAACGCCTTCCCTCCTTATCCAAAAACCTTAATACTTAAACCTCCCACCAGCTCCAGTGTTGAAATTCCACTACCCCAGAGGTATGTTGAACTCACCCACTGTAAGTTACCAGTTTTCCCCCACACTGAATATGGTGCATGACTTCTTTATTCTCACATCATTGCCTGTAAAATGGGAAGATATGTAAATTTTTGACTGCTCTTGAACTAATGCATTCTTACCCTGCTGGAAAGGAAATGCAAAATTTAACATTTTCTTTTGCTACCAAGGCTTTTAAAAATATGCCAGTGAGGAAATTTTCCTTGAAGAGTGAAAGAAGGGATCTCATATTCATATAAACTTTTCTAAAATACAGATTGTGAATTTCACTTGGCTAATGTAAATCAAGATGCATGGCTGCATAAACTTGTGTATGACAGTCTGATAGAAGTGAATATTTGTGGTGCTGACTTTGATTGTGTATACTGTTAAATTGTGTGTCTGTCCTCTGTAAGATAATATTTTTCAATAAATAGCTGCAAAGTAAACTTATCTTCCCCCTTCAGAATGTGCTTTAAAATCTTCCTTTGTTGCAGTGCCTACAAGAAGCTTGACAACAGTTGTTAGGACGCTTATGATCTGAGACTACCAACTGTCAGGCTGACTGGCATTGTCAAAGTGTTCCTCATTCCATCAGTCTGTCTTTTTCCATCTGTTGCATCTCACTTCCTATAGCACTCCTAGGAGTAGGGACAGATTTTATATTTTCTGATATACAGCATAGAGGACAATCATAGCTACTAAAGAAAAACAGGAAAAGAAGGAAAAAAAAGATGTTGTCAGATAAAATCCAAGAAATCTTTGTGGGATAAAAAAAATCCACAACAAGTCAACAGAGAGACAGGGACATTTTCATTCTTCATATAGCAGAGGAAAATAACCACCTGGCTGATTTTTTTGAGAAACATTTAGTTCTCTTACATAAAGAGAAACCTCTTCTTGTGTCACCTATTTGAGGGTGTTTGAGGCCAGTGTGACCCCTGGAAATATCTTCATTATCCATCAACAGAGAAGCATGACCAAGCCACTGACTGGGACAAGTGACTATTAACCTGCTAGGAAGAAAGGACTGACAAGCAAAGTTCTGCACCATAACTGCCTTGTTTGCAATCTCTGCTACAGGAGTGGGGGGCTGAAGCTGACATTGCAGTGCAGAAACACTGCTTGTCTTTGCAATGAAGAAACTCATTTCCTGTGATGCTGAAGGATCCATCCTATTGTGTCTTCTTACTAAGGGGAAAAGGATAAGTAACAGGTGACTGAGATAATATTGCTTTTGCAAATAGCTTTGCAACTGACCTTTGTGAAAGCATTTTACCTCCTCTGATTCAAGTTCGCACTGCAAGCAGCTCAGTTCAGGTCCTGGCACTATAGAGGGCAGACTGCCAGTCCTTTCAAAGGCACAAGGGCATCATGTGCAGAAACAAGAAATTTTTCCTACTAGCCGTTCTGCAAAGCAAAAAGCATCATAGCACTGCACCTTGACTGTCAAATCCATAGTAACTTGAGCACTTGCTTATTAAACCCATCAAATACTGCTGGAAATGAGGAACACATTTGCATAGCACATGATACTCCATTAATGTGAACACTATTTAAATATGAAGTCAACGACAATTTGTTAAAGTTTTTTTAAGATTTAAACCCTACCTTTAAAGGTTTTATTTTTAAATTCTAGTTGTCTGAAACCATTTACTCATGGGTATATGATATTGACTTTGACTTTTAGCTTATTTCAGTGGTATTAGTACTGTAAGTCACCTTTTTGGGTTAGTGTTCCTTTAGATGTCAGTATACATTTTTTTTCTTAAAGAATAGGGCTGCTTTTTATTGCTAGATATAAGAGGGTGATTTGTTTGTTGTTAGAAAACTGATGTAAAGTAATTACTTTCTGATTGACTAACTGGATTTTTTGTCTATGAATCATTATGGCGGAAGTGTAGGACTTTTTTAGCAGCAAAGCAACATGTGTGTGTTTGTGCTTTCATTTAGATGTGAGAAATGAAGAATATAAGGTGCCTTGTAGACATTTGAAACCGTGGCAGCAAGGCCAGTGTTTGAGGCAGTGTAAATTACTAATTACTAGTCAGTGGGGTCAGACCCCCTGCCTCTCAAGCTGTAGACAGACCTGGCTACTTTGACAATAATCCACAAGCAAGATTCCCATCCTACTTTGGCATAATATATGATATTTTAGGACTTCAAAACACTCAGAAAGATTATTCTAAACTCCTTAAGATAAGTGAAATTGTGTTGTGGTTTAACCCCAGCAGCAAAGCCCCATGCATCCCTTTATTGCCCCACCAGCAGGATCAGGAAGAAATCAGAAAAGCTACAAAGTAAGAGCTACAAAGCTTGTGGTCTGAGATGCAGACTGCTCAATAGGGAAAGCAAAAGCTGTGCACACAAGCAAAGCAACACAAGGAATGAATTCCCAGCTTCCCATGGTTGGGCAGGTGTTCAACCATCCCCAGCAGAGCAGGGCCCCATCACACTAATGGTGGCTTGGTAGGTCAAACCACATCAGTCCAAACATCCCCTCCGTCCTCCACCCCCCACTTTATTCACTGAGCCTGATGTCACAAGGTCTGGAATATCCCTTTAGTCAGTTGGGGTCACCTGTTCCAGCAGTGTCCCCTCCCTGCCTCCCACGCACCCGTCAGCCTCCTCACCAGCGTGGCCTTGGCTCAGTGCAATCCCTGCTCAGCAATAACAAAAACATCTTTGTATTATCAACTCTGTATCCAGCACAAATCCAAAACACAGCACTGTACCTGCCACTCAGAATAAATTTAAATCTACCCCAGCAAAAACCAGTACAAATTGTTAACTCCCAACCCATTTCCCAGATAAATAATATGTTCAAATATCTATATAATTGTGGGGTTTGACTCTTGAATTTTCAAGAAGATATAACCTGACTAAAGAACAAAATATAGATGCAATTTTATGATAAAATATAGCTAAATTTGCAACAAAAGTAAACAAATCCCTCCCTGATTATTACTACGTCAAAATACTTGATTTGATTTTGTGACAAAAGACCATTTGATTTTCACAGTTTTGGGAACCAATATTTTAACAGTATCTGTCTTGAAAAATAGTGTCCTCATATTAATTTAATTTATGTCATAAGTCAAGCAAAGAGGGTAGAAGGCAAGTTTGGCTGAACAGTGAACTCCTTGTGGAATCTGTGGAAAAAGAAACTGCATGATCTCAGGCAGTGAGGTCAGGCTTCACAGGAAGATGACAGAGCTGTTGTTCATATAGGCATTTTCTACTTGAATAAAAGGATGGCAGTTACCAAAACAGTAAAGTCAGCAGAAATAATTTCTGAAATTAAGAAGTAGCAGCTCAACTCATTCATCATTTAAAATGAAAAGTTTTTATGGTGAGATCCAGCTATAATAACTCAGTGATGAGAAGACTGAGGAAACGATATTTATAACAGAACCTGGAGAAAACCAGGAAACATCCAAAATAAGAATTCTTAAACAGTAAAAACACCGATTCACAGAGAATGCACATAATTCTTTTACAGACATGACATTGGAAGAAAAACAAAACAAATGCTCTAAGAAAAATTACTAAGGTATAAGGAAAAAAAGGAAATAGCTGGAAATTCAATAACTATATTATATATACCACAGTAGCTACCAAGACACTAATTACATGTGTGCAGAATATTTTACCTCCCAAAGACTCAAAAACCAGGCCAGATTCTCTCTTGCATTACACCTCCTTTGCAGCATCCAAGTGGCTGAAAGTGGCCACAAAATCAGCTTCTAGAAATACCCTGAAATCGAAGGAATAGCTGCAGTGGTATTGAGGCATTTCAAGGGCTTCTTGTCACCTCAGTACATGGGATGTAACTTTTGAAGGAAGGAATGTGTGGTATCTAGCTGCAAGAGACAGCCTTGGACCATCAGCTGCATAAATGACCTTCTCTTACTGCTGCAGGTGACTGAACATATTTTTCTAGTTTCCCAAGAACACAAAAGTCTTTACACCACATTTGTAGATTAAAAATATATGGGTATTTCAGGTGAATGCCTTTGGCCGGAGTTACAAATAGAAATCAGAGAAAAAAAAAAGGAAAAAAAATCGTAGCAACAATGATTTATTATAGGAACAGAATAAATGAAATACCTGTCTATATGTGGAAAGAGCACATAATAATTCATGAAGGGACATTACAAAGTACTGCTATAACACTTTGGCTTCCCTAGAGCTGCAGGGAGGGCATTGTCACAATACTTTCCTCGTGGACAAAGCATAAAGACCAATTCAAATATTTTTGCACACTAAGTCCCAAAATCTTTCTTCTTCAACCAGGTGGGTGTACTTGAGTGCTGCTGGATAGTTTGGAAACAGAAAAAGGTTACAGGACCATGAACAGTGGTGGGAGACAATATTCAAATGGAAGGTACTTACACTTCAGCATGCCTTCATGATTTTGTTCTGCCCACACAAAGGATGTTTCTAAAACCAGAAGTGAAGCTCTGTTTTCAAATTACTATGAACCATTATTATGTGGTGTTTAGAAGAATCCCCCCAATTACAGTATAAGAGTCTGACTAAGAAACAATGGGTTAGTTATCACAATTCATTAGCTGAGTTGGAAACCTAAGAAATCAGTACAGTATCACAGATTTATAAGTGAAATTAACAAGACAGGCTGGCAATACTTGCTTTTTATGGAAGTTTTAAAGATTTTATTATTTCAAATATAATGACCTTGTAGGATGCATTAATAATGTCAGAACATTCAGGATGCTTCAGTTTACCTGTACTTAAATATTGAGCATTATTCACTACGATGGTAACAGCTTGATTTTGGCAATAAATGATTTCGGTGAGGCAGTTTAGGCCTTTTAGCTGAGTGAACATTAAAGTCACTTAGATTGTTGCTTTAGCTTCCTGTGTGAAGTTAGAGTGTTTGGCATTAAAGAACTGAACCATTAAACCACAACTTGATGCTTATAGAGATAGTGCACAGACTCCTATTGGGCAGCTGTAGGGTTCACTATGCTAGTTGACTCAAAATATTGCAGTGGCACCGGTGCACTCAGGTTCTGTATCAAACCCTTTTGAGGTAGTAATTTCACTTCCCCTATACAAAGTGTGAGACTGTGTAACCACAAGCAAAGCAAGAGTCTTATTTGAAGATGGCAACACTTTGGTGTTCCTCAGGTATCTCGTTGCTGCAGCTTCTCAGTGTTAGAGGGCTGGTGACTACCAGAAGGTGGTAAACTGATGGAACTGTTTTCATGAGAGCCATCCCTTGGTGTGTGAGACAGAATTGTTTTTCCCTCTTAACATTTGACACCTGCAAAAAAGGGTTTCAGAATGATTGAATTCAGGTTCTGTTATCCATCCCATGGAAATAGGAAAGAATACATAAATCAACACCCCCTTTCACTGCAATTTTTTTAAAGACAGAATTTATATTGCCCTTTTTAATTATGGGTCACTATGCCCTAAATTCACCTACTGAGACAATGTCCATCTTGCACTGATTTTGGGGTATCTAGTGAGCAACTGAGCTAACTACCACTTCTATTTTAGGTGCTACAAAATCCCCAGAGAATAAAAGGAATTTGGATTATTTCTTTAAGTAAGTTGTGCTATGTTGCATAGAATGAAATTCAGAAGGAGGTGATACAAAGTTAAGGAGAGGGAAGTGTAACCAATTATCTGGTCACAGGTGTTACTGACTTGCAGCAATGCTAAATATATGTCTTAGTGAACTGGGTGCCAGATTTAATTATATATTCCTTCCAAAATTGCAGCCCTTTTATCTGGAGTAAAAGGGCTATACTGACAAAGTTAGAAAAAATGTTTAAAGAAAAACAAACAAAAAACCCACAAACAACAAAACAGCAAACCCTCCCTGCAAAACAACCAAAAACACCTGCAACCCACCCCCAACCAATCAACCAACCAAAAAGAACCCCAAAACCTACCAAGATCCCCACCAAACCCCAAAATTTTTATAGAATTCTTGCTTCTCTTTAATGATTCATGGTGATACGACCAATATACTAAAAATAGAATTGATCATCCACAATAATGAAAATTTTATTTTCCTCATCTTAAAAACTAACTTATCTTATCTAGGTAATAGAATCTCAGTCTGTACCAATCTTTGGTCACTTCAATAGTTTTCCTAGAGTGCAGTGGAAATTCTTAGCTTTTTAAGTTGACAATTAGTTAGAGACCAAGAACAGCAGGAAAACGGAGAAAAAAATATCTTTCTGCATGAAAGACACTAAGATGGCATTATTTAAATAAATGAATAACAAAGAGTATGTGTTTTTTTACCAGCAAGCTAAGAAAAGGTTTATTATTACTCTTTTATTCTTATCAGATAAGAGATACTGTTTAATTTAGCAAGACTCATTATGGAGATAGCCCATTAAGCCCTAGAAAATGTAGATTAATCATCATTGACATGACAGACACAGTCAATAAATTCTTAGAGATTTTTAATATTTTGACGTTTCAGAAAGAAGCCTCTTCTCAAAGAAGCAGCTATACAGCTTGGATTTCTCACATCCTTTAAGCACTAATCTCATGGACACTCAGGAAGGAGAAAACAGTCCAACTTTCCCAAAGTGAAGGTGGTCAATTTTGGTTCATTCTTACCACAAATTTTCCATGTCTACTTTTCTATAGCACAATGCACATCTCATAATGTGGATCATGGTGTTCACCCTTTCCCTTGGGCAGCTTATTGCTAGACTGCAATAAGATATTTGGATATTTGCAGCTACATTTTTAATGGGAAAATTAATCTTAATATCTACAAATAAGTTATCTGCGTCTGACCAAAAGAACAAGTGAAACACATGTAATACCTCTGTTGTACATCTCCTTTCAGATCAATTGATAGAGCTAGTATATAATCAAGGTTTTTTCCTTGGATGGGCAGTTAGTTCAAACAAGTTGCAAGTTAATAGAAAGGCATTCCAAGGCTTTAACACTCATGGTCTTTCTGTGCACTGGTTTGGGTGATGTCAGTTTAATACAAGTTTACCAACCAGCAGGCAATTAATTTTTTATCAGGTTTTTTGTGGAAAGGTACCTATTGAGGAACAGAGAGGAAATAGGATTTAAAAATAGAGGAAATTCTGTATGGAAGAGAGTTACTGCTGGAACAAGTTATGTTTAGCAACACTGAACACTTCAAATCTGTCACAAAGTTCACTATTGCATTTAACTCACATGACTTTGTGAAAAGACCTGGTCAAATACCAGGATTCAAAGGAAAACAACTATTTGATTTTCTGGAAAATTTCTGACTGGCTAGATTGAAGTTTTATGACAACTCTGAAAGCCAAGAAAAAAGCCTTCTTTATTTCAGACATTTTTCTTTCAGCTGTCTTAAAACAAAGACTATGTTAATAGCTGGTCTACCAGCACTGACTGCCTGGATATACACTTTCTGTGAGAGTTTGCAATCTCTTGAGGGTAATTTATACAGAAGGCTTGCCAGAAATCCTTATGACTGTCTTCTTTGTGTTTACATCATTATGAGTTATTATTCTTGTACCTTTGCTCCCTCTAGCAGGCAAGCAATACACCACACAGATGTTTAAGCACCACCTGTCTTTCTAGGTTCAGTGTTCATTATTTACTACAGGCTTCCAAAGTACCAAGCAATGTAGGCATAATTATAGAAAAATATCTATTAAATGTCAAACTTCTTCGACAGATACAATAAAAAATAAGATAAAGGTGTTTATGCTGTGAGAGAAAGAGAAGGAAGCATTTTTATTGACATAGGAAATGTTGAAAGAGAGGAAATAGTAGGGTCAGTATTCATACTTGCCACCTTCTTTCTCCTTCTGTCTTTTTTATGCTTCTTATTCCTTTTATCAGCCTCTCATATTTGTTTATCTATGTATAATCACATTATATACCATCAAATGCTATTGCAACTGCACATTTGCCTCAGGAGAAACACAAGGGACTGTGTCCTGGTTTAGGAATGGTATTCCCAAATTCAGTACTCCTGCTAAAACCACACTGCTTGCTGGCCTCCTCCCTCTGCAACTGGAAGCGCAATAGGCAAAGACAATGTTGAGGTATGAGCAATTTACTGGAAACAGCAATGAGATAAAATAACAGAAACAATATTAGTAGCAAAAATTGTAAGACATAGAAACTATTCATATGGAAAGCCCCTGACAATAAACAAATACCACATAGCTTTGCACTCTATGTTTTTTCCCAACCAGAAGGAACATTCTTCTCCTTTGAAAGTGAGTGAGAATTCCCTGGGTTTGTCTTTGCTTGAGGCAGGACTAACCCAAACTCTCTTCCCTAACACATTTCTCAGCTGCACCACAGGGACTTTATCCTCTTCTACAGTACACGCAGGTTTTGATTGTGAAGGGTCCGTTCAATTGATGTTAACTAGCAAGGTGGCCTTTGTAAAATGTAGATACCATTGTTTGAAGGTCCCACCACCCATTGCTTTCAACACGGTTTTCAACAGTCCATTGTATTTCAACAGTCCCTTCAATTTTCCCAGAGGCTGGTGCATGATAGGGGGTGAGATACACACTGTATCATATTTAATTCTGTGCTCTCTGGCCCAGGTGCCTATGCGGCTGTTTTTGAAATTAGTCCCATTGTCAGAATCAATTATTTTGGGGGAGCCATCTCTCCAGAGCACTTGCTTTTCAAGGCCCAGCATGGTGTTCCAGGCAGTGGTGTGAGGTGCAGGGTACATCTCCAGTCATTTAGTGGTTGTTGTATTGTCAGCACGTGATGCTTTCCTTGTCAGGTTTGCAGAGTGTGATGGACTGCAAGGGAATCTACCTTGACTTCTGGTCTGTGATGGGAATCTGCCAGGACTCCCCATATTTATATTTCGACCATCATCCCTCATACCACAGTGGCTTTACCCACTTGTCTTACTTGATCGTGGCACATGTTTCAGTTATGGATAACTTGGGAGATGCTGTCCATGGCTGAGGCCACCCCTCAATCATAAGCCCATTGAATGTTGTATCTCTTCCCTGATAAGTTGAGGCTTCATGGGCTCATTGGATGGAAAATAATTCACCACTATGCTGCCACGCCAGATCCACCTAAGACACGTTAACCTTGGCAGCCCAATCTACCTGTCCAGTGCAGTGATATTATTCAGCAGTCCATCTCTAGGGTACATGTACATCTACATGACATACCTTTACAGCCAGATTCTCTACCTGGGCAATGTGGCCTTGCCACAATCCAGCAGCCCAGGGGGGTTTCCCTCTGCACTGCCAATTGGCTTCCGTCATTCCAGCCGCCACCACAGAGCATTTTCCATCATGCTTGAGTCAGTGTACAGGTAGAGAGCCTACATGTACATGTACAATGTAGGCAGCCATTTCTCTTGTTCAGCTATATCCAAAGCCAGCTTTCAGCTCTGCAACCTGACTCTATCCACCTTTTCCCTTGGTAGCTTCTGTGACTCGTTATGTAGGACTCCATACGGCAGCTTTCCATTTTTAATGTAGCAGTACAATTCGGCAGAAAATGACAGTGATGAGAGAGTATTGCTTTTCATTTTCTGGTAGCTCCTTATATGGTGGGACTCTTTGGCACATGTCACCTTTTCCTCCTCCTCTCATGATGATAGTCCAAAATTTTTGCCTTCAGACCAGTTTGTGGTGTCTTCCAAGGTCCCTGGATGATTGGGTTTTCCTATCCAGGCTTGCTGTGTGATCAGAGTGTTCCATTTACTCCACATGGCATCAGCAGCTTAATGTGTAGAGGGCAACTTCCCTTTGAACATTCACCCCAGCACCAGTATCTGGGTGCCAGAAGCAGCTGCGCTTCAGTGCCAATGACTTCTGAGGCAGCTCGAACCCCTTCACAAGCTGCCAAGATCTCTTTTTCAGTCAGGGTATAGCTGACCTCAAATCCTCTGTAAGGCCAGAACCCCAGGAGTCAAGCCTAAGGTGCTTTTTCCCAGAGGCTGCAGGAAGGACCATTCTCCCTGGCTGCAGCGTAAAGCACATTTTTCTCATCTTGTCCTGTCCTGACTGGCCCAAGGGATACAGCCTGAACAACCTCCTGTTAAACTTGTTCAAAAGCTTGTTGTTGTTCAAGACCCCATTAAAACCATTCTTCTTCTGGGCCACTTGATAAGTTTTACAATCTGCCTGTAATCTGGAATATGCATCCTCCAAGTCAAAGGAACCCATTAAACCATTGTAATTTTAAAAACTTTGATAAGTAGGCATTGCTTATATGCCTTCCATAGCTAAGGTTATTTTAAGAAATAGCTGTGATTCTGTTTCAAAAACTTTGTCACTTGAATGTATTGCAGTCTCACATTTTTCTGTATATTTTCAAATCAGGACAGCAGGCAAAGAAAGGTTTTGGTGTGAAACTGTTAGGCATACCCAGAAGATACAGTGGTATGACAGGACTAAGTCAGTTAAATCTTTGATAGGGGCAGAGTGGGTCTTTTCCTCAGAACTGAGTACTCAAAAACCAGAATAGTTTTCAGTAATAGATCATCTTTCATTTCAATGGCTATTACAATAGTAATTCTTTTAGACTACAGAAAATAGTATAAATATAAAAAAAGGATTTANGGTCCCACCACCCATTGCTTTCAACACGGTTTTCAACAGTCCATTGTATTTCAACAGTCCCTTCAATTTTCCCAGAGGCTGGTGCATGATAGGGGGTGAGATACACACTGTATCATATTTAATTCTGTGCTCTCTGGCCCAGGTGCCTATGCGGCTGTTTTTGAAATTAGTCCCATTGTCAGAATCAATTATTTTGGGGGAGCCATCTCTCCAGAGCACTTGCTTTTCAAGGCCCAGCATGGTGTTCCAGGCAGTGGTGTGAGGTGCAGGGTACATCTCCAGTCATTTAGTGGTTGTTGTATTGTCAGCACGTGATGCTTTCCTTGTCAGGTTTGCAGAGTGTGATGGACTGCAAGGGAATCTACCTTGACTTCTGGTCTGTGATGGGAATCTGCCAGGACTCCCCATATTTATATTTCGACCATCATCCCTCATACCACAGTGGCTTTACCCACTTGTCTTACTTGATCGTGGCACATGTTTCAGTTATGGATAACTTGGGAGATGCTGTCCATGGCTGAGGCCACCCCTCAATCATAAGCCCATTGAATGTTGTATCTCTTCCCTGATAAGTTGAGGCTTCATGGGCTCATTGGATGGAAAATAATTCACCACTATGCTGCCACGCCAGATCCACCTAAGACACGTTAACCTTGGCAGCCCAATCTACCTGTCCAGTGCAGTGATATTATTCAGCAGTCCATCTCTAGGGTACATGTACATCTACATGACATACCTTTACAGCCAGATTCTCTACCTGGGCAATGTGGCCTTGCCACAATCCAGCAGCCCAGGGGGGTTTCCCTCTGCACTGCCAATTGGCTTCCGTCATTCCAGCCGCCACCACAGAGCATTTTCCATCATGCTTGACTCAGTCTATAGGTAGAGAGCCTACATGTACATGTACAATGTAGGCAGCCATTTCTCTTGTTCAGCTATATCCAAAGCCAGCTTTCAGCTCTGCAACCTGACTCTATCCACCTTTTCCCTTGGTAGCTTCTGTGACTCGTTATGTAGGACTCCATACGGCAGCTTTCCATTTTTAATGTAGCAGTACAATTCGGCAGAAAATGACAGTGATGAGAGAGTATTGCTTTTCATTTTCTGGTAGCTCCTTATATGGTGGGACTCTTTGGCACATGTCACCTTTTCCTCCTCCTCTCATGATGATAGTCCAAAATTTTTGCCTTCAGACCAGTTTGTGGTGTCTTCCAAGGTCCTTATATGGTGGGACTCTTTGGCACATGTCACCTTTTCCTCCTCCTCTCATGATGATAGTCCAAAATTTTTGCCTTCAGACCAGTTTGTGGTGTCTTCCAAGGTCCCTGGATGATTGGGTTTTCCTATCCAGGCTTGCTGTGTGATCAGAGTGTTCCATTTACTCCACATGGCATCAGCAGCTTAATGTGTAGAGGGCAACTTCCCTTTGAACATTCACCCCAGCACCAGTATCTGGGTGCCAGAAGCAGCTGCGCTTCAGTGCCAATGACTTCTGAGGCAGCTCGAACCCCTTCACAAGCTGCCAAGATCTCTTTTTCAGTCAGGGTATAGCTGACCTCAAATCCTCTGTAAGGCCAGAACCCCAGGAGTCAAGCCTAAGGTGCTTTTTCCCAGAGGCTGCAGGAAGGACCATTCTCCCTGGCTGCAGCGTAAAGCACATTTTTCTCATCTTGTCCTGTCCTGACTGGCCCAAGGGATACAGCCTGAACAACCTCCTGTTAAACTTGTTCAAAAGCTTGTTGTTGTTCAAGACCCCATTAAAACCATTCTTCTTCTGGGCCACTTGATAAGTTTTACAATCTGCCTGTAATCTGGAATATGCATCCTCCAAGTCAAAGGAACCCATTAAACCATTGTAATTTTAAAAACTTTGATAAGTAGGCATTGCTTATATGCCTTCCATAGCTAAGGTTATTTTAAGAAATAGCTGTGATTCTGTTTCAAAAACTTTGTCACTTGAATGTATTGCAGTCTCACATTTTTCTGTATATTTTCAAATCAGGACAGCAGGCAAAGAAAGGTTTTGGTGTGAAACTGTTAGGCATACCCAGAAGATACAGTGGTATGACAGGACTAAGTCAGTTAAATCTTTGATAGGGGCAGAGTGGGTCTTTTCCTCAGAACTGAGTACTCAAAAACCAGAATAGTTTTCAGTAATAGATCATCTTTCATTTCAATGGCTATTACAATAGTAATTCTTTTAGACTACAGAAAATAGTATAAATATAAAAAAAGGATTTAAAAGTATCTTATCCCTACCACTATATCTTGGCAAGGCACCTACATTTTTCAAGATTTTTTTTCTCAGTCCCTGCTCACTGACTGTAAATTGTAACTCAGGTTACTGCCAATCCTACAGTTTCTTCAGGTCCCTAGGAAGCATCTCTCTGTTAACATTAGAGAACATTCATAATGGGTCATGCCCAATGTCTTTTTCACTCACCTAAAGCAGATAGGCTTAGAAAAAATGTACAAGAATAGGGGAAATGTGGTGGTATTTACCCTGTGTACACCCCAAGCTCCAGTCACACATAATACTGGGACTTCCAGAAATAAATTCCCTATATTCAGCAACTCTCAGTTGGTTTTTCTGCTATGCATTTGAACTTTTGAACCCCATTGTAAACTGTCAGCATTTACAGCTTCCTGCAAGAAAGGAATTCTTCAGGTTTACCATAACTGTGAATATCTCTGCCCTTAGTTTTGTTTCCCACAAACTGTAAGCTCTATTTCGTATCTTCTATGAGAATAGAATACTGGAGGAGAAAGTGAAAACTTCATTGCCTCCCATTGTTCCTCATCTGCCCCTTTCAAAGATAGTCCTAGTGTACTTTGTTGTTCCTTGTAAAGACATTATTCCAAACCTTTGCTTAATCTTGTTAATCTTTGCTGATCTTTTCCTGTTCTGTTACACACTTTCTAAGGACACAACACACAAGATAGAGTGAACCATAGATTGTCACTGTAACTTACATTCCATTCTAGTTTCTTTCTTTTCTTGAGTAATTCCTGACATTATTTTTGCGCCTTTTTCCTCCTGATTAAGCACTAAGTTGAGTTTATAACAGTTCCTTGAAAATACCAAAGTCTCACATGAGCAGTGCAGGTTTGCTCAGATAATGTTACATATGAAATTCAGGCTGGTTTTATCTGCATGCATCAGTTCCCAATTACTTTTGCTGAATTTATTCTATTTTGTTGCCTTCTAAAATCCGTGTTTCTCCTAGGTTTGTCCCCACGTAGAACTACAAATCAGTTTGTCATTTTTTTGCTTTTCTTGGTCACTTGAGACTGAAGTAGACAGTACAGAAAAGTCCGGGGCTGCTTATAGGCCTTTAGAGTTTTGTTGAACTAACTTAGGACAACCTTTCATATACCCAGGCTGACATCATTAACCTGATATCCTTTCTTTGTTACATAATAAGGCTCCAAAAGAAAAAGAGTCAAACTAACCAAAAACTTTCTATAGATTCACACAACAGAATTTCTTCTTACAAAGTGATGTCAGTTCTTTCCCTAAATACTTGATCTCATGTATATTAGTTCTATCCTCCAACCAATATGGATATCAGGGCATCTACAACTCAGCTGTAGGTCTGTATTTCCTTCAACCTCTCCCACAGCCCTTTCATAAACTGCCAGCACTTCAGCCTCCTTCCCTTCCTTGAATGTGAAAGTAATTTAGCATGATACTGCATGCTACAATCATCACTCACTCCTCCTTACTCACACCCCGACTTCTCTGGGTGTCTGTAAATCTATTGAGCAATTTTCATGTTCTCCAGTGAAAATTGTTAGCATTTACCTTGGCCACCTACTGCTCCAGATCAGTCATGCAGCATCGAGTTGTCCAAGCAATATCCATCTTTCTCTGCCTGCTGGCACTGCCTTGCCCTTTGGAAGTTTCTGTTCCCCTCAGGTGTACTCAGGTGCTCACTGGGAATGAGGAATCATCTCCCTGACCAGGAGCATCCACCTCCTCTAATGACACTGAGCTTGGCCTTGAAACAGTTTACATAAAATAAATCAGAAGCCAGAGGTTTGCTGCCCAGTTGCTGGTGGTGTTTGTTGCTCTTAATCATTCAAGACAGCTTTTTGGGAAGGAACACAATATAATATGTAAGTCTTGTGAGACTCACCTGATTGTTTTTATATCTGTCTAACAATATGAACAAAGAGAAACAAGAACAGTATGCAATTCTTTCTGAGCTGAGCCATTTCTCTTTCAGGTTTTTTAGGCTGTCTTTCTTCTCTTCAAGTACAGCCTCCTATTGGCAGTATGTTTTACCTTCCAGGCCTTTGGAAATAGTCTCAGGCATCCAAATGGTATTTTATGTTTCTGTGCACAAGCCTGAATCAAAATGACACAAGGATTAAGTGGAGATGTGTTTTTGAGGCCATCCAGAACAGCAGTTACTGGTTAGGACAAAAAAACAGGTACGTGTTTAGTAAATTTATAGATAATACCTATCTCTGCCTTTTGTGGAGGGATTAAGTGTTTTCTGGAGGACGGAATATAGTTCAGGATGCTACTTAATTTCTTCAATCTGAAGATTAGACTGAGGAAAAATGGATCTTCCATAGGCGAAAGTGAAATCCATCAGAACTGTTAAACTGCACAAATACAGAATATTGACTATGTCAGGCAGCTGCTTGTGGGAATGAGCCATGAGATATCCTGTGAGATATATGGTGAAAGAATTTCCAAGAGATGTTACATGAATTATGTGGTGAAGGTATTAAGATGTCCTGCTGCTGGTGATCAGGGAAAGGCTGGCTGACCCTTAGTGCTGCAATCAGACAGGTGGAAGAGGGAATGGTTCTAATATGCCATGGTTCTGTTCCACCCTTGTGCAAGATCTACAGCCTTTGTAATGCCTCCCTGTGTAATTCTTGATATCCCACATTTATTTGTGCAGTGGTTGTCCCCCCAAAACCTATGACATCAGTAGCGGTTTATTTGACTGTAGTCTCACCTTCACTTGTCCCAAAAGTATGAATTAGTATTTGAAATACCTCATGGCAGAGGATAAGACTACAGCCACCTTGCAAGCAAGTCAATGGCCTTGCTCCTCTTTCCTCCCTAAAGCAGAGACACTACTTTGGTAAGATTTGCAGCTCTGGCTGCCTCAGAGAAAACCCAGGATCACTTGTACATAGTGCTATCTAACAAGACAGCGCAATCTAGCAAGACTCTATAACCTGTTACTTCATGAAATTTCAGCATTTTTTAATCTGTAATCATGAAAGTTCTTTTTGAAATCCAACAGATTTAGAGGGTCAAATTGATAAACCACACCACTGGTGAGATTGGGACAGTGAATGTGACCAGACTTGTAGCGTGACTCACACTGTTGGTGCATCTGAGATCTTATTGGACTCAAGCAGATTTACAATGCTGAACTAGTCACAATCAGAGATTGAGCCCAGCTACACCCAGCCTCCCTGATCTCTGAGGACCAGCTGGAACATTGGAGATTGTTATTCTGCCAAATTCCTACACCTTTAAAGGAATATTGCTCAGATGGAAATATGATGAGGATGCAATGTCCTCCTGATGCAGAAGATGCAAGGTGTATGCTGGGAGGCAGAATCAAAAGCAGAGATATTAATTAATACTAAGCAATCCTTTAGGTCTTTTGCAAATGCCAGGCCTTAGCTAAAATACTTTACTTTGGCATGAGTACCACACTTCCAGAAAGATTGTGGGCCAGCTGAACACAGTCTGGGTGAAACAAAAGGCAGGAGGATATCAGGTCTAAAGGAAGATTGAGTGAATTTGGGTTGTTTATACTAGAAGGGAAGACTTCTAGGAAAACAGTGACAACAATATTTGGATTCATAAGAGGTAATTGCAAAAAGGAATGAGATTTTTTTTTTCTATTTCTTTCTGCCAGTGCTGCATAAGACAGACATAATCATGTTTAAATCACAAAAAGGGAGATTCACATCAGACATTATGAAACATTTTTAGGAATGAGGGTAACTGTAACAGACTGCCTGGGAAGTTTAGAGAGAAATTCAAGAAGCATCTTTCAGAGGGATAGAATGGATGACCTCTCAAAATCCCTTCAAACTTCCGAGTTCCTCATTTGCTTTCCTAAAGACAGTGAGTCCTTCTAGGGATGAACATAAGATACCAATTGTTCAGTCACATAAAGATTTACACAATGTGCTTTTTACCCATATTTTGAAATTTTAGGTCAAGATTCTACCTCCAGTTCTCTTAAAGAAAAGTAGTGAATAAATAACCCTCTTTCCAGTGACAACCAAAAGGTATTTTTGTTTCTTTTCACTTGCTAGCCCTAAAATCTTTCCTGCATTCACCTTACTTTAATAAATTTAAAAACATTTCTCTATATGTTGTTCTATGGGATTCCCCTTATTTGGTGACTTTGTTATTGTTGACTTTATAAAGAAAACTTTGGTGATGAAAAAGAAAAGCACCTGTATTATATCCAAATGAAATATTATATCTATTCTTGTGTTACTCAGGCCTCAGTTTTGCTGTGTGCCTGTACTTGCAGGACTTTCAATATAACAGAAATAACACTATTGAAAAGAAGTAAGAGAGTACTAACTTCTGCTTCTTCATTGCAGCATTTTGTCTTTTCAGGTTTTCTTCCAATAATATTAATTTTAATATTCCCTGTAAAGACTGAGAGAGTGGATACCTTCCATGCACAGGTTTTGTTGGTTTGTCAGCACATAAACAGGATGGTATCTAGTTTAGGCCCCAGCTGCAACTGAAAGGTCTTCTACAACAACTCTACTTGCTGCCTTCCAGGTTTATGTGTTTCTTTCCTATGTCAGCAGCATGAAAGAAACCTCTGACTGCCAATTCATCAGCCTTCTATCAACATGCTAAATTATTATGTCTAAACACTGTAAACACCAGAATAATTTCTCTGAAAAGAAACTTGTTTGTACTGAGTTGATGGATCTACTTCTGTATAATTTCTGTATTGTTTTATGTATAAACTTGGTTTTATTTAAAACCAAGTTATTTTCTAAACAGTGCAGGAAGAGGTATAACTAGGACATAATGAAATGGACAAACTCCTAGGAGAAGAGAGGAAGAATACTTCAGAAAAATTATGAAAAGATGAGAAAAAAACATGCAAGAAAACAAAACTCTGAGTTGCCTTTCAAAAATAAAGATGACGATCACATAAATCAAGAGCAGTTAACCATTAATATTTTGATAACTAGCATAAATCATCATTCTAATACCTATGTTCAATTTGATTCTGATATTTTCAGTGTATGTGAAAAACAGCAAACCTCAACAGTGCCTGATGGTGCTTTCTTTGTAAAACTACAGCAAGAGACTTGCAGTGCGAGACCACTGGCTTTGAGGAGGCCTTTTGTTCAAGGGCTGGAGCAGCAGCAGCAGGTATTGCTGAGTTGGCAATACAGGTGCCAGTCATTTCCTTTCCTAGTCCACAGATCCTTTCCGCATGAAGTGTTTGTACTGCCCTCCAGAAATCCATACAAAACAGCTCAAAAGTTATGGGCAGCCCTGACAGCTGTGAAATAATCCAGAGATGTGTATTGTCTTCCTATGTGAGTCTTGAGGAACTACTGTCATGGCCCCATGGAAAGTGTAAATCACCCCTCAGTAAAGCAAAAAAACCTTTACTTGGTTGTAGAGTTCTTGTTCACTTTGTCTTGATGTGTGTAGGAAGACAGTTCTTAGTCCTTGTGAAATGTGAAGCTTCCAATTCCAGCATCCTCAAATGCAAAATAAAAACCTCCATGCATCACCTGCCTTTTGGTCCAACAACATAGCAATTGGTAAGATTTTCCTAATCTGCTCTCAAAACCGTGAACCAAGACAATTCATGTATCTTCCATGTTTATTTCAGGCTTGTTAAGGTTTATGTACCTAGGCCTCATTTGCATTCTAAGCTAAGCTTGGCAAGAGTTCATTTAGAGGTCTACAGCATCTGTTATTATCTACTCACAAAAAATGTTGATGCATTCACCACTTTTTTTGCTACTTTTTCAGAAGAATGGTCAATATAGCTACCTCAACAAGATCTCCTGCTAGAGTGGTATTTTTTCCTGTTTTCCTGTACTATAATTAGTGTTTCTTTCAGTTAACTTTTGACTTATGATTACACAGCATATTTAATTTCATCATTTATAAATAGAAGTAGTTGTTATTCATTACTAAACAATTAAATATTTATTAGTTGTAAATCTTTTATAAAAAGCATTTAAGAGGTACGTCATACAAAGAGGAGAAATGTCAGTTAAACATTTTCTTTATCACAGTGAATCTAAGAATGAATCTGACTATAATATCTGTCAAGAACTTTAGAAAAGAATTCAAACATTAGCGGTTCCTGAAAGGCTGACATTCTTAGGTATTTGTTATAGTGAACTAGAGATGTAAGGTTCTTCAAATCTGTTCAGTTTCTCATTGACAACAAGTGGCCTCATTTCTTGAAGCTGAATGCCACTGCAAATTTCATATGTGATCACACACTTTCATTACTTGATCACCTAGGTCTTCCAGCATGGGGCCTCTGAGATAAATGATGTAGTTTTTACTTTCCTAAGCACACATATATCAGGTGACCCAACATAATGCTTGAAGAAATTCACATCCTGCGGCTGGAGAATTATTTTCACAGGTCTGTGCAACCTAAGATGTTCTCAGAGGCTGTGCAGGAATGACTACGAACCAGGAAAGGTGTAGCAATTTTGCAGCATTCCCTGTGATCCTGCCACCATCTGCTTCCACTTTTTGCAACACAGCACGACTCTGGCAGAAGTCAGGCCGTGTCATACACTAAGGCTAGCAGCTGTCCCAAGCTTTGTCTTGAGGCACAGAGGGAAAATCTTCTGTGGCCAGGATGAACACAAAGGACTTCATGCTGACTGATTCAATTATTATAACACCAATCCCTCTGTGAAAATCCCAGCAGGGTATGTTTGTAGTGCTATGAAACACAGTTAACAGATTCACTTTGTCCTTTCCAATCCTGCAGTTTTGCTTCCTCACAGCCTCGACCACCAGAATGATAGTAAAGCATTGTCTGTGGGGTGGGAGAAAGGAAACTTTTACACCACAGTGCCACCACAATGACATGGACAGTGGCATTTGATCTGGTCTTAGAGGAAAACTCACATCCTCTGATAGGGGTTCTCCTTTTTAATATCAAACAGCATTACATCAAAACAATCAACTCTTTAGAAAAGTCTCCCTGCCATCAGTAATTCTCCCTCTGTTATGCATAGTGGGAATGCCACTTAACAAGGTTTTGAGTGCTTCACCTTGACGCTGCTGCTGCACTGATATACCTTATCATCTCTGCTCTCAGGGATGAAAGGAAAGTATTTGTTTGCCAGGTTCTGAATCTCAATGCTGAGAAGGTTTTTTTTTGGTATAGATTCAGTTCTGATTCACTCTATAAATCATAGATTGAGCACCTGAGGTTTAAAGCACTTTTGAATACTCAGTATTAAAATGTTAGTGGTTTTAAGTTCTGGCAGAGTATGCACTTTTGCAATCTTGTTTATTAACATCAAAGCTAACTTTGAAATGTCAAATTCCCTACTAGAAATTCAAGATATTCATTGAGTTTTACAAATGCCACTGGTGATTCTTTTACTTCTGAGTAGGCTGCAATTTTCTTAGTGAGGTATCAGATTTGAAGGATCACTTAGCTTCAGTATTATTTACGAGCACTTATAAAGCCCCTAGCTAAGGACAAATTTCCATATTACTTGCTGCTGTACTGCTTCCTTATTTCCTGTCATTATTTGGGAAAACAAGCAGACAAAAATATTTTAACTGTCTCAGTTAAAAAAGGGAAAAATGTATTCTGTGGAAGATGGTATGCTCTGTTTGTTTTCTTGACTTCATACCCAGACAGATCTACGGCTCTGGACCTTTCCCTTTGTGGTGAATATCTATGGATGTACTGTTCTACTGATCTTGCAAGTTTCCTCAGCAGACCTCATAATTTCAGTAAGTCTAAATCAGCAGTATGAAGAAGCCACATAATCTGAAATTTTATTTCCGTAGAGTTAAAATGGACAGACCTTTTGCCTATCAAATATTTCTCAGAGGCCTACTTTTCCTCCTGTTTTCTCAGCTCTAAAATGGCTGAACAACTGGAATTAGCTGGAACAACTAATCTGCTCCTGTTTCAGACTGAAATGGAAACAAACTGACCCAAAATCAGTTATGCAGCCCTTTGGTTGCAGCAGTTGGTGGGAAAACAGGTTGTTAGGTCTTCTGTAGGGACTCTTGAACTTTAATTGCTGTCACTTTAACCCCCACTTTAATCCTGACTTTAACCATCATGATACTGAAGGCTCAGAAATCTCTACAGTTTTGAGTAAAAATTATGTGCCAAATCCAAGAAAGTTTTCAAGCAAATGTTTTTCACATACTCCATGTGTGAAGAGTTGAGGGTCCAGCTACCTCTTTGTCTTTGGGGAAGAATCCACTCTGGGAAAGCTCTCCAGCATTGAGAGCATCCATGTATTCAGAGCAGATCACGCAGAAAAAAATGTGTTACAGATTGTTGGGCTTTAGGATTTTAGCCTGTTTTTTCTCCTAAAGAATTTTCCCCATCCTAGTTGCCAGGGGGACAAACCGCTGGGTACTTAAAAGAAACAAAAGACCT
>VWZQ01009113.1:462705-477852 GCA_013397015.1 Myiagra hebetior
GAAGGGGGTTGCATTTTCCATTTCAGGGGAGGCTCCTGCCTTTCTTGTCTGACACCTGTCTTTCAAACCAAGACACAGATCAAAAGTGCTTCCCTGTCTCCTTTGTTAGCTAAATTGCTCTGGTCATACTGGAGACGACTGCCATGGAGTAATCTGTTATTTGTAGTAATTATATGAATTTAACAATCAACAGGAATGACACATTCACTGCAGTTCAGATTTATAGGAGAGCTCTTGATGAAGGCAGTGTGTTGGTAGACTCAAATGAGTGGAGTGAGGCAATGCCCTTGGAAATGGAGTATATTACCAACTTGCCGTGGTAAAACTAAGGTAAATCGAAAACTATCAAACAATAATGACATCTGTTGATCAATGACTTTCTGTTCCATAGAAAGGCACTGTGTCATCTGGAGGTGCCAGGTTGGAGATTATCTACTGTGAAAAACCATATCTTTTATGTGCTCTCTGGCATTTCTCCTTCACTCACTGTAAGTCATAGTGACTCAAATCCATTTGCTTTTACTATCCTTGCTTCTCCAGCTTTAGTGCCATTCAGTGCTCTGTCTCTGGTAACTATTGGCCTCTAACACAAACACAAACATGAATTTGTTTTACCACAGTTCACCATGCTCATAATTTTTCCCAATGAAGTTCCTACAGTTTTCAAAATATCAGTTTAAATACGGTATTTTGGGAAATAGGTAATTCAGTATTTTATCTGGTGAACTTGTGGTCACTTATACAAAATTTTAACGGGTTTGTATCCACCTCCAACCTCATTTTAAGCCAGCTTCTGTTCTAACATCAGTGCTTTAAGTCTTTAAGTCTTTTTCGCTCTGCAGCAAAGCCATCTTTCTGCAGCTGACACCAAGGAAAATACAGGTTTTGCTTAAACAGAGTAAAGAATACAGTCCCCAAAGTTTTCCTTTTATACAGTAAAAATTGTCTTATGTGATATAGCTTTATGAACCCCCCTGCACAGATTACAGCACTTACTTGCAGAGCTGTTCAGATAAAAGCTGATTATTATTTTGAGGAACCGTTTGAAGGTTTAATGAAATATCTCACACTTCTTTATTTTCAAGTTTACTCTACAAAGTCTTGATTTTCTTTTTGTTTTTAGAAAATCAGTAAGTTTAATGAAAAGTTTTAATGAAAAAAATAACATGTTTTTGGGAAAAGATACTTGTTTTTACTTGGTGCCCATCTTCCAGTCTTTTTAGTGTTGCTATATATCATTTTGTTCTCAACCACAGATAAACATCTGCTGAATTTTTAAGCTAGCCATTTTCATGTATAACCACAAAATTACCCATTTTGCATCTTTAAAAGTGTATTTAATGCCTATAAAGCTCATAGAATTATTTAAATACATATTATATAGAATGTATGTCAGGTACAATGTAAGATATATTATATGAATACAAATAAAAGTAACAAATCTACAAGGTATTTCTACTTAAAATACACATTTATTTTAATATATTATCTATTAAATCTATGTTTATATGTGTATATATATGTTCCACTATTGTTTTGTTGGCAGTAGAAAAATTGATCTGAGACTGTCTAAAGTTTTGCTTTAAAACATTTAATCCATATAAAATCTGTCCATATTGTCATTTTGGTAATGGTAAGTAACTCATTGTTTTTTAAGCACTTGGAATATCTTCAGTCTGACAGGCTCAATATAAAACCAAATTCAATTCAATTTACTTTTTAATATGTCTGTATAAATCCCTGTGAGGTCCTATTATAATTCTTTCCTCCAGCATAAATTCTTCCTCCTCCTTAATAAAGTTTGCATCTGTGTTAGAAAGTCACAGATTCTAAATATTTTCTCATGGTTCAGTTTTAAAGTCTCTTGGGAGACTGATTGTTCCTCTCTCCCAGCTGCAACACTGACATTATAAATGCTGACATTTCAGTGATAGATGAATCTGCGCAGATCAAAACACAAATATGGGACATTTCCAGTTAGCCTGCTAAATCCCAATAAAAAAGATTTTCTGTATCTGGAGGCAGAGTTGTGGATTAGTAGCTTACGGAGCACTGTAAAAGGGGAATTTCACACAGAGGAAGACCTACAGATTCCTGAAAACAGGTCTATTCCCCTTTTCCATGCTTTTAACAATTTCCATGTCTCCAATATGCTTACTAATTATAAAAAAAATGTGTTGTTCAAGTGCAAGTTTTCTTCAGTTGTGTTTTTATACTAGAAAAGTATCTTTTTATCTGCTAATGAGTCTTTAGTACATTGCAGTGAGAAATTAAATGAGAGTTGGCACCTTCATTCTGGGAATGCGGTTAATCTATCTTTGTACATAAATACAAACATTCACTTGAAAAGCGTAGTGCTTTTAGGTCTTTAAAATGAAAAGTGTCAATCATTATGACACACCATTAGAAGTATTTTGCTTTTATTTATAGCATACTTTGAAACAAATCATCAGCAGGTGTAAATATGTCAGTGCAGCCAATGGAGCTATACAAATTTGCAGTCCCTGATGATCTGTCCCTGTGCTTTGAAATCACTTCTAGGGAAGAATAACTTGAGTGTCTGGGTTAAAAAGTGACAACTGATTGATAGTTATCAAATTCATATGGCCTCTACTAAAGGGTAAGAACAGCTGTACATAATAAATAACCATTAAAAAAATCAGAAAACCCCACTTTTTACAGGATGAAAGAGGGAAGATTCTTATTCTGCATTCATTTTTTAATTTTTATTCATGTTTGGGTAATATTGCAAAGGGACTGTTAAAAGACTAAAGCAGAAATCTATATTTTTTTTATACATTAGAAGTGCTGAGTATGTCAGGAGGGTTCACAGTAGCTTTGTGAGAAGTCAGTTTATTCTGCTAAGAAATAGACGGCTGAATTATTTTCCAAATCTCTTTTTAATATTGAGTCTTTTAAGAAACAGCTCATACTTGTTTTACTGTCTTTCATCACTGATAAGGAAAATCTCTATTTAGAGTTATGCCATAAACAAAACAATCGTTTCCTGATTTTATCTGCAACACACAAATTCCTAAGGAATATTACCTGGAGTAGACAGCTAACAAAAGGTAATTTTAACGAAATTCAAGAAGTTCTAATCAGTCTCTGAACTTGAAAAGATTTCTGTTTTATGTGCAAGTTTTAAATAGCTTTTAAGACAGTATTCAATAATTTAGTCTCTCCCCCTTCATCTTCATAAAAGATTAAGCAACTGAGTTGTTGTACTGTCCTACTAGAACTACAACAGCATTGTAAGTGTCAAAAGAAATGTTTTTATAGATGCAAAATATTATCTGTCAAGCATAGCAGACCCTATATCATTCACACACAGTAAACTGGAGAAAAATAGCTGCAACCAGGTGGTTGTATTACTTATTCCAGTTAGCCAGTTACCTCACTTATTCCAGCAGAGAGTTTATCTTTCAATTTTAAGGGGTAAAATTTCCAGAGGGGTTGCTTCAATAAACAGACTAAACGTTCAAAGTAGAAATGGCAAAGCTAATGTAGTTTGTCAGACTCTAGACTACAATATTTGAGATAAAATTGTTGATAATCAGCCCTATGGATTGTACTATATAATCAATATTTATGTCTTATGTTAACAGTGAAAAAGATGATGTGATTAGATAAGAAATAAGGACACAGGAGCAAGAAGGTATAGATTGAATGTGAAATTGTTAGAGGAAAGGAAACATTTAAGAAGACCTTTTTCTGGGAGGATAATCATGATGATATTGCATAGTTAACCTGTCATGTCAGCTTTTTATTTCTATTACTAACAGGATAAATGTACAAAAATCTTTTATCATAACATCAGTTTTATGCCACAAATCTCATTTAATTAGTCTTTTATATCTGACTGAATGACAAAATACAATTTCTCCCAGTGAGCAGGGCAGTAAGAAGCAGGGACAGAGGGAAGAAGTGGAGATCCTCTCTCCCTAGACACTGCAGAGGGTAAGGATACGCACAAAAGGAGCTGCAGAGAGATACAGCTGAAGTGAAGAGATAGTTTTACTTGTTTCAATTGAAGATACTATGTTTGTGTTGCTATTGGAGCTGCAGTCTTACTGCAGCGCCCGTCACAATCTTGTCCCCACAGCTTTAGTTCGAGGTGGGTCTCAGATAAGCATGTGGAAGTCATCAGTGTCTAGGTTAATGAGCTATGTTACAGACATTTTGGAGACAGGACATGGTGGTTGTATTTACACCAAATAGCAAGAAAACCATTAGACACCTTTTTTATCCCAGTACACAAAGAGCAGTGCAGTGGTGTGTGCATCCACCCAACCCACCCACAATGGACTGCAAATCAATAGAAATCATAAACCAGCAGCAATGGTATAGTCAATGCCCAGGGTGTTGTCCATCAGCAGCTTTGTGTCAATAGGTGTGAATTACCTGGGTTCTGCACTACATGGCCCCTTGAAAAGCTGGCTCCTGGAAGATATTTTTGGGGAAAGAAATGTTAGAAATCTAATTTTATTTGAGATCCCAAAGGTAGTCACAGTTCACTGTAGATGGCTTTCTCCTTTGGAGATGTACCCTGTAACAAATTACCGTTGCCCTTAGACTTTGGTGTCCAGATCCATGAGTTGTTTCATGTTCATCTATTGTACAACATAAAAGAGGCATTAAAAACAGTGCTATAAATACTATATCAAAATAAAAGAAAATGTTCACAGCTAAACTAATTCTAACCATTTTTTTTCAAGTAGAAAATTCTGTCTTTAAAATAGGGAATCCTAAATTTCTCTTCTATCTCTCCAAAAACCAGCAACTACTTGGGACTAATGAAGGTAAAGGGCGATGTTCATTTGAACTGTATTTTGCTTTTACATAAGCAAACAGAGCCCAAACTATTGTACATTCTCTTAAATCTTCTTTTCTTTACAAATAAGCCAGATTGCTTGAACGGCATCTAAAATAACCATCCTGTGTATAAAGATATTTCAAGCCTTAACATTTGTATCCCACTGGAAAAAGGACCCTGAGGTGCTGAGCATGTCCAAAGAAGGGCACTGGAGCTGGAGAAGGGTCTGAAGCACAAGTCTGATAGGACCAGCTGAGGGAGTTGTGGAGGCTCAGCCTGGAGAATAGCAGGTTCAGGGATGACCTTACTGCTCTCTACAACTCCCTGAGAGGAGGTTGGAGTGAGGCGGGAATCAGTCTCTTCTTCCAAGTAACGAATGACAGGAAAAGAACAAAAGGTCTCAAGTCGTATCAGGAGAAGTTTATATTGGGTATCAGGCAAAATTTCTTTACAGAAAGGTGGTCAAGCCCAGCAACTGGCTGTCCAGGGAAGTGCCAGAGTCGCTGTCCCTGCAGGCACTTAAGAGATGTGTGGACATGGTACTCAGGGACATGGTTTAGTGGTAGAATTTGCAGTGTCAGATTTATGGTTGGATTCAACAGTCTTAAAGGTCCTTTTGAACATAAATTATTTTATGATTCTATGATCTGATGATTTTAGCTTAATATCTAAAAATGGGAAAATATTGAACAACTGAGACTCTTTGGGATAAATTAATGGCAAATTAATACAAACTTCATAGAGCCTCTGTATTCATACTTAGTGTTTTGACTGCAAAGAAGTTATGAGATTTATGTACCTGTCTTACATACATCAGAGGGGGATTGTCTTCCTGGCTGAGGATCAAATACCTTGTTCCATTGAACATCAGTTTATTCTTCCTCATCATAAATATTGACTTTGTCTTCCCCTTGTTCCACATTAATGTATTCCATCAATAAATAATGATATGCATCTCAACAGAAGTCAACACCTACTTATTACAAGAGTTTTCCTAGTACCATAATAATCAGAAAGACTTTTTAGTCAGGATGAAAACAAGATGATTATGACTCTTCATAGGGCAATAAAAGGTTCTTTTTATTTCCTATTTTACTTTAGAATGACTGCTGGTGGGAGCTTTTCTGGTATAAGGAATGCAATAAAAAGGGACAAATCCTTTTCATAGTGCTTTGTTCAAAACTTATCAGATCTTTGTGCTGCCATATAAATATTCACGGTACAAAGATGAAGTCAGTGGAAAAGAAGAGGAAAAGATTGGTTTCAGTTCCTTTCAACATATAATAGCAGAGAATTTCTTCATTTTATAGAATTCAGTATCTAGCTTTCATCACTTCATTCATGTTCTTATATATATGGAGGTAGGGACAAAGCCACTCTAAATAAACAGATTTGGTTGTATAATTCAGTGTTTGTATGTAAAGTGCATGAGAAGGAAGCAACAGCCTGAGGAAAGCTCAGATTGATATTTCAGGTTCCGATTAAGTAACAATAGATGCAGTCTGGTTACACTATTTTTAGACTGTAATCTGAGCTTTGAGCTATACATGCTACCAACCACTGGAAAATAAACTGGAATGAAAATGTCACTTCACAGAAGAGAGGTGGAATGGCATAAAAAAGACAGAGGTAGTTAGCTGGCATGCTTAAATAATTTTATTTGTAGCAGCATATAATTTAAGAGAATGGATCTGCAAAATACACATAGTAATGCTACTGGTTTGAAAAATCAAATACTGTAGACCATATCATGACAGAAGGGCCTAGTGAAAAAAATATAATAAATAAGTTAAATGATGTCTTTTTGCACTGAATCAGATGGGCATGGAAAGAAAGATAAACTTAATATAGTGATTCTCTTTCTTCAAATGGTGTTCAAGAGATGGACTTACATTTTATCTTCTTTTACTTTTTCAATATTCAGAAATGAATCCTTTGTTTTGGTATTTTGCCATATCCAGCTGATCACTTTTTGTAGCGCTTAGAAGACTATTGACCCTCCAGAACAGACCCTCTTTTTAAGAAGATAACTCCAGATCAGATTTTTAGAACACAGTAATTTCTGTCTCTAGTGTGACAGTGCTGTTTTGTTTCAAATCTAACTATGTTGTTTGGAGATATATACAATATAATTGCAAGAGGACTTTAATCCTTGTTCAAATAATGTTACAATTGCAACGGGCAATAATACAGGCTCTGTGGAATATTTATGCTGTATTTCACTTGCTGAGAAGTGTGCATCTGTCACTGTTATTTTGGTATCTAAAAAAAACACCCCAAAAAAGAAAAGCTCAACAACAACAACACCCCTCAACAACAATAATTTTTATTTTAACAGAGGAAAAGGGACACAAAGAGAACCACTCTTATTCATACAAATGGTTGGTTTAACACACATTGAACAAATGGGTGCATAAATTGGCTATGATAAATGCTTGTGCTATATGTGGTTATTTATTATGTGTTCCATTACATAAATTGGTTGCAGCATTTTAACAAATGCTCTTTATTAATCTTACCTTCCCTGTGACTGGAGAATGACTCCAGGCAATTATCTTCAGTGTGGAACTCAATTCCATTATTGTTGACATGCAGAAGAGGCTGGGCAGCTTCCTAATCCTGCACAAACAGCTCAAATACTCCTGCTTCTGCTTTTTGGCATCTTGCATCTCATCTTTCCCTTCTATGCTGGCAAGGTGTACCACAGCATTTTCTAGTACTACTGCATCTAGTTCAGAAACTTTTGAAAATGCAGATTCAAGATAAAAACAATTGGAAATGAATAAACTTGATAGTCCTTATTTTTACTATATATAAATTATAAGACAAAAGAAATTTGGCTTGGTTTCAGCAGTTTCACCACACATTTAATTGTATTTTGCATTCCTATTTTACCCTAAATTTCCCTGTGAAAATCTTTTATTAGAAGAAATCTGTACTGAAGGAGTGGGGTGCAGTGTGATTAAAATATAAATCTCTCAAAACTTCCATTTGTATTTGGACTGGTTGGATAAGAACTAAGGTAAAACCAAAATGCTATTCTAAATTATTAGAATGTGTAAATGAAGTGGTTGAAGATTTATTATCCCTGCTTCACAGGCCCTGAACCTGGGCCAAGTTCACTGAATACAATTCCATTGACATGAATGAAAGAATTTCTGATTCATGCTTTGTGAGAAGAAGATACAGTTCTGCAACTTCAGCTTGTTGTAGAAGGGTGAGACTGTCACAAATTCTCAATGCCCAATTCTCAATTCATAATCATAATGCAGATGAAAGTCCTGGGGAGCTTCTCCCCTTTTTCTCTGGAGAGTTTATTATAACAAGATCCACGGCCACTGTTGTCAGGCCACAAAAAGGCCCACTTACCTGATTTTTTCCTCCATAACCATATTTTGCTACTTTTCTGAGGTGAATCACTGTGAAAGCAAATTAATTTTGCAATTGCAGAAGGGGAGAAAAAGAAATGGCTTAGGAAGATCTATTTCCTAAGTGAAGAAAAATGTAACTGAAAACTGACACACCCTTGGTACACTTTTTAAAACACTATTTCTAAGGCTGGTACTGTTTCTTTTGAGCTGTGTAGCTCCACAAGTGCAAGCGTTGTGCAGCCTCTGTGTTGCCTAAGGCAATGGGGCTCTGCTACTACCTGCTTCCAGATGCCAGCCACGGCACAAGGACACTCCAAGGCATTGCTCACACCTGTGCTGAAAGCACAGCTAAAGGCTCAATTGCAAAAGCTCCAGCAGCTGGAGATTGAGGTTCTGTTCAGGGGGAATACCTCTTAGGACAACCAGCCATGTTGCTTCCCCAATGAAAACAACAGGACAAGTTTCAGTGCAGTAAAGATGCAAGAGCAGCGGTGCTCTTGCGTCTTGTTTGATGGAATTTTGAAATAAAATATCCTTTGATACAGAAATAATGTGGGAAAAGCAATTAAGCCCACACATTGTCCTACAGCTGAGTAAAATTTCACTTTCAGGGGACACAAAATTCCAATATATGGTTATACAGTTCCACAGATGCCTCCTACATTCTTTTGCTTATATGTATATTATTTATGTTAGAATGTTGTACTTCATGGTACTGTTTTCTACCTGATCTTACAGAAGGGGTCCATTCTCATGGGTAGATGATCTCTAGGGTCTCTTCCTGCCTAAACCATTCTATGATTCTATGATTTATATTATAGAAAGATAAGAAAAGGGGAAACTTTAGAGACCTGAATGCTCTGGCATTTGATGTTTTAGTAGAAAGCTTTGTGTACACCCCTCTGACTCATTTTCTAACCTTTTCCTCATAAGCATAATTGAAAATTGAAAATTAAACATATCCATCAGTGCATTGTTTTGAAATTAACTGGGTTTTGTTCAGAAGAATACTGCAACATGGCTCTTGGCCTCTTGGCTCAAATAAGACTAGAAGCCCTCAAATACACTGGTTAATACCTGCTAGTGCCACTTCTTTCTCACACTTTTATTGCAGTGTGAGAGTGCAGGAACTTCAGTGGCAAAGTAACCATGAATATCTCCAAATATTCTACAATATCAGCATGTCTGTCTATTCCAGGTGTCTGCAATTTATATCCTAAAATACTGACTGAATTACCAGAATTACCTTGTGGTTTCTTTCCCAGACATACAGAATGTCATTTGTATTTTATGTAGTTGTAAAAGATCAGTGAATGCATTTATGTCAGTAAATGGAGGGAACTGAGCAGATTCCAGAATTTTTTTTTACAGATTCAAAACAATGAGACATTTATATGAAACTTAGACCTATGAGGTAGTAGAGAGTGAAATGGAAATGGTGCAAATACATAGGGAGTGCCTCTGGAGAGAGAGAGGCCCTTCCAGTAGCCACCAGTTCTGTGTTCCTTCCATGCATTCTGCTCCTTCCACAGTCTCATTTCAGGTACTTTTTTTTTTTGGACTGCAAAAGTTTCCACTAGGGTCTTCCTTTGGACCACCTCCATTCCACAGGACTATCACCATTGCCTCTCCGTTTTACGTGCCAGCATGGAAAAATTATAGTAGGAATGCTAAAGAGGTGAAATGGCGGGGAAAAAGTACATAATTTTGGGTAACCTTCTGCCATGGTTAATCCTTCAAAATTCATTACTTAAGAAAGGAATACCAGCAAAAAAGCAATGCTGAACAACACCAAAGTCAGATTTACAGGAGAACAGCCTAAAGAACAGAAAAATTTCATTCTAGGTAAGGTGGGTCTGAGAAATCTGTTAATTTGTTCAGATAAGGAGATGGTATAATTGGTAGCTTTACTTAAGAATTATCCTTCGGTTTGTCTGTTCTTCATTCCATTATTATAACTAACAACACTGCAAAACTGCAAAAGAATATGTAATTTATTTACATGTAAAAGTATATATAATAAATTGCCTCATATCAATAAATTTCAGAGGGCACACCAAGAGATAAAATTAATTCTGTAAAAAAAAATTCAAAAGTCATGTTCATGATCACTTGACATGGCTACCTTCAAGCAAGCTGGTGTTTGAATTTAGAGCATATATCTGATTTCACAAAGATCACCTGGACATGCAGTCATCATATAAGAGGCAGAAAGTGGATTACAACACTTAGGGGAAACCATGTCGACCCAAATGAGCTTACTGCCAGGCTCAAGCCAATGGTAATTCCTGCCTGGATGCTTTGATCTGAATGGATGCTGCATCAAGCTGAAAATTACTAGGTTTTAATGTTCATGATGCATTGAGGGGATAAAATCAAAGCCTAGCAGGTGTCAGATGTCCAACACGTGCAGATGGATCCAGTGTGGTTTTGAAGAAAGGTACAGAGCCATGTGTACAGCCTCTAACTCCTCCATGGAGATCCTTTACCACCTATTTTGACAAGGCTTTGAAAGGTGATATCAGTTCCAGTCCACATAATTAAAAACAGCAAATCTGAAAAGTGGTGGATGACCATAGGAGGCAACCTCTGAGAAATAAAAACCTGTCTAGTTCCCCTAAAACCCGCCCCCAGACAGTGGTCTGTTACAAGACCACTTTCCTATCTATATAGGAGACATGAATCAGTAATTTGTATGATCAGAAATGCAAAGCAAGAAATCAGAGCCATGCTTGGCAATTGTGAGATCTGAGGAATGGCAAAATGTGCACAGTTGCTTACACAGATATATTTGTCACGTATTTTTAAGCAGCTTATCACTGTTGGCTCACCTTACCTCAGATATATCTGTTGTTTACCCAGCGTATGTAATTTTCCCTTAATTTTATGCTGTCAGTTGATTCTTTTTTTAAAAGGGTCCCTTTTTTTTGTGTAGTCACAAGCTGGATTCAACAGGTATACACACATTTATCTTCATCCCACGTAGGCTTAAATCCACCAGTGACTCTTCAGGCAGAGAATGGTGGATCAGGAAGCATCAGGAAGCTGTTTCCCTCAAGGTAACTTAGCAAGAATTAAGATGACGCCTGTAATGGTTTATCATTAGACCATAACTTTTAAATGCAGCATGTTTTTTAAAATACTATAGCTGATTCTCCCTTTCCAATAAAGAAAACTCCAACACTCATTTTGACATTGTGCTCCCTTCTTCCTTTGAGATTTCTTACCTCAAAAAAAAAGGACACTTTGTGTACTACCTGCTTTCTGAAGAATAAAGTGATTGCAGCTGAGGGCACTGCAGCCACAGCTGTCTGTCCCCTCTTCATGCCGGTAGTCCCCTTAATCTGGAGGCTGGAGGCTGAATGCTGGCACAGGTTACTCCAGCCCTCCTGAGCTGAAGAGCCCTGCTGGAAAGAGAACATTCACAATGAAGAATTATGTCCATTTTATGCTCTCCATGGCACAGGAAAATACATCTGGGAAACCAGTTTGTTTCTCAGTCCTGCACTGTTCGCAGTATTTTATGGTTTGCTTTTATAAAATGCATTTACAGACCTTGTTATGCACAAATAATGAATTCTCTGATATGCATTATTTCTGCCATGAGGGAAGAAGATACTGTTCTTAGGATTACTGGTATGTCTTTCCAGTTTTCTAGAAAGAGATTTTAGTTAATAATAACTCCACTTTGTCAATATTACCCTAGAGCCCAGACTTACACTTTAAATGGAACACTCTATTCTGCAGTGAAATGATATTTTACTCATACCCAGGCAATTTCAGGGATATTTGGTGAGCCATACTCCATGCTTTTAGTGGGTTCACATAAAAGGATAAGTCTGCTGTATAAACCTTTTCTGCGTGCTTCTCAGTGCAGCTCTATATATTATATTCCTGAAGTGCTCATAGAAAAAGGAAAACAGGTTTCCAGGCTTTAAAGAAACTACACTTGTTCTTTTATAAACAATCAATTTTTGTGCCAAGTTTTAAGGGAAATTCAGCTTTAACATCTGAGCAAAAATTTAAAATCAACTTTACAGAGGGTTGTACCAGTCTTTTTATTTTCAGGATGCATCCAATTTATTAATTTTTCTATGATCTCAAAGTACAGAGGAAGGATTGGGAAGGTAAAGAGAGCAAAAACATTTATGAAATACAAAACCCAAAGAAGACAGACTTACTTATATTGCAGACAACAGAATATAAGGGAGAAAAGAGGAAAATAAACTCAGGACTTGCAAAGTTCTGTAGCAGAACTCTTTCATGTTAGCATTGCTATAAAAAACCTTATGTGTCATTAGGAAAACTTTCTGGCTGGTAGTTTTTGATCAGCTCTTTTAAAACACACAAATGCTACAGGAAAGGAGCCATGTAAATATAAGTTTTAGTCTCAGTATAATATTTGATAAAAATTTACTCAAGTACCAGTTGAAACCAAAAGCACATTACCTCTGAAGTTATATTCGTTCTCATCACTGTTTTAAGCATTAGGTCTTTCCAATTTACTTGAGGTATTTCCAAGTTATCTACTGCTGTGGTGCTTAAGTGCCAATATCTGATGCTTCCTTTTGCTGTAAATTGATTCTTTGTACCTAGTCAGATGTGTGAACCTTCCTACTGTGCATCTAAATACACTGAGAAATTGTGTGAGGACTCATGACAGTCACAAGCAGCAAAAAATGTCTCAATCACTCTCAAAATATAAGGGGTAAGGAAACAAACTGGTTACTCCATTTTTGCTGTTCAGTGTCTACATGAAAATTGGGTGAGGACTTCTGCTCAGCCCTGAAAAAATTCACACTCTCCAGATGAAATAAGGTAAATACTGCTTAGCTTTAACTTTGTGGTTAAAGCTGTGTCATTTTTTTCCCCATTTTTCCCCATTTTCTGTCTTCTCCTTATAAAGGCATTTTTTGTTGCTTCTTTAAAAATGCCAGGTCTTGGGAGGATGTTGCTTATTTGTGTTCACATTTGAAGGAGGGCATTCTTTACTTTCATTATCTCTTATTAGGACTGATATTTAAATATTACCAGTATTCTGATAGTTCACTTACATAAATCTAAGACAACAGTATGCAATCTTATGTCATGAAAAACCACTTATTCCTCTCAGTGAGCACAAGATTTTTAGATTAATATGAAATTACAATCTCTGAGTATTAAACTCAAGGTTAATTCTGATATCCACTATTATCATCCGAAGCATGGTGGTGATTCCTAATTTTCAGGACTGATATGGGCTATTTTTTGGTTTGTTTGTTTGCTATTGAATATACAGTTATGTAATAAATGTGGCTCATTTATTTTGCTGGGTGGACTTTGAGTACCTGATTAATACAAAACATCTTGGTTGTCTATAGTTTTCCTAAGAAATGATTTAGAATGAGGAACTGCCAAAAGAGGTTTTTGCTAGCTAAACTCTGTTAGGGTCAAGACACCGTAAGCAAGAATATTCTCTATACAATAAAAACAGTGTTATGTTCTCAATCAGTGTGTTTAACATGACAAGAAGTCTGAGGTTTTCACAATATAAATTATATCTATCTATCTATCTATCTATCTATCTATCTATCTATCTATCTATCTATCTATCTAAACAAATGCTTGTACTATTATTACTACTTTTTTCTGGAAAAAATAATTTTCTAAAATAAAAAGACAACTTATTTTTTCTGCACTGAAGCTTTAGGAACTTGTGGGATCCACTAGGCTATTTCTCAGGTTTCAGATCTAGAAATTCAACGTTAGGGCCTCCAAGTTTCAAGCTCACATCTGTTAAGACTCAGTAGCAAGAATTATTCCAGCTCATGCTTGACTCTGTGTTAGCAAGAGATGGGAGAAAATGAGGCAACAGGGTATTTAACACCGAGCAGAGGAGAACCAGCCATTGTTTAGTACAAATGGAACAGTTAGAGGCAGCAATAGCTGAGTGTACAGACAGGCTCATTTTTATGGGAGGCTTGACATGACACATAATCTTTTGCTAAAATGGTAAGAGAGATCAAAAGAAATAACCTTTGCTCACTAAGAAACTCTCAAGTTTTAAAACTTATAAAACTGAGAATAAAAATGGAGATGTGGAAAGCTCTATGTCATGCCATGAAAGCCACCCTTCAGTGACAGAAAGGAATCATTACTTTGTTAGGTATAATAGTTCTCCTCTTTTTTCAGAGTCTGTAGTGAGGTGAGCTGGAAATTTTGCCTGCATATTCATAACTGTGGCATGTTGGAGAAAATAACTCAGTAGCCTTCAGAAACTTTCAACCATTAGACCTATTAAATGTCCAGAGGGTGAACTAAAACACAACATGAAGGTTAAAAGAAACAATGGAAGTAGTTGTCAACGCTGCCTTTTGGGACTCAGTTCTATCTGTGAGATGGCATGGTGGCTTACAACCAGCTGAACAGGTCAGCTCAGGTTTCTTCTCTTGTGTTGACACAGCAAGAAGTCAAAGTTATGGATTCGGATTTCCTCATGGGTAAACAGAACAAAAACACACTTTGATCCTCAAAGATTTACAGCTTTAATCCTACATGCATGACCTAGTGTGAATCTGTTCACCAGAAAACTTTCCATGGCTGTGGTGTCATCAGTGACTCCAGTAAAAATGTATGTGTGTTTCTGCAGGCATCTCCTTTTTTTGTTAAACCCAATAAAGAGTTCTGCATTCATTTTGTGATCTCAGGTGTGCTTCCGGGTAGGTAAATATCTGCATATGAATGCATATCTCCATGTACTTACATCCATGAGCTCTCCCAGGTTTGCACATTAACACATCTGTTATTAAAATCTTTTTCCTCATAGAAGTTAAAAAACACCAAAAAAAATTACACCACAATTATATAATTTACCGTAATGAATATCTATCCTCTCTGAAGCAAATAATTTGGCCAAATTTTTATCCTCTAATTTCTCTAAACATATAATTGTTAGACTCAGTAACAAAAAAAAAAAAAAAA
>VWZQ01009113.1:477894-565438 GCA_013397015.1 Myiagra hebetior
AAAAAGCATTAAGAATCAGATAATATTTTAAAATGCTCTGGAAAAATAGAGAGACAGATTTCTGACTTCTCACATGGAGGGGGTTAGCTATGCAGTCAGCCTTTAGCAGATATTAATTCAAACTTTCCACCCTAAAGAAATATTACCAACCAGACACCACGTATCTCTAAACAAGGGAATTCCTCGTTTACATGGTGGCATAAAAATTGAAAGAAAAAAAATTAGTAGTTTTCTTATGCAATACTCAATATCAACTTTGATTAAAATTGATCTTCCTTTAAATTATTTAAATAAGGTAGCTCTACTTTGATCATGAGAGCTCGTTTTCAGAGAGAAGACTTCATTCCAGTCTTGATGCCCTAATTAAATATGAAGGCCTGAATTAGCATTCATCTACTTACTGTGTTTGTCACATCTTAACCAAAAATATATCACACCTCAAACCACCCTGACCTCTCATCTCTGGAGCTGGGAAGTCTCACAGGAATTCAGAAAGAGAGTTCAACAGTTCAACTACAAATTATTTGTGCTTAAATCCTGCAATATTTGTATGAAAAACATCAGCAATACCAGAGCAGGCATCACAACGTTTAATTTAAAAATTTTAAGAGCAAGTGCACATGAACTTCTACAGCAGAGTGGAGTTTAAGGACTCTCTGCTCAGTATGCAACACTGGCAGTCAGTTTTCCTGGAAAACTACTTCAAGAGTTTAGCTGGAACTTGGCTGCTGCATTCCACTGAAGCTTTTGTCACTGAATCCTGGGTGGTTAACAGACACTGGAAAAGATTTCCATCTTTTTTACTCCTTGGCACTTAGTGCTTACTGAGTAACACCTGGCTCCAGGAAAATGTGTGGCAAGGAATTCAGCAGACATGCAAAAGGTCACAGGAGAATATCAAGTAGAGTATCAAGTGCCACAAAATGGGACTTTGTTCTGAAAATATCTGATTTTGAAATACTTGAAATAAAATAATTTTCATGTAATGCACTAGATTATCAACCTGTAATAAAAAGATAAATAAAAACTAAGGCAATTGCACTGTCCACAGAAACAAGAATTATAAAACAATATGCTAAAACACTATTTAAGCCTTTCTAGTGATTGATGTTTGAGTTTTTTATACAGATACAGGCATGGAGACAAATAGATTTTGTTCCACTGAATAGTGAGTTCACATGACCGCCCTGGAAGAAGAAGATGTGAAATTCCCATGGTCAGCACTTGTGCTGTAACTGTTATCTAATACATTGCTTTCCCCAACAGCTTCACTTAAGCAGGTAGTGAAAATGAAAAAAAATGAAAAAACAACTTGGCAAAAGAAGACATGAAATTCAAATAGTTTCAAAGTCCCAAATCTGGAAATAGAGGAAGAAAGGGAGTGTTTGTCTTGTTAATAGCTCATTAAGAAGGAAGATGGAGGAATATACTTATGCCTGATCTTCAACCACTTTCTCAGATAATGGTTATTCTTTAATTTCATGAGCTAATGAGGAGAATTCTGTTCTATGATGGAAAGCTGGAAGGGTGTTAAACACTTTTTCCCAACAGTGAGTGTGGGGGAATAACTGTCATTATGTGAAAAACTTGGGGTTTGCTTTCACTGGAAAATAAACACAGAAACAAAGTGCCCTGTAGCTAATATCTAATCAATTAATTAAAAGAAAAAATAAAAAGCATTCATTTGTATTTGGTATACAAAGTCTCATGATAAACACTGAATCATCAACTTTTTATTTTTGATAACCACCACCATGAGATTTTCCTCCTGTTGAAATAGCTCAAAACTTTTTTTTTTTAAAAGTATTTATGGGTTTTAGCTTCACATGAAACCATTAAGATGAAATACTTTAAATATTGTTAATCATATAAACGATAGTTTTAATATATCTGAAAAGAAATACGAAAATGTAACATTATTCTGCACATACTGACCCTGAGTGCATGAGAGTCCTAAGACTGAGCCATTAATTCTTTAGGTTAAAGCTGGCTGTACATTCGTCCTGAGCTCCAGAAGTCTTTCTGGACTCTTTGGGCTGTGAGACTCTAAATTCTATTTAATCTCTTCTATAGACAGCAGAACATTGGTAATGATGCCACAGGTAAAAACATGTCCATTCAGATACACAGGAAAAATATCAAATGAGAAACATACTTGATTTACAGTCAAGAAATGTAGACAGCAGGATATTATCTTCTGTAAATAGACACCCAAGATCTGCCACAGTTCCAATTCTACTCCACCCCTGAACAAAATTTGATAGTACTGCGCACCATGCGAATCTTGTCAGAATTTGGATTTGCAGAAGTGGGAGCAGAGGATCAGAGGAAACATTTCTCTTGTTATCTTTAACAGGTAAGTCTGGAAGAGACCAATAGTATTGAGCATTCCTGGTAGGAAATCCTTTATGTTATACAACCACTACTTCAGATCAAAATATTAATACTAATTTTACAAATCAGATTGACAAGGTGATTTCAATTTGTTTTCAGTTGTTTTAGCAATTTTTCATCATCTCTTATTAACATTATATATGAAAGCTACTGGTGCAGCAAACTTTAAAAATGTATTAGAAAAAAAGGAATTTTACTATGTACTTATGAAAACTTGATAATTTAATGCAATAGGTTCATCCAGAAGAAATTTGGCAGAGGATACTGGAATTTTCCCAGCCTTGATGCCATGCAGAGATTCATGAAACCTAACATTAAAAAAAGATATAGTACCTAATTAGAAGTCATTACAGTAGACATATTGTGTATGAATTGTGTGTCATCTTTGATGTTTGGGAGCCTGGATGTGCTCTGCCATGGCTATATTTATAGGTTTCATTTACTTCCCTGGCATTTATAGAGTAAAAGTAGTATTCGATTTAAGAGATTTCTTACAGACAAGAACAGCTTTATCTTCAGTTAGATGCCAGAACCTCTCCATAAAAACCATTGGATTCAGCCAGACAGGCCATGTATCCTTTTGAAACAATGCTACTCTCTTCTGGAGTGTGTACTCTGAGAAAACATAGATCCAAGAAAGATTACGTTGCAACAACTTAACACCACAGTCACATTATCCTTTTGATGATTCTGATATCAGGTGCTATCACTACCCAGATGAAATCAAGCTCTGTTGGTATGGTAATGATTTTGAGTGTTGGAATTAATTTTTGATTCATACATTCAAGATGAATTTATGGTTTACATCTAAAGTAAACTACTAATGTCTTCCAATGCCATTTATTACATCTTGTCCCACAGTTAAAATAGGACATTAAGGATATGTTGCTTTTCTGAGCTTTTTTACCCCCTTAGAATATAGAGAATGGCTGCTCATTTATGATTTTTTTTTCTGTAGACCTTCTACAGAACTTCTAAAAATGAGAGGACTTTTTTCCCCCTTATTTGCTATAAAGTTGCAAGCGGAAACACTGAGCAAGTACGCATGTTTGGAGCATCTAGAGGTCTGAATATTTTGGCTACTGAGATTTAAAGGGAAGAAATTATTTGAATCACATACTCATTTGTTAAGAGAATTAAAATAAGAAACTATGTAAATATTCATGCACGATTGGTAGAAACTGGAGGCTAATCTGTGAGAAGGATTGTCAAGAGGCTTAAAAAGAAGAAAGTACTAGCTAACCTGTTTGGTTTAAAGATAAAAGCTGCGCAGCAATAATTTAATATCTCCAGATGGGACCCATCATTTCTCCACACAATATATTCATATTTTGTATTTACAGTATACTTCTCTTAGATGAAAGTCAAGATCAGTAACAGGGGAGTCTATTTCATAAAAAGGTTGCCTTGTGGAAATATCACAATAGCTCCCAAATTATTTCCTGAGACAAAGTCTTTGGAAACATGGTATTGTTAATTCTTATGCCTTGTATACAGAAATGAAGTAATATCTCCACTTCTCAGGGACAGTAGAAAGTTCTCCTAAAGAGGTAAAACTTGTCTGAGAAGGTTTTTCTCAGGCAGGGGAGGGGGTGGGAGCAGCAAATTCTCCTCAAATGGTAAGTGCAAGAACACTGTTGCATGTGTTTGCAGTATGTAAAATCCTAGAGCATTAGATGATTATTAGAACATCATTTAAATGCATCAGCTCTTCTCCACTTTTAGTTCCTACCTACAAATACATGTGGCTGTTAATCCTTTATTAATCTTTCTGCATCAGTAATTATATGGAGAAGGAGAAAGTTTTTTTTTTCTGTAGATTTTCTTCTGTCTTCTATGGCCATGTTTATCTGTGAGAAAGTGGAACAATAAGATGACTTTTTATAATTCAGTGTCCCAGCGTCAATATACTACTGGTGAAAGTGACAAGCAATCTTTCTTGAGATTAAGGCATAAAATGCCTTAATGTCTGGGGGTTTACAAGATTTCTCCATAAATTCAGTTTCCATTGGCTGTTCAGGTTTTGACATCTTTTTACACTATCAGAAAGAAAGTCAGTGGACAATAAAGCTCACAAGCAAACTTCTGAACAGCACTGAGAAGTGAATTGCATTAGTTGACTTCAGCTGAATATCTTATTTGTCGCAGTGATGGACACGAACACGCAGATTCAAACAGCAGGTCGGCAGCAGGTCAGGTCCACCGAGCAGAGCGAAAGGGCCCTGCCCACCTTTATTATCACACTTTTATAGCTCTTCTAAAACAATCATACATTGGTAGATGAGGTTAACACCTCTAGCATTTTACAGGATAGGAACACAGTCTATCACCTTTCTCCGCCTTGGAGAAAGGAATGAACGACAATCTAAAAGTTCAGTAAACATTCTTAGCCGGTTAGAAAACAAGAGCTATGTTTATAGAAAATGCATGAGAACTTCTACTACAAAAGTAAAAACATGGAACACTGTGAAAACCAGGGCGACACTTATTCTTGTAATTTTTATGTGCCTCTAATTTAATTTCAAACCTGAACTCTTAATCTGAAAATAGATCTTTGGGGTGAATTTGGAATTAGCCTGTTTAAAGACCTAGACATCCACCAATGTGGATTCATTAGCTTTGTTCATGGAGAAACCATAACATTTTATGTAACAGTATTTCTTTTTTCTGGGACAATGGTCCTTAACTGAATTAGTCAAAGCTACTAAGGGTGATGAAAAATGAAATCATAGCATCAAAGGCATTATACCAACAGAAATGTATAATCTTGCCCAGAGAGAGAGAGAATGTAAAAATTGATGGCTGGATTATACCTGGTTTTATCACCAGTCAGTGTGGTTTCAGAGGGGAGCAGAAGATTCATAAGCTTCTTGTAAAAAGGGCTGTTACTATTTCTATCAAAAGTCCTCTAGCATTCACTAGGCAATCAACACAGAAGCAGGATAGGATAATAAAGGGGGCCATCCTTTCTCCCCATTAACTAGAAGAGCTGCCTGGGGAGTGGAGAGTGAAGCAAACTGTCCAGTACTGCTCTCCACATTGCATGGTGGACTTCCTTTTAGTACAAAAGGGTGCTTGCAAGAAAAATGGGGACAAACTCTTTCGCAGGACCTGCCGTAACAAGAAGCAGTGGTTTTAAGCTACAAGTGGGTAGATTCAGACTAGCTATAAGGAAGACATTTTTTCACAGTGAGGTGAAACACTAGCACAGGACGCCCAGAGAGCTGGCAGACGCCCCATCCCTGGAAGCATTCAAGGTCAGACAGGGTGGGGACACTGAGCAATCTGATCTAGTTGAAGCTGACGACCTTTAAAGGTCTCTTCTACCCAAACCACTCCACAGATGCCTAACAAGATAAAGTATTTCCCTGAAACGGCTTGGTGCAGTGAGGCATCATATTGCCCTTTACTATTAAAGATTACTCAATCTGTCTCTTAAGTTTGGGTGTCTGGGAGACAACATATTTTTGCTTTATTTCACACGTTGCTATCAGGAAAGCATGGTCATATTTTAAAATATGTGTATATTTTCTATATGGCAAAATGTGAACTTTGTGAGTGACGTAGTAGTGTGAACTTCATTGTGAAATTGCCAGTAAGCATCCATGCAGAGATTAGCTCTTTCTTGAGACACTAAATTGGATTTGTTTCAGATAATTTCTTTGAGGATGTGCTTATGATAAAACAGTATCTAGTTTAGAGAGCCCCTTGTCATTGAGACAGTAAGCAAACACAGCCTATTTCCAGATAAAATAGGTGAGATTTTAAGGTGAGATTCCATTAATTCAAGGTTATGTCAATCCATAAATGCTTTATTTTTACACTACTCATTTAGGAGAGTTAGGAATTTATAACCCTTTTTATTCATGTCTTTTCTCTCTACTGTCTCATATATCAATAAATGGTTCATACAGATTAAACAAAGCATAATTCAAATAAAGCTTTTGGGCAACATATAGAAGGTTAATGACACTTTGACATTGAAATGATGCAGGGCAAGGTAAGGCTCCCTAAATATATTCATGCAACGAGTCTCTTTAGACTTGCTGGGGAGAAGGTGGTAGTGCAATACGCATGGGATGAGGTAGGAAAGCATCTGACACTGTAGCCTGGTGCAGAGAGTAAGAGAGACTCCATTCTCTTGTTCTGGAGAAAGTGTCACATGTTTATAACAAAATCTTGAGTAAATACCAGGGACATTGTGTACCAAATCCCAGAAATCCAATGCCAGGGGACTCTTCAGGCAAAGAGAAGAGGGTCAGGAGTCTTTGCTCTTTTTCCAGTGAGTCCCATGATTCATGTACTCCTTTCTGTTGAGTGCCTTGCCTTAGTGGGAGTTATTCAGCCCTGAGACTCATGTTCAAACTATTGCAGAGATTTGGAGGTAAATTCCTTCCTTACCCTCCTGCATGAAGATGACAGAGAGACAGGCTTCCTACCTGAGGGCTTGAGCTAGATTATTATAGTAAAGTCAGAAGAAACTAGCCTCCTCTTCCAGCTGTGAAAATGATGATGACTGCTCTACTTGATGCCCAAAACCCTTTGTTGTCCAGGATGCAGTTAGCAGATAAGGCACTTTTAGAGTCTTTGGTGTCTCCTTGCTCTTTTTCCAAAGAGAGATAGGGTCCCACCTAATCAGCAGAACATTTCTAAGCTTGAGCCCTGGGTCATCCTAAAGTAAGTAGGGACAATGGCTGATTTGGAGTATCTTGGGGCAGGAGAAGGAGATTGCACAAAACCAAGACATTTCAATTCAGAATTTCAGCAAATGATTGAATTGATGCAAAATTCCTGGTGATTTGGAAGCTACTACACATCAACAGATAACTGTCTGTAGTGTGTTAAAAAATAATAATAGAACCAGAGAGAATGACATAAAAAACAGACCCTAAAAATGGTGTTAAAGTCACCTATTATTTTCCACACAATATTGAAAGGTTCAGCTTTCATATTTAGGCAACCTAAAACTTTGATCAAACATGTATAAGTTATCCTACATGATACATATTTTATAACAGCAATATAATTTAATTAAAGTGTCATGAGATGACTATTCAGACCCCATAATGGATGGGAGAAACACTGGTGTAGCTCAAATTTTGCAGTATTGAGCAGGCAAATTTACACTCATAATTACTCTTAATTTTTGTGTAGCCTCAACAAGTAGTAACTACAAAATGTATGAACACCAGAATGAAAATATATAAACATAAAATAGAAATAAAAAGCAAAAGTGCCAAAATTTAGGAGTCATAACCATGTGAGAAATCAAAATTCATTGAATGGTCAACATTTCTAGTTGCTGCAAGGTGTTTATCTATATACTACGTAACAAGCAAGCAGAAGGATCATGTGTTTCTCACCTACACTTGGAAATTTCTCTTTAAAGTGTAAACATTCACCACAACTCTATTGAATTTTCTAGATGTGCAGCACTCAGATGTTCCTTCTCTCAACCATATAACCATGCCCTGGGATGTATGGATGCTTTCATGACTCATCATTGGTGACTTTTCAAGAAGTCACCAATGAGGCAAAATCATTGTCTACAAAGTTTACATTAAACAGAAATTTTAATTCGTGTAGCTCCCGGGCAAGTGTTGTTTAATCAGCTTGGATGTGGTGAACCTGGCTCCTGCCAACAAATGAAACCCCTGTGGGACTGCCCCAGCTTACAGGCTAGGATTAATCTTGAACTCTGATAAAAGTCTTACCATTTCCATGAAAGCAGGCTAAGTTTGTTCAGCATTTCTACAAAGAATGTGTATCTTTTATGGATTAAATGCAGAGGGAGTAACTTTATTGATCTGGGAGTTTACCTTTAAGAACAATGATCCTCCCTTCCTGTTACTACTTCTCTACAACTGAACCAACAGCTCAGGAAACTATTTCCATTTTTGCCTTCCAGGGGAACGATGCTATTGAATTAAAGAAAGGCTTCCTGACTTTCCTAGAGAAAACAGCATCTTTTGCGAATGATCTGCCCACAAATCCCACAACAGCAGTCATCAAAGTTGTCTACTGTTTGTGCTTTGCCTTGTTATTCAGAATGGTGCTGCTATAGGCATGTTCACTAAAGATCAGATACACTGAAGGACAAGAGGCTTTATTTTTGTTCCACTCCAACTGATCATTGAAGATAGGTATGAATTAAGATAGTGGACATATAAATGTGGATAGATAGCTGTCATTGATTTGGTATATTAAACAGAGTATAATCTTGAAATTTAAATAGAGTTGTCCACTAATAGCTGCTGTAAGAGAATTCTGATTCCTGGCCATTTATATATTTGCACTTCAGTGTGGAGTGTTGACCATATTAAAACTTACAGAATGATGCAGGTTTCTTTGTAGAAGAGTTAGAATTCATGTGGCAATAAAAGTCTGAATATTTTCCATTATGGTGGATAAGCTACGGTTTTAAATAAAAACAAAGTATTGATATTTTAACACCAAGAACTTCCTGTTGTGTTGCTGGTGCTAATCCCTAGCAGGTATTACCAGCCACCAGGATTGTCTTCAGAAAGATGGATAAAAAAAGAAGAGTGGCAGGGAACATGGACTGAAATGGTGCCCCTGCCATTAATGCAATGGTGACTCAGCCTTTGTGAAATGGTAAGTTAATAATAAATTCTTCAGAGAATTAGTTCATCTGAATTTTATGATTCCTATCACAGACTAAGTAGGATGTGCTTATCACTAAATCTGTTTTCTGCCCAATACTCATACAGCAGAAAATTACTGGAAGAATAGCTCTGTATCCAAGCTTCTTAGTATGTAATACTGCTTTGCAATGCGAAAAAATTTCAAATACACAGTTACTCATACATACTCCCTATTTCAAATCCAAATATATCGAAGAAGCCTATTTAGAAGAAACTAGGAGAGGGCACTTGGAGCATCACCTGGGACAATATAAGAATGCTCCCTATGAGAAACCACAAACAGATTTCTGACTTGGATGATTTTCAGCAGTTAAATATATTTACACTCTTAAAAGCCATCATCTGTGGGTAAAAGATTCCCCCCCAATATGAAGAACCAGCACAAAAGCTTCATAGTGTCAGGCTTCAATTGATGAAAACGTAAAATTTTTGTTGTGCTTCGGCATTAGTTCCAGTAAAATAGGGGCGCTTGTAAATATAAAGGCATACAATATTTTATTAAAAAAAAACTGTAATAAAAAGGCCCTGCTTGTAGGGCCTTCAGGCTTGTGTTTTTCTTAACAGTTTTTTAAAATATACAGAAGAAAGTTATTAGCAAGCACCTGCTGTTTGCTTGGGCATACTGTCAACTGTCTTAAGCCCATGTAAAACTAGTAGTTAATAAGCATGCTGAGACACATTGCTTATTTTAAACCTAATATGTTCATTAAATAAACTATGTCGAGGAAGAGAAGGGAGATTACATGATGTTACCTCCTGCAAGAAAGATCAGAAACCTCAGGAAAGAAAACTTCAACGTAACTTACCTGATACTTGGAAAACACTCAGTAAAAGACTATATCCTGCAAAAATCATGTTTTCGTTTTGAGTAAGCTTTCTGCACTTAGAAGTAACATTTTCTCCCTGTGTTCCCCTATGGTGCGATTGTTGGCTCTAGAGTTGTCATTTTCCAAGTAGTAAATTACACTAAACTCCTTTTTTAGCTTTTCAACAGAAAGTGAACATTTCTAATTGACTGAAGTAAAAATCTGACCTCCTGCAAAAAAGGAGCCACTTCCTTATTCAACATATAAGCATTAAAGGGAAGTGCAAGCCCCAGCAGTGCAACACAGAACCTATTATTCCTCAGTCCTGGGATACCATTTCTAGCTAGTGATCTGTAAACCTGCTTTTTATTCCAGTCCTGGTGTTTACCTCAACTGAAAAGCTATTATTCTTCACTTACCTTCTATTTTATTTTCACAAGATAACAAAATTCAAACAAGATAAAAAAATTCAATATGCTTAGCATAATTTACACATGTACTTCAGATTCTATCATTACATTTATGGGGTTTTCTTTAATGTAATTAGATACATCTTAACTAGCTTGGAAATAAATTAACTTTCCTCTTTCTTTTAAAAGGATTGCTCTTCTGCCTTACAGTTCCTGGTGTCGTATTTATACACTGTATACAATTTATGCTTCTAAACTACCAAGATTTTAGTTTTCAAAGGTGTATTTTCTTAGTTGTTATAAGCTCTGACCCTTGACTGATTCATTTTTCTTGGTTATTTCTGTCATCTTTGCTGGCTGTGATATTTTTGGAACTAGAGGCCACCCCTTCACATTAAACATTACGGCAAGGCAGTCTGTGAAACTGACTCTTACTTCAGACATTGTGGAGAGCTGTGAGCCTTTGACTCAGAAGTCCTCTGCACTCCCTCGGAGGAGAGAAGCCTAAGGGCAAAAGGACTCAGAGACAAGAAACCTCTCCTAGGTTACAGTGAGAGACTGAACCGTCCCCAGCATGCCTTGTTTCTCTATGGTAATACCTTGTATCCACTTGGTAAATTGGGTTCTACCCCACCCCCTGCTTTTCCCATAAAAAGGGCCCTGGGTCTGCCCTGAATCAGGGAGGTGATGTTCCTGGCCTCCCCTTCCCAGGGATTACTGGACAATAAAGCTACCTCTGTGGAACTGCCACACACGGCTCCTGTCTCTCTGTCCCCGAGTATGCCTCGGGTGATCTCGCAAAGAGCTGAAATCACAAGAGCTGAAATCACTTGTAGCTGAGAAATCTCACTACACTTGCTGAAATCCCCCGCTGTCTAGGGAGGCTGCCTTGGCCCCTAGAAGAGCTGTTCTTTGCTGGACGCTCTTTCTGGGAAGGTCCTGGCTTACTGGTGACTGACCAGCATCAAACCTCCTTGCGATAAGACATAACTGGGCATACATTTTCTTTTACTTTTGCAACTTTCTTCAGTAGCATTAGTGATTTTAACAGTCAGAACAGCTTTACTGTAAGGCCAGTGGTCTCAATTGTGATACAGTGACAGCTGAGTTCTGGGACATTTGTGTATCTGAGTGGAATGGGTAAGCACAGTTCTAACAAGTTATACAAGCTGTGTGGGGTGGTGGACATGCTGCAGGGAGGGGATGTCACCCAGAGGGACCCTGACAGGCCTGAGAGAAGGCCTATGTGAACCTCATGAAGTTCAGCAGGGTCAACTGCAAGGTCCTGCACCTGGGTCAGTTTTGTTAAGGTGTAGGTTTACAGCTGGATTTGACCTTAAGGGTCTTTCACAACCTAAATGAGTTTGTGACTCTACGATTCTATTTGTCTCTTTTGTCTTAATGTCCAAACTGTACGTGCACAGTTGTTTTGCCAGACTTTTAAAATTTTTTTTCCCCTTTCACTTTCATATTTTTCTGCTCAGTTTGGAGAGTTACTTCTTCAGCTCTGCACTAACCACTAGTCCTAAAATCTCTTTAGATTTTGCCAAAGCCAATGGGGGCTGAGTGTTCACAACAAGATTCTGTATTCCGTTTCCAAGACATTTACATACCGTATATTAGTTTGCTGCAATGCTTGAAAAGCTTCAGGTCAATCTGTCTGTGCATTTTGGCAATGTATACCAGCTGACTATTTCACCAGACTCTTTATTAGAGTATGGTTCTCAAGCTTTCAAAGTGGTACAAATATTACAAAAATCCAAATGTCAAAATACTGCTGGAGTCTGCAGTAGTCATTATCCATTTTCACTGATAATATCACACTCACATCAAAGTTCTCTTTTTTGTCCAGACCTTTTGCTATTTCCTTAGTTCACCATGGTAAAACTAAAAATGTTTAGTTTCTAATTTGTGTCTTAAATTCACCTATATATATTTAGAGGCAGGAGACTGGCAGATAGTCCATTGGCTATTACCTAGGTTTGAACTGGGTTTTGTTTTTAGATTTCAGAAGCTGGCAGAAGATACCTTGTCTGACTCCCTGTTTAATGCTAAAGCCTAAAAAAGAATGAGTCAAAACAACTACAGTGTTCATTTTTCGTCTCTCTGCTTTCCAGAATAACTTCTGGTCATTAATAAGATCTTTTCCCTTCCTCCTAAGAAAGCTGTAGTCTTTCAGAGTACGGGTCTTTATCGAGATCCTTGCGTTTTTGTCATTTTATATTTTTCATCCCTCTTTTGCAGTCCTCCTACAAAAGAAAACAGCAACAGAGTTGAAGCAGCAACATCCATCAAGCACATGCTTGAGCTAGGAGAAAGTTCAATCATAAGCACTGTATACTCTAGGAGGCCGTCAATGGAGAATCAGGAACAACACTAGCGCAGGAAGGCAGCTGAGGTCGCAATCTCCAGCTTAATCATAGCTTACCTGTGAGCACACCAAATTCACTCTCAACTCGAGGTGTGAGCATCTGTTGACATCCTTTCATGCTGATGCAGCCATGTCAGAAGCCAGGATACAACCAGCTACAGTTGAGGAGAAATAGTTTCTTAAACTGCCTCTCAGCTGACTCCAACTGCGAGTGCTGCTCCTTCTGCTTCCCTCCCTTTCAGCAAAAATTCAGACTCGTTAACTTCAAATGAGCAGTGTTTTCTCCTATACTGGGGCACAACAGCTTTGTTGCTGTTAATCACAGCCCCTAAGCAGTGCACAGGACTGAGTTCTTCCCTCTATATCAGACCAAAACACTGTGACTTTAAGCTGAGCTGTTCGTTTCTTCACAGAGACCGAAAGGAAGGAGCACTCGCATCCCATCGGGTCTGAGGGATGTCAGCCTCTTTTTTCTGTGCCTCTTTTTCAATACAGGAGAGACACGGAACCACTGCTCCCACCTAGGATGTAGCCGGTGAGAAGCTGTGTTTGCCACCTTCAGCCAATTATCAGTGATGGAGTACATGGATGACCTTAAGTCAGTGGCTAAAATGTTTTTTCAACACTACTGTAAAGGATAACAAATGAGGAAAACTTATGTGATCAGGTCACTACTCTTAGGTGGGAGGTGGCTGATCTTGCTTCTCACATTGAAGATAAAAGTGTTATATATTTCATCTGAAGAGGAGTAGGAATGATCACACCAGCTCTAATTAACCCATTTGGAGATTTACATTTACAAAACAAGAACTCCTGCATCATCTCCTTTACCTTGAAATGGCAGGAATGAGAAGATCAGTCTTGGGACATACACACAGCCCTGATAACTACAGTAATCTGTGTAACATGCTGCCAAATATACCATTACTTCTGAGTGCTCTAACGTTGGGGTGTTGAACTTCACAGTTTAACGTGGACTGATGAGACCAGGCAGACATACTGTGGATATATGAAAATGTTTGTATTGCAATATTTTACAATATTTCAGTCAAAATAATATTTTAATAGCGGTGTAGCATCAGAGTATTTTATCATTTCATCCTATCTAATCTTAAGACACCACAAAGTTTTCTCCTATATCCTGCCCTCCTGTGGTCAGATGAAGATCCTAGCCACTGAATTAGTATTCCTCCTCTTTTACCCTTGCTCAAATTTGATATACACCTCTTTTACCTTGTGATGAGCTCCGAGGTCTGAAGAGGGCATGACCAGTGGCCGTAAGCTGAATTAAATAGACATTGCCCACATAATGCACTACAGTGACAGAGCAAAACTTTGGAAAGAACATTCATTTCATCTTCCACTCCCATGACTTGTCATGGAGATATTATCTCAAAATTATTACTGTTTCTACCTCCTAGAGCACAAGGGTATTTGGACGCAAAGTTTACTCCCAGAAATACTTTAGAACTGTGTTTGCAACAGGATGAAGCCAAAACATAGAAACTTTTCTGGTCATATTTTTCCAGTGGGGGAATTACTCTGATGGCAAGCTCCGGTGACAGCTGGTGGAATCTGCTGCACGGGTTAATTAATAAAATCATGATGACTAAGCAAATGAAAGATTAATATATATCTTTGTGCTGCTACTTAAATGCTAGGCTGGTAGTGTCTGCTGACAACACTCTGGGCTGACTTAAGGAACTACCGCAGTCCCACTTTCTGTGGCTGCACTTGCTGCAAGTGTGACAATCTCAGCTTCGGAGATGGAACACAAATTGGGGTCCCCGGGGGCTGCAAGAGGCCACGGAGCACATTGAGTAATAGAGAAGTGTCTGGCAGCACAGCAGAACTATTAGGAGTTACACTAGGTTTTTCTCAGCAGGACTCAGTCTCACACAGGAGAGTTTTCATAGCTGAAGCTTTTAATGAGCCTTTTATCCTGAGCAGGCTCTGACTGAATGATCATTATGGCTTTAGGTTGCAAATAATAACAATAATAAAAAAAAATTTTTCAGGTTCATACACTTTCTTTCTGTCAAATCATTAAAACTGAATTTATGCGAAGTGGGGAAAAATAATAGACCTAATGGATTTGTAATGTCCGCCTACTGGACCTTTCTCCAACTTTGTAACTTGAACATGAAGAAAATGTCCTATGAAATGCATCTGGATAAAGCCATGGAGCCCTTAGAATTATTTAGTGATGCATTTTGCAGAACACATAGTCAATGTCTAATGCTCTTTCCCTTAATTACAGGGTTATGTTAGTAATTTTCAAGTGAAAATAGCCATACACAGAGAATGAGAATTCATTCTGAAACTATTCTGTAGGCAAATTTTAAATCAGTCTTACAGCTGGCCAATCACTTTCCACTAACTGATAAATGTGCAATTTCTTGCTCAAATCATGTGATAAAATACAGCAAACTCAGCCTAATACTCTTTAATTAAGGATATTAAACTACTGGCATGCTTTCCTCATCTGGTGTGGTTAACTGAATGGAGTGGAGGAATTACCTTACTGAGGTGCCAAAATACCAAATAACGTACAATGTGAATTCCTCAAATTGCATGACCAGCATTTTCATATTTGTCTTTTGGCTGTATTGTCAGAAATTTATTTTCGGAAACAGACTGAGCCCCATATTAGTGGATTTTTAAATTCTACGGCGTAGCAAAATCTCTTTACTAATACAAAAATAGCTAATTCCCTAATGAGTTCTATGGATAATAGCTGGTTAGACGGTTTCCCCTACAGACCCAAATGAGGTGTTAATAGCCGGGAGATTATCTCTTCTAGCCTTGCACAAAACAAAGGGCAAACCAGCAGCAGGATTAACACATGGCCCAAGCAATAAGGGAGCTGCATGGCTGAAAAAGGGATTATCATTAAGAAGAAGAAGATAACGAAATCCAAAGGGTATCCCAAATGAAATCCAAAGGGTATCCCAATCTGGATAAAGAGATATTAAAAGTGGTAGTCAGAGATATTGTGAAAGGACTTCAGTCTATCACCCTTCTAATTATTTTCTCATACCTAGAGATAACTGAGGATTCCTGAGCTTCTGCAAAAGAGGAAAAAACAAGCCTTACACTTTTCTTTGGATTTCAGCCATCAAGTAACGTGACTAGAGGCATGTCTCAGAGATGAAACAGTTTCAAATGGGTGCTCAGGTCACTGCCAGTCACCTGTCTCAGTCTCCATACTGTGACTGCTGAGCCACTAATAACTCAGCCAAGCAACTGGAGAGAGTTTGCACCACATCTCTTTAGGACGAAGCACCACTTTATGTTAAAATACTATCCTGTTAATGACAGTGCTTCAGGAACATCTGCACAAATGTCTCAGATGTCTGACTCTGCAGGTGAAGAGAACAGGTGGAGGCAATATTTTCAGAGTTCTACCAAGCTATATTGTTTTTGCTTTAGAGTCAGAGCCATGAGTGATATGGTTTTCTACCTTTCTGAAATCATAATGTGGTACCATTCATTGTGCATATGTAAATACAATGTATATTTATTATCAAAAAAAGAATTAATAAATTATTATGATGACAATTTGCATCTATTTACTTGTATTACTAACTTCTACTTCATTAAAAATTGAAGATTCTTATTGCTGAACTAGTCAGATACGTACTTATATAAATGATTACAGGGGACACAACTATTCCTTGATAAAATATTAATCGTAGCTGACATATCACATAAAAACAAAATTGATAGAACTTCATAATGTATATTAAGCAGGAGATTAAATCCCTTTTCATTATAAGATATAATTTACTTTTTTATTTTTTAAAGGTAGTTCTGATGGGTTTGCTGATGTTAAAATTACCAAACACAGAAGATGCACTGGTCAGACATCCTTAGTGCTAGTCAGCTATTAAACAAAATTACCAGTCTCTGGCCCAAAAGAAAAAGCATCAATATTTGTATTGTTACAAAGTTATAAAGGCTTCTCCACACTTAATGCGGGGGAATTAGCAAGTGCTTCTTCTGGCCTTTTCAAATCTCCCACTTCATTTTATTATCTCCCCTACATACCTGGAGAACATTCCCTGCTGTTAAAATTAGAAACTCGAGTGCTCTGAGAAGAGGAGCCAATGCCTTTCAATTGCATCTTGAAAAATTGGGTGTTTGCTTATTTTGTGAAATACAATTTAATTATAAGCAATGCTTCGTGCACTTTAGTTGATGGATTTTACGAGTCCCGATTGACCTTCCTGGGTCTTTTCTGACTTGTGTAGCTTCTATGGGTCACTGCTATATATCAGGGGGGAAAGTGATCCAGAATGCTACACTGTTTCAGCTGATCTGTATTAACGTCTGATCACACATGAGAAAAGAAGGGCATTTTTCCCTGAGATCCCTCTGACCTTTGTGCTGTCTGGGTAGACTAACACAGATCCTGCAAAGGAGAACATGGTTCACTTAAACAGCATGAACAGAAAGGGTTGAGTGGATGTGATGTAGAAACAATGAACAACATACACCATGGGCTCTGATGCCAACTGCTTTAATTCCAGGGATCTGCTTAATGAGACTTTTCATGCATAAAATTAATTTTTGCCCTATGCTGTCAGCTTCCAGCACTAAAGGATTTACTTAAACTTTTGTCAGATTTAATTTATATTTGCCATAAAGGGGATCAGAATCTTAATGAATGCCTTCATCGATAAGGATGGGAAGCACAAAAGAACTAAGACAACTGCTGAGCCCACTTTTAGTTATGTTTAGAATTTATGCATGAGATACTACTAAAGTAAATAAATGGAAATCCAACCAGCCAAAGAAGTCGTTTTTCCAAGATAAGGATTTTGAATGTCATCCAGTCAGCCCCAGCAACATGAAAACGAAACATTTAACAACCACCTTCATTCATTCATGGTGCTCAGAAACTACCTTTCTCATTCTCTGAAACTGAGACTGTTGACCTCAATATGGCAGGCAGGTGGCTGTACTGGGTGGTTAAGACACTTGCTCACAAAGCTTTTCCCTTTTTAGTCTAAAAGAGACTGGAACCATTGCCGCTGCAAGCAACTTGCTCTGAAGTGTATCCCTCCCCACACTGCAGCTGGCCAGCTCTTTCCTGTTTCCAGCCCAAAGTGACCTCCAACTTTTCCATATAAACCATAAATACTGAAAAAATAGGGGGGCAAGATAGAGTGTGCTCATCAACATTAGGAAAAAATAATAATGAAGGTTTTGAGTCCTGTTAATTGACATATTGTCAGAAAAATTACTGCCCTCTCAATCAAAAAATCCATGAAGCATTATACCTCCACTGAGGTATGAGAGATCCTACAGCAAACTTTAGGGGAAGAAAGCAAACCTAGAAGTGTTATAATATTGAGTGGCCTACAGTTCAAGTGCCTTCCTGAAGTTACCGAACCCAATGGTACCAGACAGACCACGCACCCGAGCAGCCTCACCTGAGCACATAGCAGCAAAACGTTGCTGTGCCCCCTAACATGTATCCCAAATATGGCAAACACGTCTATGCTGCCTTGGTCACACAGATAGTGATATGAGGGAGCACAGCCTCCAGCCTGTTCTGTGAAAGGAAATTACGCCAGAACATGAAATCCAGCTGCTCCTTGAGACTTTTCCCATGATTCCCATGCCTTTGACTGGGGACAATCTGTCATATCATCTTCTGTGGCAGCCATACTATTTATTAGTTTGCCTTCTTGCCCTCAAAAATCTACTGTTTTTAAAAAATAATTGGTAGGAAAAAAACTCTGAACATATTTGGTATTCTTCCAGACAAGGGCGCCAAAGGACTTTGATCAATTAAATTAATCTTCATTTATTTCAGGCAAAGGAAAAACACCCACTTATGTTGAAAGCCATATGTCATAACTAGAAAGTTTATTTTAGGATCAGTGGATATAATCTGAGGTGTTTAAGATTAAGTACAGGCACATGATAGCTTTGATTTTTTTCCCTTTTCCTCCTAGGTGCCATTTTAGTATAATTACTAGAGGCAATATGTGAAAAAGTGAAATCATAAAATGTTCAAATGCTTTGGATTAGGAGCAGGGAGCAGAGGAGGGGCAGGATCAAATTCCTTGTAACTCCACCTGTACAGCACTGATGTTTCCTCTGCCTCTTCATCTTTGTGGTGGTGATGGAAGACACCCACGTGAAAGAACATGCTATGTCAAAGAACAAGGTACACTGATTACTGCAGTTCATCCTCTTCTTCTCACTCAGGACCCATTGAGTGCTTGCAGATTTATTCCTGTTGCTCTCACTAGAAGTAAGTGAATACATTTCTGAATAAATTTCCTCAGAACTGAGAGATTCTAATATCCAAAAGCATGTACAACACCTGATTTAAAAGGCACATTTAGAGAAAATTACAGCAAATTATTTCAAAAAGTAGCAGATGATTTAAATAGATGGGATTTCCTGTGCTTATCTTTGTAGTTAGAATTGAAAGAGTAGAAATGAACATTCTCATAAGAATCCTATTTCTGTGCAAGTATGTTCAACAGCCAATCCCCAAGAAACAGGATTACTTGATAAACAGATTCATATGGAATGGTAGTTAGGTTTTTGAAGGATCCTAAGGGGATACCTGCTCATCTTTAGGGTTATGCTGTCTCATGATGCAAGCTAATTCAAATTATGTTGGATCAGTTCAATAAGGATGGAGGGATCTAATATATGCATAAATAAAATACTGCTTTTAGACTCCAGATAAAGGAGTCAGCATTTCACTGACCACCAAAATGCAGGAAAAAACATCCCCTCCAAATGCTTACTGGACACAGTCTTGAGGCTCTCATGAAAACAAATTTTATAAGGAAACCTGAAAAATTAAGGTTGGATTAGTTGTGATTCTTGTGAGGGAGAAATCCTACCCTGAAGCACTGCTTCAGCTGTATGAAACCTTTCATGGGGCTGCCAGGTAATAAGCATTAATCTGCTGTGCATTTGGAATAAAACATGATCATCTGAAGAAGAGAATTGTCTGTCCTAGTGTGTAAGAAGTAACACTTCCACACCACAGTACAATATCAAGTTTATTCTTTGATCTTTTTCAGCTATTTCACCTCAAACAGCAAGGCAGATTTTGGCCAACAGAGCTCTCATCTGTATGAAACCACTGCTCAGAGTTGCCTAACCAAACCCATCTCTCAATGGCAGATACACCATCAAATGTATTGCCTTCTATGATATGACTTCAGGGCCTCAAGGAGGCTGATGTCATTTTCAGACAGGATAAAGGAGAACCATAAAAACAGATAACATCACAATAACGATGTTTTCAGCTCTGAACTGAGTAATTTTCTTTGTGTGTGTGTTATTCTATCACTGACTGATAAAGTTTCCTTAAGTAAGATCATCAAAACAGAAATGTGAGGTTTCTGAATGTTATTGTGAATATTTTACAAATACAGTGATATCTATTCAGCATATACAGCCAGAGCTGTAGGCCAGACATTGGTCATAAATACATTTTTTAAAAGTCATTTTGAGATAAGACAAAATTGTATAATCTTCTAACAGTAAAATGGATAAACTGGAATGACATTACCTCCTGGAGAGCCATTCTCTTTTGAAAGGTACATCAAGATTTTCCTTGGCTGCTGCACTGCATTTGTTCCCCTATTGTTCAGCTTCAAGAAAGTCTCTTCTGTGGGCATACTCTTTCATTCTCATTAGAATTCTCATTTCTAGCAGGGATTATGAAACCAGAAGCAATCTTACACTTTTCCATAACATGCAGGTATGGAAGCACAGTTACAAGAATAGTGAATGTCTTCTCTCTTTTGTATTGACAATGCCTGTGGCAGAAGTTTGTATACATCTTTATTTTATTGACATTTTACATCCCAAAAGTGAAATGTTTCTGTGGAAAAATCACAGCTCTAACTTCATCAGAGCCTAAGAACTTTATCCAGCCATGAAACCTGATGGAATCTCATTTCATTCCAACCAGGTGCAAGTCACACACAGAAAGCTGTTGCTTTCTGATTGATTCAGACACACAGAAATATACTCTGCATGTAAAATTATTATTATAAGATAGTACACATCTTGGCAAACCTCTGGGAATATCTTTCAGGCACAAGGCCAGCTGTGTAACCTTTAGCCCTCATTTGCATGAAGTGTTATATTCTAAATATTAGATCCTCAGAAAAGGATGAAAATTTGTTTTTTGAAATTTAAATGTAATTGTTAACGGAGTGATCCACACTACTGGAGAGTTCATGCTGATCAGCCTCAAAACCAGCTGAAGTGTAGAAAGAGATGAAGAAATGGGATTTTGAGGCATTCTTCTATGTTTGTGTATGTGAACATATACAGAAGATATCGACAAGAATCCTGTAATCAGATTTAAAGATAATCAGGGGAAAAGCACTCACTGACATGAACCCACATTAACATAAATTTTGGCAGTCACACAAACAGACAGGTATATTCCTAAGTCACAAAAATATGCACATTTAATAACCTTTTCTAGCCAAAGAAAATTAATCCTAAAAGTTTATTCTAAATTTGAGGTTCTTTCAAAGCTAAGATTTTTATATATGCAAATTAAATATTGATACACCCTATCTCCCATGTGTAGAAAAAGTCCTTAATTCAGTAGTAACTATTTCTCTCTGCATAATGTTCATATACAGTAAAGATATTACAGTCTAGTGATGATATCATGCATTAGGAAAGCAGGGCTCTGAAGTCAATGATGAAGTGGGAAAACAGCTTTGCGTGATACCCACAGTCAGTGATTAAATTTCCTGAATTACCTCTACCAAAGAGGTTTTTAAATTCTCCCACAGTTGTCTAAACAGTGTTACAGCTTATCTGTGTCAGGTTTTCACAAAACAGGGAGCAAAAGAGGCGACTGTGCACACTTTCTTCAGTCTCTAATTCTGCAGGTGCCAAGCAAGAAACTGATGTGCAGACATCAAAGACCAGCCTGAAGTGAGCCAGAAGGCAAGATGGTGCACTGGGATCAGTGGAGCTGGGGTCTGAAGGAATCAAAGCTAATGAAGAGCTTTTCCAGCTGCAAAGATTTTGCTGGAATAACTGAATTAAACTTTCCAAGGGTAAAGCCAGGCTATACAGAGAAGACAATGGAGAATCATACCTCCCAAAATACTCGCTATTGGATTTTACCCTAACAAAAAAATCAGCTACATACTGCAGTTATTATGAAAGAGAAAGTAAGTATTAAAGGCCACTTTATAGTACTGAGATACATGATGCTCGAAAGAAATTAGAGTACTCAAGGCCCTGGCTCTTACACCGTGTCTTGGTGGACTAGATGCATGAGTCTGAAATACACTCCTGAGGAAATAAATAGTTATTTTTCCCCCATGACATTGCATTTTTACATTTACTTACTAATGGGTATGTATGTATAAACTTATAGAAGAACATCTAAGAATTTTAATTATATGTAGTATAAACACACTTCATTTTTGACTTTCACTGTGTGCATAAGAATGTGACACTTCAGTCATGGCTTTTGTACCTGTGTAATCAAAATCTCATGTCTCCCTAGTCAGCAACAGAGCAGCTTATTTCAACCTGTTCAAGATGTATTGCTGCTGTCCCATCTTTCACACATTTAGGAGAGCTACCAATAAAAACGCTATACTTTCCAGACAGAGAGACTGTTGTAGTATAGGAATGTGAGATGTATGAAAAATGAAGAAATTTCTCTGATACCTACAGCTTCATTATCTTGCTGAAGGGTGAATGACAGAAATATTGTGGCAGAGAGAGATGATCTTAATAGTTAATTTTTGAAATAAGCCTAAACATTCCATTCATGAAGACAATGACTAAAGATGAACATGGATTTTAAGCATTTTTCTAAGAAACTTCATTATATATTACACCAATATATGGAACTTCCACTGCAAAAAATTCAATGCCCTTGTTATTATACTGGTCCTTTCACTTGCTGATTGCATCTTATAAAGAAATCAAGAGATGGGAATTCATTTTTAATCATCAAATGTGTCTCTAATCAGATAGTGCTTTCTCACCTCAAGCTAGAAGGCTGACAGGGTCAGAGGATGATGTACATGGGTATAGTGTGAGCAGAGTCAGTATTCCAGAAAGTAGAAAAGATAAGAGAAAACTGCAATGGTCATAAATCTAAGAAAAAAATTAGTCTAAAAATGACCACGTTGTATTTCTCCTGAATTATCACAACAATTGCCACTAAATAACAACTCACATGTAGAGAATAAATAATCACTGCATTCAGTTATTTAAGCATTATAAATTATAAGTTATTTTCTGACTCTGACAGTAGTACAGTAGTACTTGTTGCCTTTTATTATGTAGGCATGACGACCTGGTTCCAAAGATATCAGCACGGCAGTTCGGCCTATACCGAACCACTCGGGCCACAGACACACTGGCACCAATGTGGTGGATGGTCAAATGGCGTTTATTATCTTGTCTCTTGGGGTTAAATAGTCTGGGGGCTTCTCTAGCCAGGGAGGGGGGATTCTGGGATAGCTAGGATGAATAAGGAGTGGAAAACTACTGGGGTCGGTGAGACTACATTCCTAGGTGATGCTTATCAGTGGGATGGGGGGAGGAAGATTCCACACTGTCCCTGCTTTCCGTCACATCCCGTAATCTTCCATTCGCCTGTCCCTCACAGTACTTAAGATGAATACTGAGGAGTGTGAGGGCAAACTTGGTCTAAAGAGATGTCCATCATGACAGCTAGGGAGTCATTGTTATAGCAAATCAAGCAAAACATGTTTCTGATTAAAAAAACTGAAAGCCTAAATCATGTGAACTATATTAGATCTGTTTTCCTCATCTCCTCTAGTTTGTCTCACCTACAGTCTGAAAATAAACTAAAACTAAAATATGTGAACTTGAAGGCAGAAATTCTGGGGGTGAGAAGGAAAAAACCTTCTAACTTATATTGCAAAAAACAAAGAGAAAGGGAGAGGAAACTTGACAGAAATAAGCACGAGTCAGGAATTCTAATAGAATACTGAAATTTGGAAAATGAAAACACAAAAACACACTCACCCACGCACATACACTCTCACACACGCTCACACACAAAGGGAACATATTTTCTAAAAACCCAGCCCAAAGTCATGGCATTCATAATGTTTCCTTTCAACTTAGCAATTTGGATTTATGCAGCTAAAGCTTTTAAGCATACTGGAGTAAAAGAGAAAAGGTATCATCACCTTAATTACTTGCATCACTCACACCTTGCCACCTGCCTAAACAGAGATGATTTTCAAGAAACTGCAAGGGAAGGTTTAAATAAAAATAGGGAGTTGTGCATGCTTTATAAAAATCCCAAACAACCAAGAGATATGAATGAGGTGATCTGAAAAAAATTGTCAAAGAATAGGTTTTTAAAAATGGTCTTTTACTTTATGCATAATCTACTATAAGGGGGAGCAAGGCACTTGAAGTCAATAGCTGAATTTTCATTCCCCCGCTGACAGCAGAATATGACTGACAAAGTGAAGTGCAACTGCCTTTAAACACATAATTTGAGTGCTGCAGTGGCCATTGGTAATGTGTACAGTAGGGGAGAAATCGAGGCATTTCAAGAATGTCAAATCCTGTAGAAGAAAACAAGCCTGGTTACAGCTGCCATGAACTTCATTGCAAGGATTTGGGAGTCCAGTTCACAGTTGATACAACACTGCTGTAAGACAGAGGTTACTCATCCTCCTGGTATGAATTTGTAGACTGGATGCATGTTGCCCCTCCAAAGGGAGTGTTAAATACCATAGGCTTTCTGATCTTTTTCCTTTCTACTAGCTGGTAAGTTTGAAAAGCTTATTTTGCACAAACTTCCACATGCTAGTTTCATGAAAGTTTATTTTTTTTTAGCAGGAGCACAACCTTCCCAAATGAAACCACAGAAATTCTCTCCCCACTCCAGCACTATCTTGCTCTCTGCTGAATATTCCATATATAGTTAATTTTCTGTAGCTTGCTTTCTTGTGAGGCAAGAATCTGACAAAAAAAGGTAGCTGCTTCACCATGAGTCTGTTTAAGGAACATTAGTATTGAACACAAGAGCAAAACAGGAAGAATGCTATCTACCTTACATTAATTTTAGCCTTTTTTCAAATAACTAAGTTAATAACCTGCCTAATGCAGTCATAATGAATACTAAGACTCAGTACAGTTTCATATCAGTTTTGATTACTACAAACCATACTCGCAGGCCAGAAATTATGAAGTGCCTAAAGAGAGGATGTGGAAATTTAAAAGCACAAACAGATTCCAGGAAATGGTCTCTGCTTAACAGTGAAACAAATTGATGTATTCATTCAATACATTTTGCAGAGAATTACAGGTTCTAAAAACTACCTCTGGTGACTGTTGCCCAGGTGAAGGTAGCTGGCAATAAATTTTTTTAGGATCAGTTCCTCCAGATGGGAATGGATCATCTAAGGCACTAAACTGAAACTCACATACTTTCACACCAGCATGGGATGAATTTGAATACAGCATTGGAGTTTTTGTCTCAGTATCAAAGAATATGATTTCAGTTCTTCCCTGGGGAAAAACAGAAAAAAGTATCTGGGCTGGTTTTCTCTTTCCTCACACATATCAGTCCACCAGATTGCTTAAAGAAAGAAAACTAAGAGAACGGTGTGAGCAGCTGGGATTATCATTCTGCATGTAGTTCAGACTTCTCCTACTTAGTTTTCTTATTTAAATAACACATTAGACATATCCAATAGCCAAGGGTCCTCTCCTAGATAATACACTCCTAATTTCTTCCCCTCACAGAATGCTTTCTTACTTTCTAAATAGAAACCATGATTTATTTATTTCCAGGCTAGAGCCTCCAGCAATATAGAAAATGTCTCTGAAGAATTCCAGGTCCTGGTTGCCGGAGGCCAAGAAGAGAAACCTTGCTGTCCATCCTTTCTGAAAAATACAGCAGAAAACAATACATGAAATTTAAAAGCAACCTATGAGTGTCTGAAGGATGGTCATCCTGTGGAAAACATCATAATAATAAACCATAACTTATAAAAATAGTAAAAGTTTTAACTTACCATATGTTTCTATGAATGTAGTGGTTTTCCCTAAACATATTGATTAACTTAATTTTTTGCCAAAGAGCACCTCATTTTGGTGCATTTGCCCTCACTGTCAAAAGTGCATGGGACTTACCAATTGATACAAAAAGCTATTTCCATATCCAAAGTTATTTTTCTATTCCAACATTTCTATTTGTCCTAGGGTAAAATGAATGGCTTTCACAAACAGAATAGCTTTGTCATGTGCTCATGGCTACAATTCAGGGTCATAACCAACCCTGCAGACAGCTACTTGACTTTGACTGTCTTAGTTTTGAGTCTCTGTTTCAGAAGAAATGATCAATCCCATCTTGAAGTGGCACCAGCAACTGCAGACAGCAACAGAGCTTTTCATATCACATCCTTTGCTACTTCAAACTCTGAGGAATGTTTGTGAGGAACGCATCTACAAAGATCTGGATATTTAGCTCTACAGTTGAAATTTTTCTTCACAGAACTTACTTGCAACAGAAGCTCTAGCTTTGGGGGAAAACTTCACCACTCGAGCAGTTAGGCAGGCCACGGAGCCTGAAAAAAAAAGATGGAAATTCAGGAGATGACCAGAATGTTTTTTAGATTCAAGATCTATCTGACCAATCACAAATAGCTGATGAAAAAGAGAATTAATTAGAAATTAAGTTCTCTGTTGGTTTTGAGAATATATGGAGTTCTGCTGACAGTGCAGCAGTAAGGGCCACTGCAGAACTTTTAGTGTGTTCTCCATCATTGTCATCAGAGTCCTGCAGTAGTTCACACCCTTCAAAACCTCAGCAGTAGTTCCTCCTCTTACACATATCTATGTTTAAACAAATCAGCCCAGGTGTTTTAATTACACCCAGCAACAAAACACTTCAAAATGCTTTCTTATTTTTAAAGCACTATAGGATTTTGGGAAGGTTGCAGCAATATCTGAAATTCCAACTATTTATTTTCAAACACTGTACATATCACTGTGTGTAGCAAAAGACAAGAAGGAAGTGTGAGGTATACCAAAATATGTTTCAAATTTTTGCCTGACCTTGGTCTGTGTGAATTTTATAACAAGTAAATACTTCCTACCTGCATTTTTCTAACAGGTATGAACAGCCAAGGAATATGACAAAAGCCATGGTTAATCTCTGATGAGTTCAAACTATTGAAAACTCTAAATATATTCTTTTCAACATGGAAAAAATTTACACCAGAGGTAACAGTGGCAGTAAGGTGGTTTTTTTTTTTTTTTTTTGTGCTTGTCTTTTTTTTATGGCTTTGATCACAGAAAGAAAATTTAAAAATGTACTAGAGGCTTTGGACAGCAGTGGTGTAAAACAACAATTAAATGAGCTGGCATATTTATGAGACAGTGCTATCTTGTTGAATATAAGTTAACATTAGCATTCATACACACACAAAACCTAAAGAGGATAACATTAGACTTTCAAATAATGCAGTGATTTTTATATTTACTGTCAAGTTTGAATGGGTATTTCTTTTAACTGTCTCAATTGTATTAGTAATGTGAGTTGCAATATAACTGGGGTTTTTTTTGTTAGAACAGGACTATATTGTTTATACAACAATAATTTATTTGAAACCCCCACATCCAAAATCTCAATGACTGTCCACATATACTTAGTATGGTGTACATGTTATGAGTTATTTAAAAATATTTGTTTGCACAGTTATGTAATACCGCTTTAACATAAGGAAATCAGTTACACTGCATTTAAACTACTCTTACAGCATCTGTCTTGTGGTGACTTTATGATGTGTATCCCTTATCGCCTGATGTATGCCCACATATGAACCCTGTGCCTTTCTGTGCCTTTAAAACTGGGTCCAAGAGAAAGAAGGAAAAGAAGCCAGGAGAACTTTTCAAAGCGGTTTTGTATTCAAGGACAGAGATAGCTGCTGCTGCTGCTGCAGAGTGGAGGCAAGCACCTTCCTGCTTTTTCCGGCTCTTGGCTCCTTTTCTCGGAAGAGAGAGATGGGGAGTTAAACTCCTTTGCTTCCCTGTGACTTCGGTTTCTTCTCTTCTGGATTGTTGAACAATACCAGAACACACCAGGAGACCCTACATTGGTTGGCCCGGAGGGGCACACGCTGTGAACGGCCAGTTTTGAAGAGAGTGACCACACCCCCAGAAAGGACTCTGAAAATCTACCTAGGTTCTCTCCACAGAGAGAGATTTTATTATTTAGCATTATTCTTTTTGCATTCCTGCATGCATTGTGTTTGTTAAATAAATAACTTTTTTCCTTTTTCACTTTCCTCCGAGGAATTTTCTTTCTGAACCTGGTGAGGGAGGGGCAGCTGAAACCTGCCTTCTTTGGAGGGGACATTCCTCCCAGAGCGTTTCCCTTAATTTGTCTCAAACTGAGACAGCATCAAAACCTCTTTTTAAAAATACAGACTCACTTCTCAGAAGAGCTTTCATTTGCTGTCCACAGAAAAGAAAAAACCTATGAAAGACCAACTTTTGCAAACTTTGCTTAATAATGGAATGCCTATTAAATTAATCCAAAGGGAAAACAGAAAATCCAGGCTGCAATATACCAGTCAGTTTTATGTAACTAAAAATGAATTAAATAATTTCAACTGAATCTTCTGATGTTCTGATGAAATCCTTCATCCCTATGTACTTAATGTTCTGGGTTTCCCTAAGAAGAGGGCTGCCAACATTGCCAGGTTTTTCAATGTTTTACTTCAGCTTTCCACAAATTTCTTTGTCTCTGTGCTGGTTTTTACTGGGGTAGACTTAATTTTCCTTACCACAGATGGTGGGGAGGCTATCACTCTCTGCAAGTTTCTTCTGGAGGTTACTTAGAGTAGTAACAGTTTACTTGCTTGAGAGCAGCACTAAAGGCATATTCTTAGAGTACAGTGGAGCCTAACGAAGACAGGTATTAGTAATGCATTGGGAAAAACAGGGCAATCAGTCCTAAATTGATCTTGCCTAGGACAGCTTGGGATCTTAGACAATTCTCAGGGCTAGAACATCATGAGGCCACCAGCTTATTTCATGCAAGTGTTGGTCTTGTGGTGGCAGTGATTTCTGAGTTACCTGTTCATTAAATCTAAATTAAAAATCTGCAGAAGTTTGGGTTTGCAATTACAATCAATGTTGTAACACGTCTTACTTATTCATCATGTGCAGAAGCGAGGCTCAGCCAGCTGTAGAGCCTAGTTATCAGTGTGTTTGAGCAGAATTAGGAGCAGTCTGTAAAATTAATCAACAAAACAAAGTCTTTCGTATTATGATAAGTATTTTCCACATTGAGAATGTGGCCTGAAAAACTGTAGATCAGAAATATATGAGTGCAATTAAACATTGCAGAAAAGAATATGAAGTGTCATAAACTGAGGCTTGCTGCTCGTCTCTGCAGTCACAACACAGTTACTATAGCAGTTCTGAAACTTTGCCAAGAGTTATTTCTAAAGTAATACCATATGCCAATTGACTCAAGTTAGATTTTAAGAAAAGATCAGGAGGGAACTACATCTTTTGTCCTGAGGATCAGGCTTTATTTACCTCACAAACTCTCATGGCAGATCTCCAGGGGTAATACAAACTGTCTATAGGGATGTGAATTCAAATTTTTGTAACCTATTTTTTGTCTAAGCCTCTGAAACCAACAACAATGTAAGGTGGGAGAAATAGGTATTATCAGATAAAAAATAGTAAAAATAGACATCTTTCTTTCGTAAAAGAAACATACAATGAATGTGATAGCATTCATTTGACCAGATTTTCCAAGGAAAATGTCCATCACAATCTACATGGCCATTAGCTGCAGACTCATGTACCACACTCAGATATGCCTGAACACTTTTAAAATATATGCATGCATCAAATCCATAAGCAGTGAAGAACAGCAAAAAAAGGTCTTCTGGCTAAGGAACTGGATGGGGATTACAAGATTTATATTCCTTTCCATACCATAGATTCAGATGTGTCAAAACTCAATGTGCATGGACCCAGCAGTGTAGAGAAAACGACTCAAAGGACCATAGATCCAGCAGCCAGATGAGTCTGGCACACAGGGACTCAGGACAGGAGGGGAGTTGTGCTGGGCTATGCTGCCTCCAGCTGTGTATATTTTCCACTGGGGTGGATGCTCAAGCTCTGATGGATCTGTATCTAGCCTCACCTGTGCAGTGAATCTGAGGCCATAGCTTGAATGACACAGATGTGTGCCTACCATACCACTAGTCTCAACAGAAATTTGTTCTTGTAACAGGATCGTGGGACATTACTGCACACGAGACAAACTTTGAGATATTGACCAAGTTACAGACTTTGTTTTTTCCTACCTAGGCATCTCCCTCATCTTAAAAAATGGTACTTTAAAGGCTTCTTTCATTTATCAGTATTCAGTACTTATATATATACATTTTAATGAAAGGCAATAACATCTGGAATCTCTACAGTTCTTGGTCCTAATTACTAAAACAAACTGAAGGATGTTTTTATAACAGAAGTAAAAAAGGACTGGTATTAATTCCTATGATGTTTTCTCACTAAGGAATGCCAGGTTTTTGTATAGATACACTGGCGATGATTTTAAAACGTAGCAATATAATTTCACTTTTTAAAATAACCCTTTTTAGTACTGCAACAATGTAACAGTTATAATGTAAAGCAACATAGCATTACATTGCTGATAATAAAATTTTATCCATTACTTTTAATGTCATATGTAAGAGGAACAACAAACTGCATGACATATTAGAAAAAAGTTTTAAAAAATGTAAATCTAGGCAATCCCATGTTGTTACTAATGGCAGCTCTCATTTTATCCACTTACATAAATAAATTATCATAAAAAGTTGCCACGTGATACAAGGCAGGATGACACTGTGGCATTGTGCTAACATAGCCCAGCACACTCATGCTGACGCACAGCTGCTTAAAGATGACATTTGCTAGACAAATTCAAATCTTCTCTCCACCATGATGCTTCAAAACAGCCCTCACTCCTTTATAAATGCCTACCAACCCATATGACCTGGGAAAATGAAAAGCTCTGCTCAAAACCTGCTCAGATAACACTGCCCTCAACATAAAAGTGTGTCAGAAAAGCAGTAATGCTATTCAAGAGCAAGAAGAAACTTTATGTTCTATCACTGTGAGGTATAAAATACACAGGCAGCTCAAAGAGATAGTACATCATTTAGGCAGATTCCCTACTCTTCCTTGGCACAACAACATGGCAGGAATACCCCCTCTGAATCCCTATGCCAGTGACAGCAGCAGGAAGGGTGTTTATTAAGCCTGCCTGTGTGACAGGGAAGGTTTAGATCGTGTATTAGGAAAAATTTCTTCATCAAAGTGGTTGTCAAGCACTGGAATAGGCTGCCCAGGGAAGTGGTTGAGTCACTGCTCCTGGGAGTATTTAAAGACCCAGAGATGTGGTGCTTAGGGACATGGTTTAGTGATGGATTTGGAAGTACTGAGTTAACAGCTGTACTCAATGGTCTTAAGGGTCTTTAATTTCACTCATTGTGCAAGAATCTTCAAAATAACAACAACAATAGCAACAGCAATAATAATAGCAGCAACAGCAACTATGGTTAAGTAATTAAATACAGTGTGCCTTCTTTTTATGAAAAAGCATAAGCACTCTAATTTTGAAAACATTGCCTCAGCACCCATTTGTCAGTTAAAACAAATGCGAGCATCTAAAATTATTGCTCATACCATGCGGTCTTCTCTGTTTTTATTTAAGTATAGACAGAGCAAGTTACCATATGAATCTTTGAAATATCAAAGACAAAGTGAAATAGGACTTAAATCCTCTGCCAGTGCATCTAGAGGTAGTCATAATGACAACAGCAAGGCCATATTAATAAAATTTTCACAAAGGCCAGAGAACTAAGAAGCAGACTGGGTGTTCAACAACTCCTTCCAGCATAAGGGAAAATTGAAAGACTGAATATTGAAATTAAATATTATCCAAATGAACCAAATTTGAATGTTATCCAAATGAAACTGACTAGATATATTAAAAACATAGGATGGAATTGTCAACTATTGGAATAAAAATATCACCAAAAATGTATAAAACAAAAGCTTCATTAACTCTACTAACTGTTAACAGTGTATGTACAGTACTAGTGAAATCCTAACACATTACTAATCTAAAGGAGACCAATTTCAAATGTTTCTATTTCAGATCTTCAGATTAAAGACTTTCCCTCCTAAAGTGTTCAGCTAATTGCCTCTAATAAAAAGGAAACTCCTTTGATAGTGGAAAAAATATGATGATTTTGAGGTTACATTTCTTACATGAAAGAGGAAGATCAGAGCAAGACTGTCTCAGATATTGCTTGCTGTTTCACCTCTGAGTGTCTGTTCTGTACACTTCAGTCCAGTTCTAATGTCCTTTCAGACAATGTAGGGATTACAAATACACTATTTGGTGCTTTTCTTCAAGTGTCTGTTACCTGAAACACTCTGGGAACCCCCAGAATGTCTCTGAAATATCATGTGAAGCATTTGTTTAGGAAGAGCCTTTCTTCTTAAGAACTGAGACATGACTTTCTGTTCGAGGAAGTGCACAGTGTTGTGAATGAGCCTCTGAGAAATCAGAAGCCGTGGTCTGAAGCAGTGTGCTTTCCACTTCTGCTGTCTTTGTTCATACTGTGCAAATTTCTCTGTTTTGGCTGTGTGTGTTTTTTTCAATAAAGGCCAGGGAACCTGCAGTAACTGAAGTAATCCTAAACACTACAGATATTCATTGCTAGCAGCTCTGAAAAGCACAGGGCTTTGGCACTGGCAACTACGCCTCCATCTCCTAAATAATATCAAATGCACCTGATGTCACTAAAAACAAGAAACTTACCATAGTAGGAGAGGAAGTAAATATAAAATAAATAATATTTTTGCTTGACAGAAAAGACACAGCAGTTTATATTCCTTTTATTTTCTCCATATTTGACATTTTTGTGCTTTCCCGTTCCTTCTTTCCACCTGAGAAATAAGCAAATCTTCCAGTGTACAAAGTGAACAAACAAGTCTCCCAAGGCTTGTGACAAAGCCTTGCAAATTATCTTTTATCCTGCAAAATTTTATTTGTGGCTTATAGAGGAACCTCAGAACCTGAGCAGAATGAGACATTTTATCTGACAGGGAAAAAGTATATCCTCAGAGCTTACTGATATTAAAACAAGCAGTAGCAGCTTAAATTAATTTAACGATGTCTCCAATTTTGTTTTCTTATTACTACAAAATTAAAGAAACTGCTAGCATATCCTTAAACAATAATTTACAAAGAGATTTAAGCTCAGTTTTCAAGAGATAAGCAATTGAGAAGTGATAACCAATCCTTGGCATCTTTTGGCTCTCATCTTTGTTCTCCAATAGGGAAAAGATGTTCTTTGTAATGAGTTTTTTCCCTCCTACCAGCCCTCAGTGGTATCCAGGGAAAACAGTAAATTAAAGGTTGTTCCTGTGAATTATTGAGCATTTCCAACCTGGCTGAGGCAAAAGAGATTTATGCTATGAAACTGTGGCTCTTTGCAGCTTGTCTTTACTGTATGTATTGTCTGACACAGTAAGATATGACTCTCAAGCTTTCTCTCTCTGTTATATAGCCTATAAAGGTCAGAACAGCTAAGTCCAGACATAATGGCATGGAGAAATGTCTCTATAGCTGAGTGACTTCTAGCTGACTATAATAGCACCACTTTAATAACACAAAACAAAATTACTCAGGCCATATAGCCAACCAACTATGTTTCAACATGAAGCAAATAAACAAGCTTCAAATTAGATTGTTTACTCTATGAGATCTCTAGTTTCATTTTGTATGAGGGAAAACAGTCAGCCTTTGTTTATCTCCTGCATTTTAACTCTAGAAAGAAAATACTTGGCTCTCATGGCAAAATCTTCTCTATCAAACCAACTGTTATATCCTGATATGGATTGTATTATTGTGCTAGATCACATGGCATAAGCAGAGTAATTAAACTATGAGATTACTCAGGCCTTAGAATAGAGCAAATATGCACTACCTCAAAATCCATTTTGACAAGTACTTTTGTCTTTGTATGAAGTTTGAGAGACTACTTTTTCCTTTCTAATGGCATAAAGCTAGAATAATGCTGCTAATGTCAGAAGAGACAACACAAATTGGTATGTGCCAGGAGAAGGGCTTGGACTGGTCCCCCCCATCCAGTGTGTCTTAGTGGCAGTCATAGAAACATAGAACGGCCTGGATTAGAAGGGACCTGAAAGATTCAGCTCCAACAACCCTGCTGTGGGCAGAGACACCTTTCACTAGACCAGGTTACTCAGAGGTCCATCCAGCAGGATAGGGCACCCACAGATTCTCTGGGCGACCTGTGCTGGGGCCTCACCACCCTCACAGAAAGAAATTTCCTCCTAATATCTGATCCAAACCTACTCTCTGTCAATTTGAAGCATTTCTCCTTGTCCTGTCACTCCATGCTCTTGTAAAAAATCCCTCTCTTTCTTGTAGGCTCCCTTCAGGGGCTGGAAGGCCACAATTAGGTCACCCCAAAGCCTTCTCTTCTCCAGGCTGAACAATCCCAATTCTCTCAGCCTTTCCTCATAGCAGAGCTGCTCCATCCCTCTGATCACCTTGGTGGCCTCCTCTGGACTCTCCAACAGCTCCATGTCCTTCCTGTGCTGGGACCCCAGAGCTGGAGGCAGCTCTGCAGGTGGGGTCTCACCAGAGCGGGGCAGAGGGGCAGAATCCCCTCCCTCCCCTGCTGCCCACGGGGCTTGGGATGCAGCCCAGGACACACTTGGCTTTCTGGGCTGGGAATGCCCATGGCTGGCTCATGTCCAGCTCTCACCCCCAGCACCCCCAAGTCCTTCTGGGCAGGGCTGCTCTCGATCTGTTCATCCCCAGCCTGGGCTGGCACCGGGGGTTGTCCTGACCCAGGTACAGCACCAGCACTTGGCCTTGTTAAACCTCATGAGATTCCCTTGGGCCACTTCTCGAGCTTGTCCAGGGCCCTTTGGATGGCATCCTGTCCCTCAGGAGTGTCAACTGCACCACTCAGCTTGGTGTCATCTGCAGGTTTGCATACTTGGTGAAATTTTACATCAGTATTTTGGAATGGCAACATGCACTTTCCTCAGATGTGAGTGATGATACAAGGTCTGAGGACACCAGAGTTACATCTCAGCTTTATCCTAGGCTGTGTCACTGGCACTGATTTCTTCTTTACAGAACCTGAAATCTGTTAGCTGAAATGTACTACAAGATGCATAAATGATGTGCTGAAGCTATTGGAGATCTCTTAGCTAATCTCAGATGTGCTAATTAAAATAGAAGAAGTGCATAAGATATTTCAAAAGGATTTGGTATCTGGTGCACAAAACACTGTTCATAGGGCTTATCCTTCTGGTGTCCAAGCAGCACACACAGAAACAATTTTCAATATCCACACTAAAACAGGGTGGGCGTGTTAAACTCTCAGAGATGTTTTAATAGCACACAAAAGACCTTTTCTTCTTTTGTTGCTTGCTACTGCTCCCAGCCTATATGCACACCTGATTTAACGGTACCGTAAAGGTTGAATAATTACATGCTTCAAAAATAACAGATAAACTACAGTTCTGGGGGAGAAATAGCCTGAAACATGCAATCCCTTTTAGAAGAAATCCTTAACCTCTACAGAAAAACAAGTATAAAATGGAGAAAAAGATAGATTTTGTGTCCTAAAAATGTATGCACCCTGTTAAATACTTAGTTTAGGAATTGTATCACAGAACCAACACAAATTATAGCAGCTACCCTGCTTTTGCTGAATGTCTTTAAGTACAGTATACTCCAGCTCCCAAAGAAGAAATAACGATAACACACTGTACTGAGGATGTCACAAGTGGACATGGAAAGCCCTTCACACACAATGAGATAATTTTACAAAACTTTGGATTTACGTCCTCAATTGAGTAATAGTGTTCTGTTTTGGTCTGGTTTGATTTTTTTAGTATGTTTCTTGGTTAGCTGGTTCATTGCTGAGTTTCTATTGGGTTTTTTTTTGGGGTTTTTTTTTGGCAGTGTTTTGTTTTTGGTTTTTTTTTGTGATAAACTTACATATTGAAAAACAGAAGCCCACTTTTGAGCAAGCAAATAGAAAAAATACACACGCATGCACAAAAATAGCCAGGGCTATTATCCATACCTTAACCAATCACTCAGCTTGCTGTAAGACCAGCAGCTGAGTGATTGGTTAAGTGGCAGGAACAGAGTTTTCGTATACCATTTATAACTTTACTGTCATTTTGAATAAATAATATTTTTTAGAGTACTGCACAGATACTACAGCTTCTTTCTGCTTGTACATAGATGTTTGAGTTTCTTTCATCAGAAAATCAGATTCACAGAAGTCAGAACCAGAAAGGACACTGGACTGTACTTTTAGACTTGTCTTCCACATGTTACCATGTGTATGCAGCATGACCAAAAAATTATCTGCATGGAAGGCTAGTGATTGTCATCACCTAGAAAGATTAAAGGAAGTTATTATTTTGCAGAAAGGCACTACTACTTAAAGTGACATTGCAAATATAAAATTCAATTTTTAGGTAAAATACATGGGAATAAAACTGCTGTCATTCAGAAAACTCAGTCTACAACCTTATAAAATAATTTAACTGAAAGGGCACAGATATAATGATCTAATGAAGTATTTTTCACCTTTAATTTCTATAATCTTTTATGAAAATAGATTTGTCTCTCTAAGGAAAACTTTGGCTTTCCACACATTGAAGTAATTTTACAGCATAAATATGATATTCAATGCTTCCATGGATAGACATTCTCCAAATACACATTTTCCACCAGTTATTTTCAACTGAAAACCTTCAAAATTTCTCTGATTCTAATACCTCTGCAAGGGTCCTATGTAACTTTATCAAAGGCAACTTTATTTGCAGATTCAAAAATATTTTGTGGGACCATTTTTTTCCCCTTTTTCTTCAGAACTGCTCAGACTGAGACATGTTTTCAAGATCTTTCCACAGGACAGTATTCCCCAAAATGAGCTTTCCATTCTCTTGCAACCACTAAGCAATGAATATTGCTCTGTCCAATCTTCAAGCAACACAAATCACAAAAACAAGGCACTAATATATACTGGATGAGCACAGATTAATCTGTCATATGATATGACCCATTCTGTTCATGCTTAGGAAAAACATTTTAAATAAATAAATAAACAAATTCCTCAAAATATTTACCTTTTTATGGAAGAAACAACAAAATTTTACACATTTATCTATTTAAACCTCAGAGTTTTTTTCCAGTAAAGTCCTAAGATAATAAGCATATTTAGTATAAAATAAGAATTAATTTTTGCTGCAGGTGTTGTCATGGTGAATAGACCATGCATTACCAGCAAAAGAAAGGTGTTCCCATTCATTGACAGATCTGAGTCAAAAATAAAGTAGGCTGTGGGAGGTGAGGACATTGCTATATATGTTTTGATCTGCAGCTGGATTGCTCAGTTAAAGTTAATATTGAAAGAAATCTTCTTGTGAGAGTTGCAAAAATTGAAAATACAAGGAATGAAAAGCCCTGACTGTAGCACTTATATTGTCCTACTGAAATTTTGATAAGCCATGTTTTTGCTCCCAGTAGAGAACCTTTCTCATGGTTCAAACCCTTTGAGCAACCAAGGCCTGAAGGTACAATTCTCTAGTATTGATTCAACTGTACTAATTGTGCTTTTGGCAATGTTGCCTACATCAGTTTAGGGTCTCCCTTTTCTTTCATTTGGGATGCTTGAAAATGCCTCCTGGTGTTGCTGTTTGACATACCTTTACTGAAGCTGAGTTCTTCTTTTTTCTTCTCAAACGGACTACTGCTGAGCAAACAGCTCTTTTTCTCTCTTGCTTGCTTTCGTGTGGGATAGGAAAGCAGTCATTCAAGATGACAGATTTAGTTTTATCTTCTTCTGAGTGACAATATCAAATTTATTATTAACTGTATTTTTTTTTCAACAGGGAAAGAAATCATCTGAGTCTTGTTTTCCTTATAGAGCAAAACCAATTAGCTTTCATATAAAATTACAATAGGATAAGGAAATGTTTTTCCCTTCAGTAGTGATGAATTCAAAGCAAGCATGCACTGAGTAATGCATCTTGAGTAGTCATGCATTTTGTTGAATATTTCAAGAATGTCTTCCCCTGTCTTCAGTGTAGCAGGGGAAACTGAACAAAGGGGTAATTTTCCACAATAACAAGTTGCTTTAAAAGGGAAAAAGCAGGAATGGTACTACACACTTACTTGTAAAGACATCCACACATTCTGTCTACCAGGGAATCTCCTCTAACTTGCTTCTTTTTATATCTGACCTCTGTTTCAAATTCTATTTCTGCTTTTTGTCCATTAATTTAATCTTTGTACTCATTATTTAATTAATAAGAACTTGGGGGTCTGTACATTGCAGGAGGGATGAATAGCTATTGAAATATTTCAAAGCACAGCATCCAGCATAGGGACAGTTTTCTCAAAACAGTTTGTGGACAAAATATTAATGAAAAGAGGAAAATACTTGTGAGTTAAAACAGAAAGCAAAAAATATGCAAACACTTGAGCAGATGAGGTACATCATATACCGGTTAGGGGTGTTAAACTTTGACTTTTTACAGTAATAATAGATTCTTCTAGGAAGATGAGCTGGTAAGGTGTAATAATGTCTAAACAATTGGTCCCTAAGTGTCAAGATCATCTCAGATTCATTTTAAGAAGCTGTACAAGCAAGGATAGTCCTTCAACATGATGCTGTATTAGTATCATTACTGTATGTCAGGATAATAGCTGGTTGACCACATAATGGAGTCACATTTTTCATATGTTTTCTATAGCATACTGCCCCCAATATATGTAAAAAATACATCCTGTATTCTCCCAAAAATATCCTGGAGATCTGCTGAAGAGTGTCTATGAATTTAAGAACCATACTGCGTTTACCTTGATTTTTTACATCAGTTAGACCATCTGTGGAGTAACATTCTTACCAAAGTCCATATAAAGCCATCGCAATCTTGCCCTTATAGGCCAAAAATATTTGAATATATTTGAAGAGACTTGAGAAAAATACTCAAGTGTTTTACTAAAATTCAAAACAAGCTATGAACAATTTGCAATTTGCATATCATTGGTAACCAGTTTTAATTTTATAACCCACACATCCATCCCTTGTTTCAGAGCTGCAGATGCTCCTCATTTAGCTCAAAACATTTTGTATGACATTTTCTAGATGATATGCCAAACAGAGAATCAGGGCCTACAAAAGGTACTCATAAAAACATATTTCCCCCTGAGATTGAAAGCAGAAAATTGCATTCCACATAAAGTGAAAATGTCTCCAAAGTCAAAAGGGACTTCTTGCACTCATACACTTCAGGCAGACTGAAATTAAGAATGTTGGAGGTTAAACAGAAAAGGGAATGACACAATACCTGTTACAGAGAAAATACTTCAGAATTTGCTTTACCCCAGCAAGAGCAATGTGCCTGGAAATGCTTGAAGACAAAATCAATAAGCTTTGGCATTAGTTCTAAGCAAGCACTGATTGATTATAGAAGAATTTATTTCATTATAAATTAAAGTAGGTAGTCCTTGCTCTTATGTAAAGGAGCATTCATTAAAAAGCCTTAATTGTCAAAGTATTCTTCAAAGGAGGAAAGGTCCATTATTAGCTCTGCACACATGGAAAAAGAAACTATGAGGAGACATATCTTGGCAGACATTTTCAGAAGCTAAGGTCAATTGTGGGTTCCTGCAGAGTTCAGCGAAAATCCTGCACCTCCTGCTCAGTACACTTTTACTTGCTCTGCCTTTACTACAGGATTTGCTGACTGCAGGCTGAAAATTATCGCACTGGTCTGACAATTTTTAAAATCCATCTGTTTACATTTGGTCTCAGTGCAGAAGAATAGTCCAACTGCTTCCATGGTCCTTGGCAGGCTGGACATGGCTCCTGATTCCATTGATCTCTTGCCTCAGGATCTCACCCAAGACCTTTAGGAGAAGATAGCAGTGAGGCTATGCCACAGCATTATGCCCTTGCTCTAGATTTGAGGTTAATTTAAATATGAGTCCTCAACATGCTTTATTAATTTAGACTGGATATCAGGATTTATAGGAAAAAAATAACTAGAGAAATATCGTAGTCAAAAATCACTGTAATATGATCATCTCGGTCATGGAGCTGATATCTTTCTTCCTCCCCTGAAAGAAATAAATGCTTTTTCACAGGCCAGGAAACACTGATGAAACTGGCAGTGTCTGCTATGGTAACATGCTCAACTTTTAAAAGCTGCCTTAATTACAGCTGATTTTCATGTGTAAGAGAAATGCCAGTGACCCAATTGGCTCCTATTCACTATTTCCCACATTCTCCTCCAAACTAAGGTACATTTTCTGTAGATTGCAGAGGTATACTCATCACATGCTCTTACATCACCCATATGGGCCCATTCTTCCTTACACAGGAAAGGAGGCACAATTTATCAAATAAGAAAAATTTTCAAGTCAGACAAGGATGTATGAAACCACAACACTCCAATTTCTTCAGACAGCTTATTGCAAACAGTTGGCCTTGAAGACATTTTAAGAAGCCCAAACAACAAACAAGCAAAAAATCTTTCAAAGTCGGGTAGTAGCTTCTCTGCTACTAGTCTTGGCCCTTGTAATAGATATAAGTCCAGTGGTGAGTTCTGTCTCCTAAGGATTATGCTACCATAATGCCAGGAAATACATGGAACACTTTTGTAGAAGAGAAATATAGGCTTGGCACATGAAGATGCTAAGCATTACCATTGCTGCTATTAGGCCCTAGGACGTATTTGAACATTTTATATTTGATTATCATAACACTATAATGACAAGATCAGTGTCCTCACAGCTTCATGGAATAGTGAGAGCAAGACCTTCTTTGATGATTGAAACTATCATATCAATTTTTAAAACAGAACAGAAGAAGATCCAAACCAGTAACACTAAGGACTGTAACCAGTAACCAAACAAGTAACATTAAGGACTAATAACTTTATATACGGAATATTTTCAAAATTTTTCTTCTTCAAATGTCATTGTTAGAAGAGGGTTCAAGTGGTCAATGAAAATCTTTGAGCTCTGCAAAACTGCTTTAATCTGCTTGCCAGATTAGGCAGATTCATTCATATAAACAAATTTTGCCAGAAGTTACTTTTTTCTTACTGTCCTTCTTTCAAAACAAGACTCAGCTCCTGCATCTGACAGTTTCTTCCTGCTTCCCATATTCCAACATGCCACTGCTCAACTTTCTTTTTATTGCTTCTCTTTTTGTAATCCTTTTCATCACATGCTCATCCCAAATTTACTTCCCTGTAAAAACGTGATCACCAGTGATGTTTTCATATACTTTTGCTTTAAAATCTGTGGATTGCTGAACCCCCAGAAATGCATTAGATAGGTAACACTTGCATGAACACTAGACAGGTATGACTTATGAAAGTGTTCTGTGTAACTGGCATTCATGGAGGGTAGCACAAGCTATCACAGGAAATTATGCAAAAGGTTAACATTTTCTGTATTTGAAGAAAAGTCCTGTGAAGAAAAAAAAAGGATAAAAAAAATTTTCGTTTTGGAAACACCTAAAAGTTTTAACTTGGAATTTTCAAACTGAAATAACTCTTCAAATGTCCTGTATAATTTTTTTGTCATTGCTGAACCAGACACAGATGTTATTCATCCTCCACAAATATAGTGGATATTTTTGTTTTTTATTTCATGGTTTTCCATCTCTGCAGATTTAATTAATTTTTTCAAGAACAGTGTCTGGTTTAGTGACAGAAACTTAGAAATCTAAGAAGGTTCCTACCAGATGTTGTCCCAGGGGCTCTAAAGCACATATTACTTCTCTGAAATTTTTTTGAGAGCAAATTGAATGACCAATACAATTTGTCATTTAACATGTAAACCTTCCCTTTTCTAAAATGTATGAGAGCCCTTTCAAGACAAGTGTATGTATAGCATCAACTAGTGAGTAAAAGTAGACCAGTCTCTTTTCTAAGAAGAAAAAAAAACTTCAACTGTTTATCGTTGGGTAACTAACAGGCTAGATTTTCAAAATTACTAAGTATTCTTTTCCACAAGGAAGAAGATGATAAGGAAAAGGGTATTTTATTTCCCTCTTCTAAAAATCCTAATTTTTAATTTTTAAATTTGAAAAGTTCACTTCTAAAAGATTATTAGTTAAATATGACCCAGAGAAATATGACCCTCAATCACAATTAGGGAACGAAGAGACGTCTATGGTGGAGAGGAACAAAAGATGCCTCTCATTTTTCAGCCAAGCCATCAGCTAAAAAATGTTAGGAATCTGTATCCCAGCTGTACTTCAGTCCATGCTAGATTAATTTGTCTGGCTGAGTACTTAGTGCAGTGTGAAGGTAACCAGGTTACTGAGAACAAGCCTCTCTGCATACAGAGGTCTTGAGGTCACTCTAGTTCAGCACTTTACTTAGGCTTCAGCAAAGTTAATTAACTGCAGAAGAACTTTCCTCTAATGGAACTATTCATCTTCTGACATCACTTTGTTCAGAGTAAAGCTGTCTCTACAAGCAGTCAAATGTAGCTGGATGAGTACAGTCCTCTGTGAACTTCTACAGCGACTAAAGGCCTTCAGACTCTGGCCTCTGGACAGAACGTTAGGTGTATGGTGAAGAAAATGACAATGAACTGTTAGTTAGGCATGAATTCTTGTGTCTTTGGGTCGGTCTTGCATGAATAAGAGAAAATAATAACTTCAATGGCTTTTCAGAAATCCAGTAGAAACCATGAGAGATGATTAAGCATTATATCAAGGAACAAAGATAAGAAGAAATAAGAAACACATGGGCATACGTGCACACACAGGCACTCCAAGAATTGTAAAAAATTCTGTATTCCTCTCTAACAGTGTTTTGCTTCTGGCGTGAACATTTTCAAGAAGTTTTATACAGTCCAGACTCTATGCTGTATGTAATATTTGTGTGGCATTATTAGGCAACTAAACAGACTTTTTTTCCTCTTTTATACCTTTGAGCTTATAGTTTTCAAAGCTGCGTTTTGTAAAAATCAGTCTAGAGAAACAGTTACACAGTTATGAATTTTCAGAGGAACCCATCACTCCACAAAAGACACTGACAACTACAAAAAAGCCCTTTATAATGGTGCGAAACGCAGTACAATGCAGTGGAGTGAACCCTTCCAGTGTCTGGGGAGAATCCTGACACATGAAAACCAGTGTGTTTCAGTTTTCTGTTTTTCTTGTTGCTTAAGGTCATCCCCCTAAAGGATTGTCTACTGAAGAAACAGCACTGCTACTGTCTTCCTCTCATGAAGACTCTGCTGAGAAAACAGCAGCTTCAAAGTAAATTGAGCTCTCAGAGAAGCCCTGCCACCAGAGGCTGCTGAAGGCAGCTCTGGTCAGCCAGGGTTATATTTCATTACCAAGGTAAATGCCAAGTGTGCCCAGCCCCACAGCCCCACAGCATATTCAGCATTGCTAGGAATTTCTGTCATGACAGCCATGCCACTCTTTTGTGGGCTAGCAGTAGACTGGGGCTGGTCATTCTGCCAGACATAATGCCTTTGACTGCTCATTTCCTTTCAGCCCTGAAACATCTTAAAATATGTAGGTCGGATGACACCTAGAGATGTAGTCACGCAGTGTTTTGGGTTTCTTTAGAGTCAGATAAGACTTTACTTATATACTATTAGTTGGAACTTAACCAGACTGTATTGCAGTATATTTTATAAACATAGACAATGTAGAAGAATTTATGGAAAAAAAAATACAAACCTCTCCTTAGAGAAGCATTTGCTCTACAATTCCTGTCTTGTAGATGCTGCGTAGGTGACACACAATCCGTATGAACCCCTGCATGCATTAAGTGCATTCAATCCTTTTGTTTAACCACTCAGCTCTTGCTGTATATCATACAGATTATTTCATAGCCCTCAAGTCATGAAGCACAAATTACTGAGTGACTGCAGTGCTACTTGTTGAGATGCTAGACTGCTGGCTGACTGTAACTGTGTCAGACAGACAGCACCATTTCCTCTGAATTCCTTCAGGGGGTTCTTCCAACAAAGGAAAATGGTTTTGAAGTTTTGCTTTTACCTGCTTGCTGCCAAGAAAGCTTGTAATAAAATCCATGCTGTTAACCCATGTTAGAGCTGAAGCCTGCAAGCTGTGAGCCAAAAGTGCTTATAAGCTGGATCAACTCTGCTGAGTAAACTAAATATGTGCAAGTATAGGCACACCTGCAATAGATTAACCATTTTAAGGTAGTTACTCTATCAACTACTCTAAATTTTTATCCAAGCAAGACAGCTTAAATTTATTTCTCCTTCAAAATTGTTGGAACTAGTGTGCATAGATTCAAAGCTTGAGCTTTTAATTAGACAACTTACCTAATTGTTACTTGTCAAATAGAGCTGTCTGTCTAGGTGCCCAGATTTCTCTTTTTTTTTTTTTTCCTGAGAATCTGTAACTCCTACCACATTGTTGAGAAAGTATTCAGGCCAGTTGATATCAAAACATGCAGGCCAATGTTTTCAAAGGAAATTCTGTCACAAATCCCCAAAGGAGTTATGCAGCTGGCTCTCTATGCAGCCTCCTATAAGGTTTCCCACTATGTTTTTCATAATCATGCTTCTACTTTTATATATAAACACCTGATTGCAATTTGTTATTATTTTTGAAATATATTTTTCTTTAATGCATTTTTAAAAATATAAACAGCTAATGTTCTGTAAACATGTACTATCCAACCCAAAATCTCGCCTGACTAAAAAAAATCCCAAAATAATCCAGGATATAGATTATAACTCACATGGCTTGTCTGCTTTGCAACAATGAACTGTGATTTAGAATTGCATGCATGAAAATACAAAAAAAGAACATAAACTGCACCATTAAAAAAAAACCTAAAACAAACCAAAACATAGACAATATTATTTGAATTCCTGTTACAGTTGTTCTCCCATCAGCAGTTTTCCTTTCCACATTCCAGCCCCGTGGTCTGTTGTCATTTTTCATGGCACATGTATAATTCACTCAAATACAGCCCCCAGACGCTGGTCAAGAAATTTCCAAGTGAAGAGTTTTTGACTGAAAAATATAGAAACTGAATCCAGAATGTTTTACAGAGGCACTTTATTTTCAACAAACGTCCTCAAGATGCCTGCCTGCTTTGTGCCATCTCAGTTGTTCGGCTGCAAAGAAGCCTGACCATGCAAATGAGCTCTCAGCTGGGCTCTCCAGGGTGTCCAGACTCCCGAAGTCAAGAGTCCCAAGAGCCTCCATCTCTGTCTGAAGTGTTTATTTCAGATGACTGCTTTGGCAGAAGGAGGAAAGGAATCTGCAGTCCTGAAAGCTGTCGCTTGAGATGTTCTCTCAGGGCTTTCCACCACCCCATCACACACTCTAGTGGCAATTTTACACTTGCAGAGTCCCTGCAAGACACATTCAGTGAAAGGTCTGCCAGCTATGGGGATTGCATTTTTTCGTGGCTTTTGGTGTCGTTTTCCTAAAAATCAAGCCGGAATAGTTCCTTCTGTGGAAAAATTCAAAGTGTTATTTCTTTTTTTTTCCTGAGTCAATACTCAAGCTTTCTTATGGCATTAAACTTCCCTTGAGAGGGAAATTTGAAGCTTTGAAATGCCATCCTCCAGAGACAGTCTGACATTCAGGGAATAAGATGTTACACCATGACAAGCACAGGCAGACCTCCTCATCTGAGTTGCAGCAAAAGTATTCTAAATCACAACAGTCCCCATTCCTTTAAAAAGGGATGAACATATCTCTCCAAACTGTCTTCCTTTGATTGTACTCTCCCTAGACAGACACACCACAGAGTCAACCTCAACCATTCAAGAGACATATATGAGTAAAATAAATAATCATAAGGTAAATGCCTCTCTCGTGTACAGCAAAGCTTCATGCAAATGGCTTAAATCCATGAATCTGGCAGAGGAAATATTTCTGGTCTGTGCATTCAGATTAGGAACCTGGATGTACAAAGAGATCAGATAACACATAATTCTTCAATTTGTTCATATAAATGCCACTTCTATAAAACAAATGTGAGAAGCTTAACCATGTTGCAGGATCCACTATATCCCAGTAAAATGGTCCTTTGGCACCCATAAGCTATAAGACTTGCTTCTGATGTTCAGAATTAGGAAAACAGAAGTTTCCCTCGAATTTTCTGGAAATTAGATACTCATGCACACACATACACACATACACAGACAGATATTTGATAGGTAGGCCAGTTTTAGGAAAACTGGGCTGTGTCCCTTCCTATCTGGTACATGTTTTCCTGCACCATGAATTCTTGTTTTCTTGTTACAGAAGAGTTGGTACTGACTGAATCAATGCTTGTTCACAGGAAATAAGCAGTAAGAAGTGATGTTCAAAAACACAGCACTGAAAATTTTTAGAGATAAAAAATGACACTCAGCCCACTCTCATTTTAATACCAAAATTAATTTTTTCATGTTTTGAGGAAAATATGCAAATATTTATGTCAAAAATGTGTAAATATCAAGAAGTTTTTCTCTCAAAAAGTAAAGGGGGCTTACAGACTATTTTCCAGTCAGACCTAACTATAAATATCCATGCGGTAGCTCAGTAATCCAAATGTCAGTGTATTTTTGCTATTTTTGCATGTGACCAAACTGGAAGTTATTTCAAATTTAAAACAATATTAAGAATGTTTTTAGCAAGTAATTATATGATACTGATTCATTCATACCTATTTCATATACAACGAATAGAATACTCCCAGTATTTATGCATAGGTTAGCAGCGCTCTGAGTAAGATGCAAACATGGTAATTCATCAGACCCTTCTGACAAGTAATCTAATTGTGTATGACAGCTTTTGTTCGCACGAATAACTATGATGACTGGGCCAGACTCCTTTCTCAGCAGTCCCAGTGGATCTCTAATGTGTTCCATGTATAATTTTTAGGTAGATAAATTGCAGATTACATACCACCATGCCTTTAGGAAATTGAAGGGACAGCGTGGAAGCAAACTGCACTGGTACTGCTGCCCTTTCCTGGCTTTCTGGCAGCTGGAAAGCTTCTTGTCCTCTAAGCTTCCATGAAGGTTTTCTTTTTTCTGTTTACATGACACACTCTATTAAGGTATTTAAAGGCTTCACCTCGGTCTTGTGCTATTTTTATTCCCAAACTTCAAAGGGAGTTTCATTGCAAGAGCGACTGTTTTTGCTGAGAGACTAACATAAGCAAAAGACTTGATTAACTACCACAGTAAACTTCATCAACTGGCTCCTCTGTTTTTAAATGATAAGTTAAGAGAAAATGAAAGAATTCCTCTAGTAAGTCTTTCTTGAATGTGTTAAATGTCCTGCCATAAAATATCTCCAAAAGAGAGTGAACATGATTTAGTTCTCCTAGAACCCTAAAAAATTGGTTAGGTCATTTGTCAATAACAAGAGTGTCCCTCTATTAATAATGAATTGTTAATTTATCTTCGAAAAACTTGTTCAGTTTTCCCTGGAGCCCACATATGCATCTCCACAGATTAACTATGCGCTCTGTGGGCATCCACCTCTTCCTGTTCTAAATCTTGTGCATGATAAAGTCACCAGTTTTTGGCAGGTTCTTGTACAAAAAGTGAGTAAACGAAAGTTCCCAAATCATAATGCTCCTCTGTTTGCCACCATTCCCCTTATGATATAATGGGTTTGTTTTAAAATATCCTTAGGTACCCTTTTCCTTTCTCTTCCAAAGGAAAATCCTTACTCTATTCTTATCACTTCTCATACAGAAACAATTCCATATCTTTGGATCTTCCACAAAATCTTTGTGTAGTTCTTCTAATTTATTTTTTATTACTCCTTAGGAGAGGGAACAAATACTGTAGAGAGTTTTCAAGGAATAAATGTACAGTTTATAATCTCATGTGACAGTGACCTACCTATTTTTTCCCAATAATTCCCTACTCACAATTTGCCCTCCTCGGTTTATCACTTGGAAATGTAATTCGCCATTTTATCACCCATTGCCTGCATAAGTCTTCAAAGTCAGTCTTTGTATTTACTTTACTGGTTAATTTACTCTAATCAGTAAACTTTGTCCCCTTCACGTTCATCCCTTTTCCCTGGTTATTAATGGACAAAGTTGGCCCAACACATATACTGCAAGGCCCAACTGCCAACCTTCCCTCTCTGAGGATACTGAAGAGTTACTTCAACTCTCTGCTTTCCATCTTCTAAGCCAGTTATTTAAAAATATGATGGCATTGCCCCTTATGCCATGACAGCTAAATTGCTCGAAGACCCTTTGAGAAGGGATCTTGTCAGATAACTTCGAGAAATCCAAGCAGAGTATATCAACTACAGATCCCCTGTTTATGTGCTTAAAGTCTTCTTCAAAGAGCTACAATAGATTTTCCAGAGCAAAATCTCCTTAACTCTTGCTTAGTGTCTAGTATTTATTAACATGGCTAATAATTTTTTTACAGAAGAACAGTGAGCAGTATTTGTTGTACAAGTAGTCTGTTATTACCATGATGTCTCCTGGAACCTCCCTTAAAAACTAACATTGCATTAATCGTCTTCTAATTCTGTGACACTAATGCAGCTTTAGTCATGAAACTACATATTACAGCTTACTAGCTTAGCTGCTTGTGTTTTGAAATCCCTTAAACTCTCAACAAATTCCCATGATTTTTCACTACTCATTTTAGTGACTTATTCTATGCTGGTTCTCATAACAACTCAATTTGAGAATATTTGATGCCCCAGCACATCTGCAAAAGAAAGTGTTCTGGCGCAGAAAAAAAGGTGTTTAAAGATAAAAACAGAGGCGTAAAAAAATTAATTTCACTTTTTTTCTCTGGCCTGGTCTTATATATTTTATCTGCCTTTGTCTATACAGAGTATATAGTCTGTTTCCTAGTCCCGATGTGTTAAAAAAAAAGAAAATGGTTGGGGTATTTTTATTGCTTTTTGTGGGTTTCTTCACATTTGTTCCCCAAAACAACCTTTTTTTTTTTTTTNAAACCAAAAAAAAAAAAAAAAAAGAATAAAAAGAAATTTCAAGACACATGAACTTATCTTGATCAAAGTGTCACTCTGGATTACATTCTGAAATTATTACTTTCTCAACACACATAAGATTGTATGCTGCACTTTCCTGGCAGTATCATTTGCCTGTGATGGGTTTTGTGTGGACAAAGTCAAACTGCATTGGACTGCCAGTATCACTGCTCAAGAACTGTGAATGCAGGATGGTTTCTAAATACCAAGGAGCTACTTTTCAAAATTTTGGTCTAAAACATCTTTTACCATTATTTGTCAGATCAGAGGCATAAGCAGGGGCTAGGTATTTAATTAATTTCCAGTCTGAAATATCCTAAACAACAACTTGAATAAAACCTTACCAGCTTACTAGTCCTATGGCTTCTTCTGTGACCAGTTCACCAACAAATAGCCACACCAGCCACTTAAACCATCCAACCTCCTCTCAACTGTATTGCCAGAAGCATGCACTTTCAAAAACCCTCAGCGACATTTTGGAGTGGGCAGAAAAATAGAAGGTCTGCTTCACCAACTTTTCTTATATGACTTCACACTTCAGCTGCTTTACAACACATGGTTTGAATCCCAAAGGTATGACAGCAATTTTCAAATGACAATAAAAGAACAAAAGAAAAATCTCTCCAATGTTGTACGTTTGTCAAGCTGCTCAGACAAAACATGAAACAATTCTTAAGGGCCAGACACATCAGCTGCAATCAATACAAGGCTCTCACCAAATCTGTCAAAATCTCGTCTCTCCCCTTCTGACAGCCCTGTGTGCCTCTGAATGTATACAGCTACCTGTCTGTCAAATGCCTCAGTGTTCACTGTTTCTGTGGAGATTATAGTTATTTGTAGTCCTTACATGCAGAACATTGGTTGCTGCTCAGTGTTCGAATGAGTCTGAGAAACCTTGGCTTGTCTCTACCGATGCCTGTTACTGTGCAGGTTTCCAAGAGCTGTAATATCAACCTGCGTGACTCAGTCTGTGAATCTGCTGAAAGTGATAACACTTCACTCTTATCAGTTGTGTCCCCAGCTTGCAGACACAATGAAGAAATTCTTCTACCATTTATTTCTCATTGTTTTCTGTTAGTACCTCTGTAGGGCCAACACTGCCACTTAGAGCAGGATTCAGATGCCCTCACTCTTACCACACACAGGCTTATCCTCCAAATCCTTCCAACTTGCTTTATCAGTGTAAAGACCAAATATCGAGGTAAAGAGTTTAGAAACTGGTCTTAAATTTGCTGAGAGAGAGAAAGAAAGGACAGGAAGTAATTTCTAAGCAGAGATCCATTACATCAGATTTTACCCAGGAGCTGAGGTTTCCATTTGATCTGCCCGCTAACAGAAATAAGACTGATTAGCTTCTTCTTTTGATAGGACACTGCAAAAACTTGAGTTGCTCACTATTGTGCCATTCACCCATCAACTATCTACTGACTGTTAAAAGCAGCACAAGTGGCTGCCAAGCACAGTACATAACAGATACGTGAAGAAGCTCTTCTTCTCATTCAAAACTCTAACCAAGCATGGCAAAGTAATCCTTATTAGCAGCGAGGCCCTTATATTGCAAACTCTTCGTACACAAAAGTTGTCATAGATGGGGCTAATTCCCGTGGGCAACTTGCAGCACACATGAGGTAAAAAGCATCAGGAAAATGATACAGCTCATCTCAAAGCTCTAGTAGGGCTGCTACATGGTAGAAAACTCCAGTCAGTACTGAGACAGAAAAATTCTCACATCCCAGTTTGTAGCTGCAAAAAAATTATATTTTCTCCTCCATATTTTTTATACACCCACCATCTCCTTACAGAACCTTAATCTTTTTCTTGTTGGAGAAAATTAAGTGTTAGGCTAGATAATTAGAATTAATTTGATCTTCATCCAAAAACCATTAAAATACCACCTCTTTCAAGGTTGCAGACTGTCCTCAGTTTACATAAGCTGTAATATGTGTGTCTACTGTTAAGTTTCTAAGAAAACTTTTATGTGTTAGCAGGGTGACAACAGGAGACTTTTTTATAGTATTACCAAAAAATGCCCTTATACCTGCTATGTACAGTGGGTATCTTTTAAGATTGAAAGATACAACATTATAAAAATGTCTCTCCAAAAAAAAGGAAAGTATTATAAATGAACAACAAATGATGTAAAACATCAACAGCTAGGCTTAGACAAAACAGGTTTCTCCAAAATAACAAAAGAAATATTGCAACTTAATATCATGTAAGGAGAAAAAATTCATAAGATCTTTCTCACAGCTTAGAAATTTACTATGATCACATGACTGAAGGAAAGAGGTAGTCATATAAAATAATCATAAACTTTCAAGATGATGACTATTCATAAACTGCAAAGCTACTGCTTCAAGGACCACTTTTTTTTTTTTTTAATAGTCCCATTACATTTAGCAGACTGTTCATCGGAATATTTACAGAAGCAGGCCCTATATTAATTTCAAAATAATACTATTTTGTTCACCGGAAGCCATATGGAAAATTGTCTTTAAAATGCCTCAAAATCCCCAAATATTTTATTTGTAGTGAATTTCCAATTCACCGTGGTCATCACAGTAGCCCCAAGATTTCTGCTCAATTAGTGAATGCTCCATCAATCATTCACTGATATTTGACACTTAATAAATGCTTAATTGTGTTTAAATTACATGCTTCTATGAGATGTTCAAGTATTTAACATTAATAGGCTTGCCAAAGATGATTTTTTTCTAGTTGTTAACTATCAAGCCCTTCATCAAACAAACCACCAGTAATAAAATAAGAGGTATTGGCCAACTTCCTAGCACATCATCACCCCATTACATGACCCCAAGAAGACCATGTGCATCTGTAAGGCAACTGCACAGTTGAAAGAAATCCATTTACCCGTTCTGCTGTCATTTTCAGGAACAAAAACGCTAGAGACAGTTTAACCACAGGGGTCTCTCACTTTTCATGGTGACAGCTCTGTGGCCTTCACTGAAGCAGTCTCTGCAGATGTACAGAAGAAATTTCTAAAGGTTCGGCTACTGTGCTCTACCATTAAACCTCTGAGGCATCAAGGAAACACAAAAGGATTGTCAGTGACAGGTCTGAGACAGAAAAAAACCTTGAAATATATGAGGGGATAAAAAGCAAAGCCTGCACAGTTACGTCATCCCTGGTCAGATAAAAATACCAGCAGAATGGATGATAAAGCAGGATTTGTAAAGCCGCTGTCTCTGGGAGAAACCCAACTCATTTATTTTTACTGGAAACCTCACACTTCAGTTTGTTGCGATTTAGAGTATTAAAAGACTGCTATGGCTACAAGCTCAGCAATAAGCTTAAGAAAAAGTTCAGAGAAGTAGTAGGATTAACAAGCTCCCTGGCCCTGGTTTTACATGCATTTCGCCTACTGTATATCAAAGAGAAATGACATGTTTCATTCAAGCTGTTCAAAAGATGGCAAATTTTAATTTGTCCTAGAGGTGCCATAAAGAATGTATAGACATAAATAACATCAGTGATTAAATGGTTTAATATTTTTTAGATGCTCAAAGTTGTTCCTGAGGAGTATTTGTAATACAAATGTATTTTTGGAATGACAAAATGAGACATCTTTGTCAAAGGAAAAGAATGTAACTAGGCAGATCCTGAATTCAGCTTGGTTCCCCCCACCAAAAATTCACCAACTGTAGCCTTTTTATGAAAGATGTGAAAATTTAAAGCTTTTAGGTTTGTGACCTTTTGATATATCTGGGACAATATTGTATAAATATCCAGAGTTCCACATCCTTAATAAGCATATTTCCCTATTTATAGACTGACATATTTCAGATTGTAAGTCTCTGTACAGATAACATTTGTATTTTAAGAATTAAATGAGAGAAAAGCAAAACAAAAATTGTGGTGAAAGGCATTCCCTTACTTAGAAACAGTTCTAACTCCAACCAAAATAATTTTAGGTCTTATTTCTTAGGAGATATACCAAACTTTACACTCTTGAGAGGCAAGACAAATCAAATCAAAAGTTATAGATTAAACATTGCTTTGCTTGCAGCATGTTTGGTGATTTAAGTATGACTAAAGGGTTGTCTCTACTCGGAAGGGTTTTCTCTACTCTTTAAGTGAGACTAAGAGCAGAAAAGAGGGTTTTTAGGGTATGCTGAATTATGACAGTTCCTAATCTACATAAAGGCCATTGCAGCAAATGTCATTAAAAGTAATTCTGAAGTTCCTGTAAGAACATGGGATGTGAACTTCCTCTAGGGTCAATACATGGCGAAGGAAGAGAAATGACAGAATAAGGAAAAGTCTTGGGCAGTTAACCTCCTTTGATATTGAACAGTAATGGCCCTGAGCTCACTGGAAATTCATACACACAGGGGTCCCATAGACTAACTTTCTCCATCCTCCTATACACTCTCCTGCCTCAAAGGTACACTAAGCTCGACAATGACGCTAAATGGGGAGGAAATGTTGACACCCTCTGAGGCAGAGAGACCTCAGCAAACTGGAGAGTTGGGCAATGGCCACTGTGTGGAGTTCAACAAAGGAAAGTGCTGGACTCTGCACCTCAGATGGGGCAACCCTGGATGTATGGACAGACTGGGGAATGAGAGGCTGGAAAGCAGCACCAGGGAAAGGGACCTGGAGGTCCTGGCTGATGGCAAGTTGGACATGAGTCAGCAATGCCGTGGCAGCCAGGAGGGCCAACCATGTCCTGGGGGGCATCAGGCCCAGCATCACCAGCCAGGAAAGGGAGGGATTGTCCTGATCTGTTCTGCACTGGGGCAGCTTCACTTGAGTCTTGGGGGCAGTTTTGGGTGCCTCAATGTAGGAAAGATCTACAGCTTTTAGACAGTCCAAAGAACAGATGATCAGCTTATCAGTGTCATTTGTTTCTGCGTCCAGTGAGCCAGGGTTGTAACTACCCATGGGCAGAGCTAGGAGCTGTTGCAGAGTGTATCCTTCAAATTTTTGTTATTATCCTTCAAGTTTTGTTTCAAATAAATTTCACATTCTCTGACTTCAGCCTCTGAATGATCTTGGATTTGATTCTGGTGAAGAACATTTAATTTTTTTGCCTGTAATATTAAATAGAGAACAATCTCTGACTTATTGTAATTCTTGAGCACTTAGATATACGTAGAGTCCAAACTAAACAAACCACGTTTTTCTTGCATGAGTTAATTTAGTCTTATCTGAAATTAACTACTTTTCATCAGCGTATTTACATTTGTACACTACCAATATGACAACAAGCATGAGAGGATTTAATAAAACACTTGTGCAAGTATGTTGATTACAGGATTATGATAAAAGCAACATACATGATCCATGAGCACAGTAGATTGCCATCCAAAACATAAAATATTATCCTCTGCCAGAGGCTCTTAGCAAAAAGAAAAGTAAAGCAAGAGGTTTATAAAGTGGTGACACGTGGAAGTCTTTGCAGGCAAAGCACACACATGATAAACATACTGGTAAGAGTTGTTGTACATGTGAAGATAACTGTTGGTAAATTATTTTAAAAAATGAAAAATGTCAACAATTCTTTATTAGACTGGATGTCTGTAACTGGGCAAAAATAATATCTGCATGGGAAAAAGACCCTCTTTTTGAATATAGATAAAACAGAATGGAAAGATAGATTAGATTAAAATAGAATAGAACATTTCAATTTAAAGTGACCTACAACAATAATTTATTACAACCATCTGAATGATTCAGGACTCACCAAAATTTAAGGTATGTTGTTAAGGATATTGTCCAAATGCCTCTTAGACACTGACAGACACTGGACATTGACCACCTCTCTAGGAAGCCTGATCCAGTGACTCACCACCTTATGGGTGAAGATGTGCTTCTCAATGTCAAGTCCGAACCTTTCTTAGAGCAGCTTTGAACTGTTCCTACATGTCCTGTCACTGGATCCCTGGGAGAAGAGATCAGCACCTCCACAGTAACATTGGTTTCTCTTGTTTAACTCAGTTCCCAAAATGCCAGTGCAAACAAGCAGCCTGGAAATGTTTCGGGTTTTTTTTGCCTTGAAAATTCATTCCAGTTTGGTTTGCTTTGCAGCAAAATCTCAAGTGCCTCAGAAGCAGGCTTCTCTCCAATTCACAAGTCCTACACAATTTTTTTCAGGGCTGTATTAATTGCTCTAAATGTAGTGAAGTAATTTTACAAGGTGTCTGAACATGGTGACCCTTGCCTACATTTATTTAGCTTAGTCATTTTTCTTTGCTGCCTCAGTACAGTGTCCCACAGATCACACATATCCTGCTGGAAAATCCTCAATTGTACATTGTTTGATAGAGGTAAAGCTAGCACGGGAAAGACCCTGGAACAGGATTCTTATAGTTAGGGATACCTTCTTGGCTGAAGTCTAAACCTCCAGGCAGCTGTGATTTTGCTTTCAGTTATGCTAACTTCCAAAATTATGCTAGGAGTGAAAAAGCAATTTTCCCTTTGCTAGTCATGCTGATGACAAAACAGAAGTCATGTGAGTGGTTGTGTGAGGCAAATGTGCCTCCACACAACGTCCTCTGCATGTGTGCACTAAATAGATGATTTAAGGAAGTGAACTGCCTCAGTCCAAGCTGCAGGAGCTGGTACTGAACAGTCTTGAGAATGCAGCCAGAGTGATGAGTTTAACAAGCCTCACTGAAGCTCCATTTTAGCCTCCACAACCCAACTGCATTTGCACAGAATTGAAGCACAGGAAGGGGAATTGTAAGACAGTTTCAAAGCACGACCTGCATGCACATGTGAGATAGGAACTGAGGTAACTGTGTCTTCCTGCTAGAAACTTGGCATTAGGAGCCATTCATTTTTCTGTTCTCAAACAAGTTCACAGAGATCTCCTTACCTTCTATACCTTCCGATAGATGGTTTAAAAAGAAATCTGTCAAGATTTCTCTGAGCAATAATAGGTCTTACAGTAAAATTATTTTATTTGTTGACTGATGTTATTCTTTATTTGTGAAAGTCTAGACAAACATGAAAGTACCTGGATCCTGGCACAGTAAGTATTCATCTGAATACGTAAACCAGCTCTCTGTTGTGGTCTTTTTTGCAAAAGTTTCATTTCACCAAGGAAAACCAGTGTGAATTAGATGACTTGTAATGCATGAACCATGAATACTTACTCTTCTGTGTGCTAAAGAGTACAGAGACTACATCTGAAAACTATGAACTGATGATATTTATTGGCCAGTAGCTGTTACATTAACAGTAGCTGTAACTGATAGGTGAAGAATGTTATCTCTATGAATGGCATAACAGTAAGTGAATGTTATTCCAAATGAAGAATTCAAGAAGTTTATTTTTACTGTGTGATCAACAAATTACTAGTTCTTGACAATGGTGTTATGGTGATGTCATTGCATTGGTAAGTTTTATCCAAATCAGAAACTAGTTTCAGAAACAGGAATTTTCGATGTTTCAATTAAGTTAAGAACCTGTTATTAAGGTAGATTGCAAAATACATGCCTTGTTAGCCAAAGACATATTTCAGCAGAAGAGGGAGATACAATCTTTTTGGAAAGATACAAATCTGGATTTCCTTTATCAGGTTTTCCTTTATCATTTATAGACAACTTTAAGGAAATACAAAAACATTTAGTACACAATTCTTCTTGTTAAATTTCTGCTTGGAAGGCATACTGAAAACATGGTTTACAGAGAAGGGAAAAAATGAAGGCAGGTTTACAGGTGGCATTAATGAGAGCAACATGGTAGTGATGCTGTCATAGAGACGCACGTTTATAAGTATTTGTTTATTCAGGTTGCCTCTGCAAAGCCATTTGAAAACTTTCAGGCTTTTATAGACTGACTACTATAAAGTAAGGCTTTCGGCAGGCCCAGAAAAAGCAGTCAAAAAAAAAAATCTTTCAGTCTTTGACATTGACCCATTATTGCAAAGGTACTTGGAACTGCTTGAAATGGGCTGAAGCTTCCAGTTCAAATGCTGTGCTTTCAGAGGCTAGGGACCTGTGATGCAAACTGATGTCTGTGAACACATCTGTGACTTTTACTGTACACTGCTGTAATGCGTGTGGTTATTTTGGTCACTATGAATTAACACTGCTAGTTGTGTTTAGCAACATGAATTGCAGCTGACGTAAACACAAAATGCCACTGCTGAGTAGTCACTTCTTTTTCATAGTAAATTCATAAAATAAAGAAGGCCAAGACAAAAGCATATCTGGAGATACTATCTTGAAACCTCTAGAAAAATAATTCAGAGTGCTACCTTCTTTTGCCATTTGAAAAGTACTCTCCTGCTGGAAGCAGGGATACTAATCTTAAGGTTTTGGCTCAACTGGAGAAGACTGCTCAGTTTCTCTGCCCCTCTCCCAACTTGGACAATAGTTTTGGTAATTTTTGTTGCTGAGGGAAGAGCTGTAGTCTGTAAAAAGTACCAGAGTGCCTTTTCCTAACAGACTCAGGGCTGTCCCAGGTTAACTTGCTATATTAAACAAGCATTTAGTTTGGCTTCTCCAGCATTCTTTGTTGATTAAGGTTGTTGCAGTGCTAAGTTTGGTTTAGCAAGCTGCAGCTTTCCTGGAGAGCACAGCTGGGCTGCTTAGGGCAGGGCAGCCGTTCTGCCCTCCCGTAGTCCTTTTGGACTTCCCTGAGCTCCTGCTCCAGCTGGCTGGGCTCTGCAACACAGTGATAGCAAAGGAAGCAGAGGAGGGACCCTCATGGTGGCTTCCGAGGATCTTTAATGTTACATCTTCTCCCGGCCATCCCCAGAGGCAGAGAGGCCCCGTGGCCCGAGTGCAGGGGTTTTTTTTCAGGTCACAGGGGCAGTATATGGGCAGAGTTGGGGTACAGGAACCAAGAGGGAGAGCCCGAGGGAGTGGCCAGGGCTAGGTACAGGGGAAAGGTGGGGGAACAATGTGTGAGAGAAAAGCAGTGGGTAAATAGACCACCACATAAAATGTGTGTCAAATAACCAGCAAGTTTTCAGACTTCACCTGCCTTAGCCCCTTTTTCTACTTATTTCACAATTATTATTAGCAATTTGCTAATAATTAGACTAGCAAGAGAAGAACTGAGATTTTAAACCGAAGTGGGGGACAAGTAGATGTTCAAGCTTCACAAGTTCCTGTTTAATACGAATGAAAAAGGAGCAATTCATATCATGTAACGGTTTGGGTTGAAAAGGACTACAAAGATCATCCACTTCCAGCACCCCAGCCATGGGCAGCGACACCTTCCATTAAACCAGGTTGCTCAAAGCCCCACCCAGCCTGGCCTTGAATGCCTCCAGGGATGGGGCATCCATAGCTTCTGTGGGCAACCTATGCCAGGTCCTCACCACCCTCAGGGGGAAGAATTTCTTCCTAATATCTAATCTAAACCTACTCTCTTTCAGAGTGAAGCCATTCTCCCTTGTCCTGTCACTACATGCCCTTGTAAATAGTCTCTCTCCATCTTTAATGTAGAATCCCTTCAGGCGCTGCAAGGCCACAACTAGGTCACAACAAAGCTTTCTTTATTCCAGGCTGAACAATCCCAATTCTCTCAGCCTATATCCCTCCTTACAGCAAAACACACGCAACTATGCTAGTCACTATAGGAAATTATCGCAGAAAGCCAGAAGTTCAAGTATTTATAGATTCATACAAATATTCAGAAAAGATATTATAGATATCAATACTGTTTGCGTCAACAATGTGCCTTGGCAGCTAGGAGGGCCAACCATGTCCTGGGGGCGTCAAGCAAGGCATTGCCAGCTGAGCAAGGGAGGGGATTGTCCTGCTCTGCTCTGGGCTGGGGTGGCCTCGCCTCAAGTCCTGGGGGCAGTTCGGGGCATCACAATATAAAAAAAGCATAAAGCTGTCAGAGAGTGTCCAAAGGAGGCCATGAAGATGGTGAAGGGCCTCGAGGGGCAGCTGTATGAGGAGTGGCTGAGGGCACTTGTTCTGCTCAGCCTGGAGGGAATTGAGGGGTCACCTCATTGGGTCTACAACTTCCTTGTGAGGGGAAGAGGAGGGGCAGCCATTGATCTGTGCCCAGTGACAGGACCCAAGGGAATGGCCTGAAGCTGAGTCATGAGCGGTTTAGGTTGGGTGTCAGGAAAAGGTTCTTCCCCAGAGGGTGTTTGGGAACTGCAAAAGGCTTCCCAAGGCAGTGGCCACAGCACCAGCTTGACAGAGTGCAAGAAGCGTTTGGACAATGCTCTCAGGCAGGCACATGGTGGGATTCTTGGGGTGTCTTGTGCAGGGCCAAAAACTGGACTCCATGATCCTGGTGGACCTGCACATTTTATGATTCTATGATTGAGGTAGCCATAAAATATTTTTAACTCAAACTGTATAAAGTTAGATCTGAAGAGCTCTGCTTGTCCCCATCACCTGCAAGTGAGGTTTTTGCATTTATTTCAGTGAATTTTTAAAAGTCAAAATTTGTTGCTTGGACTATGCTAGAAACTATGGTTTCAATTTCATAAAGCAGACAGCAACTTAGAAATGTAACCCTTATAATAATAATTATCTCTGAAAGTTTTTATAGAGATGTTTGTGCATTCTATCTTCTTTTTAAAGGAAATAAAAATAAGTCTATTTATATTTATAATACTACTCTGTCAATAGTTAAGAAAACAACTGCTCCTTTCATCATTCTAGATGTGAATGCTTATCAATCAATTCAAAAAAATATCAAAGATATTCATTTTCTCATAAAATATGCATTATTTTTATTTTAAAAAAAGAGAAAAGTCAATTTTAGTTTGAAAGACACATTAAAAATGTAAGCCCGAGAGTATGGAATACAAGATTGCAACTCCTAACATTTTTTTTCTCATCTATCAGAAGAAATCAAATTAAACCAGTTTGCCTCTAGGGTTTTAAACATCATTACAATTCATCTTAATAATGAAGTTAAAATTAACAGAAAGAAGACAAAACTTAAAAAAAGAAAAACAACCACCAACCCTCAACCAAAAGCCTTTTCCCCTGCTACCACATGGGTTTATTCAAGAAAAATGGATAAAAATATATCTGCTAGACATATTTAAAATGAACTTTGTGGTATCAAGACCATAGGTGTCACTGGATTAATGAAATACAAGACTGTGTATACATTCGGCAGATACATTTTCAAAAGCAATAAATGCATGTTTTTTAGAAAAGACACGAAGAATATAAAATATAAGAACTAAGATATGAAGCTTTGTAATAATTATGTTAATAACCATACTTGTTCTGAAATATCTGGTTCCAATGAAGCCTTTTTATTTATTTATCTTCAGAGAAATGAAAGTATAGTGCAGAGGTCAGTAAGGGCATCTAATCTACCCAGGCCCTCCATAAATGCTTTAATGAGTTTACTTGCATTCACTGACCTTGATCATAAACTGTGCTTACAGTTTTCAATTCCTTCAGTGTGTGAAAAGCACTATGCAGCATTAAGCCTGCTGTCTCCCATTCCCTTGGAATGTGCATGAAGCTTATTAGGAATGGTTTAGATCACAAATTAAGTCCTTTAGGAGAAAAAGGTTGTCACATCCGAGCCATGACAATGATGCTGACAATATTGGATAGTGCTGTAAAGCAGAGCAAAGAGAGAGTGCTGGTTGTTTATACAGCTGTCAGGAAAGACCCCCATGTTGCTATCTTGTTCTTGCTTTTTTTTTGCTGAGTTCAATTTTTGTAGCACTAAATCATTGTGTACCCATTCTAAACATTCTTCATGCTTTAAACAGACCTATGGAAAAAGCCACACATGTACACTCCAGCTTGGTGAAGAGTGTAAACAGAAAGGAGTCTGTCCCTAAGAGGTATTTCCACTTGCCCTTCTGCCCTTGGAGCCTAGAAGAAATTTTGTCAGCTACGACAAAACCAGCAGGGATGGCAGAAGTAGAAGTTTATATTTGCCAGAGGGAGACTGCCCTCTCACAAGTTTTTCCACAGATTCTTTCTGCCTGAGAATTGCTGGGTTACAAAGTGACTGAGTCAGCCAAACTAAATCTGAAATTACAAACTCCAGAGAGGGGCGTGCTATAGACAAGACAACACCAGGGGCAATCACTGGAACTGCAGTACACTTTCTATGCTTTCTCCTCATTTTGCAGCAAGGCCATGAACAGAAGCAATACAAAAAGCTTGAGTTTAACCCCACTGTAAAAATGTAGAAATCTACAAAGCTTTGCAGTCAGTCAGTGCAAGTGCTTGTTTTGTTACCACCTCCTCACACTCTGATTATCCCAGAAGCTGCTATGCCATTAAAGACTGTGGCCAGTCTTCCCACTTATTTGCCTGCTTCATATCTCTCTCCAACACACCACCTTACTCCTTCTTTCCTTTCAGAACTTTTGTTCTGAAAGGAACAGTTCCTTTCACTACTCAGGACAGGTAGCGTCTCTGTGGAATTCCTTGCTTCAGAATGGTTTGAATGCTACAAGCTTATTCGTGTCAAAAAAACCCCTGACTATTTTATGCCACACAGTCTGTTTACACCATGGCACCACATTAGCAAATCGCTGAGTTGAATTGCTGAAGACCAGAAAAATACTCTGGTCTTCAGAAAAATACTGGGTAAGCATTTTTACACTTACTCCTTATACTTTTCCCCATTCGTAAGTGACTGGCTACTCTCTGAAACAGGATAAATTGCAGGATGGGCCTTAAATTGGGCAGCAGCTGGTTGCTTTTCTTTATGCCTGTGCTTTTTTGAATCGTTACTTACTGTTACTAATAAAAATAGAATTAAGATAAGTGAAAATTTTAGCTGAAAATTATACCCATAAATAATATCTGTCCAATTTGTCTTCCCTGGCTAGCAGTTTAGGTGTAATGCTATCATTACTTTTGCTGAGAGATTAAGTACTTCCCAACTCTAAGGTTTGTTTTAGTGATATATATGCCCAGCAGCTACAAGGGATCCCAATCTGATTCTCACATCCAGGTGTCATTATACTAGAAACAAAAAAATATTTGTTGTTGTTGTTGTTCACTAAGGTGAATGTCTCATTTTTCTCTTCTGAATCCCCCTTGAAACTGAAAGTTAAACTTCAAGAAACACAGACCACAGGTTAGACAGTTTCCCTCTTGAGAAGGTGGGCAGGCTCTAATGGTCCTCTTTGAAGTGTCTTCTGTCCTTTTAGATTCTCTACCTGTTCACTGTACTTTTAACACCTTTGTGGTTGGTTTCACAAGAGTGAATGCTTGGAACAGATCTACAAATCAATGAAACACCTAGGAGTACAAAAAACTGTTGCATTTCAAAACACCCTAATCTGCCTGGTCCTTGGGTTTTTTTAATTAATATACAACTTTTCTTGGCATTTTCAACTTTACAAAAGTAAACTGGAAATGTTTTTTCTCTAATTAGTTTTTTTAAATTCTTCTTTTTTTCTAATCCACATTGCCTACAGCAAAACGCTACCTGAAAGTTCTGAAGAGGCAAAGCAGAGACCGACCTTTTAGCCAAAGAGTACATCTCAGTGGACTCAGAAGCTGGGTTTTGCTGGAAATAGCGTAACGAATGGAGATGTCTCTACAGATCAAGTACTCATTTGCAGTAAATATCCAACGTATTGGTCTTTGCAACTGTTTGGCAACATTGCAAGAGCAGGAGCTCCCAGTAAATAGAGAAAAGGACTGCACATTTGGAACACTGTGTCAGTAGTGTTCATGCTAATGGCAAAAGGAAAAACAGTGCTGCTTCATATTTACCAAACCTTGCTAAGTGTATCAGTGAGATTCTGTCACAATTTCCCACTAATTTCATACTCACATTTTAAGTAGTCTGAAAGGAGGAAGAGTGGATACACCCCATGACTGCAGGGAAGAGAAATTTTCAACAGAAGGAGCACTTATTAATTTCATTCATCTTTTCCCAGGCAGTTATGCATGACAAACAAAGCAACAGCAGTGTGTGAATCTCTTTCATGGCAACTAGTTTATTGTTGTTAACTACTTTGAAATGTTGGAATGGAACTTCTAAACTTATTATCAGATTAATTAAAGACATAAATAAAATTAATGAGAAGTCATGCTGCTCTGGACACTTCAGAACACAAACCTATAATGCTTTATTAGAATCAGAGAATCCATTATGTTGGAAACAACCTCTGAGATCATCGAGTCCAACCTATGATCAAATACCACCCTGTCAGTGGGTATAGACCAGGCTGTTGAGTGCCACATCCAGTCTTCCCTTAACCACCTCTGGGGACAGTGACTTCCCCACTTCCCTGGGCAGCCCATTCCAATGTCTAATCACCCTTTCCAGGAAGAAATTTCTCCTAGTGCCTGACCTAAATCTTACCTGGCCCAGTTTGAGACGATGTCCTCTCATCCTCTCTCTGGCTCCCTGGGAGAAGACATCAACACTGACCTCCTACAATCTCCTGCCAGGCAGTTGTGGAGAACCATAAGGTCACCCCTGACCCTCCTTTTCTCCCTCAGCTGCTTCTCAACAGACTGGTGCTCCAGACCCTTCTCCAGCTCTGTTCCCTTCTCTGGACTCTTTCCAGCCCTCAGCATCATTCCAGAACTGAGGGGTCCAGAACTGGACACAGGATTCAAGGTGTTCAGTACAGGGAAAGAATCCCTTCTCTGGTCCCGCTGCTCCCCTATTGCTGACATGGGCCAGGATGCCCTGAGCGTTTTGACCACCTGGGGACAGCTGGCTTGTGTTCAGACATGACTGACCAGCACCCCCAGGTCCTTTTCCACCAGGCAGCTTTCCAGCCACTCTGCTCCAGCCTGTAATGCTGCAGGGGTTGTTGTGGCCTGGGGTTATTATTACCCTGACATTTCTCTCATCATTTTCATCAGTGATGACCTACACAGCCAGAAGTGAGTAGTAATCAGTGGGCTGGATTATTCCAGGGAGTCTCCTGGTAATACCCATTACTTCAGGGAGGTGGCAGACTTCCCTGTGGGAAGGGCCTGGTCATCACAGGGGGCCCTCAGCTCCCCTCAGAAGGGTATCACCCACTAAAGCCTTTTTTTCCCTGTTACCTGTAGTAACGATCTGTCTGATTGCCTGCCTGTGCTGATCTGGAAGACCCCTCAGATGGACCTTATTCTCCACTGTCATATGCCAGACCCTCAAGTTCCAGGGCCTCATACTTATTTTCCAAGGGCTCCTGGGAAGGCAGAGGAGGGATTCTTCTACCTCCCTGAGTAGGGACCTGTCTCCGTTCCCCACCATCTTTTATGTCTCCTCCTTCAGTCTGATGGCAAGGGGGTTGGCACTCCTCCAATCCGTGCAGAGTTTGCATCCACTGCATTTCTCTCAGGGATGGAAGGGTGTGACTTCACCACTCCATTCCTCACTCCCTGACATTTCTCAGTCTCTCCACCTTCACTTCAAGCTCTGCCACCGGGCAGAGCAGATCATCTGCTGTTCACACTACACAGAGGTGTCTTTTCCATTGTCTTCCAGTGCTAATACCAGGCTCGAACACTCACTGCAGCCACAGACCTGGGCAGCTCCTTCTTCCTGGGGACCTCTGTCTGAGTCACCATGCTCCCTCTAGCAAAGGCTTTCAATCATTTGTAAAACACTGCTGGGCCTATGCTAGTCAGTTCCAAAGGCAGAGAGCACACAGCATTCCTTGTAATGATCAGTTCTTCTGGTACTAACACATGTTTAATTTGTGGCAAAAGGACACACTCTAGTCTTCCAGAAAAGTTGCATCCAGCGTTATTCACCTTCAACCTAAGCAGTTCAGTAAGCAGAATAGAATAAAACCAAGTAATCAGCCAACCAATATTTTTACTTCATCAGGCTCTGAGTTCTCCAGGCAACCAGAAGCAAGGAAGATGGTGGTGCAGGAAGGAAGCCATTCACATATAATTACTGCAACCTGGACTCTGTATGACCCAATATTATTTCAGAATATCTAGTTACTGTTACATTTCTAATCTTAGGAGAGCAGGGTGCTCTGCTTGACTGGTAGCTGGCTCAGCATGACAACAATTCTGACTTGAGCACATAACAGCTATCATAATATAAATATCCAATAAAGAGAACATAAAAAAAGTTTAGCTTTGATTTGATAGCTATGCTGCCAATGTATAACATACCAATGTTTTCTCTTCACCCTCCCAGTAAAAAAAGTTTTTAATGTATGATAACTAAGGGGCTGCATAATGAAACAGGTCTGATTATTCAGTGAAAATTGACTTTTTTTATTAACAAACCCAAAGAAATACAAGCTCTGCTTTGTACTACAACCATCATCTCAGACATATTTTAAAACATTATACATAGTGCAGTTCAACACCTTCCAAGAAGCACTAGTAGTATTTTGTGTAACAGTAGTGGCAACCACTGCGGCACTAATGATTTGAATGTTTCTGTTTCAAACTTGGAAAGGCCTTGTACATTTGAAAGTCTCTACTTTTACTGGTTATATTTCTTTTTGTAATAAAATAGTTTTCCCTGTAAGTCTCACCTCCTTTATAAGTCTTTTTGATATTCACTAACCTAATATTGGTCTTGTGGATCTTAATCTGCATTATCAATGCAAAATCTCAGGTCAATCACTACATGGTAAATAAGATTAAAGAAGGCGAAGAAAGGTAGCAAGAATGGGTCCCCATCTACGTGTTATTTGGACTCTTAAAGATAACATATATACATTTGTACATATTCATGTATGTGTATAAAAATAAATGCGACTTAACTCCAGAAATCCATGATACTGTGGGCAAAAAGAGTGGGTAAAAAAAGAAATTATTATGGTTAGTGGGGCCAAATAATTGAATCCAGTGAACTATGAGAAGTTTTAATGCTAATGCTTTTCACTGCTTACTGATATATTTCTTTTATTATAAATGGCCAGAAACTATGGAAAACCTTTACTACACTATGTAGTGATTGTTCATACAGAGAGAACTTTCTGTATTTTCTATTCTGCAGAGGGTAAACCTGACATTCTAATCAACATGTCTGTTTTCAGTTGTTTAATCCCTTGACTTACATTTAGCAAATATAGTAATATAGCAATAGAAAGGAGTAAAAATGGTGTTTATTTTGCTACACATCAATGATTTCTGCATGTGCACGCAAGTCCGATGTGCATTTGATTTTTCATTCATCACTAGGGATTTTAGAGTTTTCCATTGCACCATTGTTTTCAATCTCAGCAGAAACACTGAAGTAAATTATCTGCCTTTAAAGTGTGAAATATTTGCAATATTGCTTATGATTGTATTGAGCAAAAAATTAGAGGTTTTTTGCCTGAATAAATTAAGGTATGTTATCAGTAGGTAAGAGAGAGATAATTATTCAAAGAAGGAAAAGAACAGGAAGAGAAATTCCAAAAGTGCCCAGTGTCCATCCTCAGTCTACCTTAATTATGAATTTTTAAAAATTTAAAAAAAAATTATGAATGTATCTAAAAATAATCTAATTGATTGCAATCTGGTCAATATTAATTTGAGTGAAAACTACATTTTTCTATATCTGTGTTGTTTATGCCTTTAAAATAACATTCTGAAGAAACAAACAATGTTACTTTCAGCAAATGCTTGTTTTCGTTGCTGAACTGATAACAGTAGTTTGTGATGTAATCAGGTTATTTTTCCTGCGGGTTATAAATACTTACTGGATTTTGTACTCTATATGCTTGAAAATCAATGATGTAACTTCCAATATGGGAGTTATTTACTGATTTGAATTCAAATATTCTTGTAACTTATGTCCCTGTATTTTTAAATCACTTAAAAATTTGCTTACTAAAAGGAATCACATTTTTGAAAAATGAACATGTATGTCTATATGTTTTGGGCAACTATATAAATTACTTTATGCTGTAAGCAAAGTTTTTATGTGGAAAATAATTGCTATGATTACAGATTTATAAGCACACGTATTAAGCATTATTCTTCTGTTTAACATACATTCTAGAGTTGTATTCATTTTTTTACTTTAGCTGTTGTTTTCCATTATCAAAAGTAGTTGATACTGGTTATCAAGTTGCAATGGCTTGGAAGTACTATAAGTATTATGTTTAGACATATTCTTTAACTTTTGTTTGAATTTAGTTACCATCTGCAAGAGAGATGTACAATATATTCCTGAATGAAAGCTGAAGTATTATTCTTTTGTCTTCTGCTTTGCTTTGTTATAAGCTTACAGCAATAAATGCCGTTCATTACCTGAAGCTAGCCTTCACAGTTCATTATTCTTAAAATAAAGACCACAGATAATGAGTATAATTTATCTAGAACTTTAGATAGAAAAGGACAGCTTTGCTTGGCTATTGTTGTGTTGGATTACATCCTCAGGTATGTTGCTGAACGTTAAATAATACATTGAAAGATGGCGAGTACTAAATAATGCAGGTCTGCAGGGTATGAGTTTTCTTATGCTAAGCAAGAGATCATTCTTTAAATAGAAAGTTGTAACTGGAATAAAAATATGCCCTTTTGCTAAAGAATTTTTTGCTTTAGTCAATAAAACCAATTCATTAAGTTTCCAAATTAGCTATCACATCTATATGCTAGATAAATATTCAGACAACTCTTAAAAAATGCATTATGTATCCATTATGTATCATGTATCAACACATGAACAAACACAGGAAAAGATAATAATTTATTTTGTGCCATACTTGAATAACAAAATACTTATGGGAGAATTTACCTTCTTTGTAATTTGATCAAGTAGCATTATATTGCTTCAATGTCATTTCTTCAAGACCTTTACACTGCTCTGCATGCTTTTACAAATTCAGTGTCATATCCCTGCCTTGGTTTGTAACTCAGATAAAACACAATATTTAGAGAGTTAACTGCAGCAATAATGTTTACATTTCTATTTCTGAATTAAAAAAAAAATCAATATTGTACCTAAAACATTTTTTATCCTTTCAGAAATATAGGAACTATAATGTAGGAATATAGGAAATATAGTAGTGGTAGATTGCTGAATCATTGTTTTTTTAAACATAACACCTGGGAGCTCATCATAGTGGACTCTCCATACCTGAGAGGCCAAGGACTCCAAGTGCTGGGCCATGTTTAATCATACTATCAGCCCTTTAGGACACAGTTGTGTTTGGATGAGTACCAACAGTCAATGGATCGGAGAGTTCCTGGACAAAGCTGTGGGACTAGGACATGCCAGGGATCATTTCAAAATATCTTGGTGTGAGCAATGTTTTACAGCCTGATTTTATGATCAGGCAATGACCTCTGTCTTTTGCTCTTTAGCAGCCCTTGAGTGTCATGCATCCATTCAGCATCTCCCGCTCTTTGGAGATGATCCTGTGGCGTTTTTAGTTATCAGTTACCACATGGTGAGCCATGCAGTCCATGTTGCCCCATCGCAGTTAACTCCCAATGCCAATATAATCTTTAGTTCAACATTCCTGAAATATTGATTAACTTTCTGCAAATGTTTGGGTAATCTTTAAGGTGTCTCACGGACATTCCCAGCTGGGCTTAAAATTCTGGGTTTAAGCTTCTGATGACACTTATGTCTCTTCCAAGTTTTATTTTCTCCTCACACTTTACACTTCCCTGCCTAATTTTGTTAGGGTAGCACCTGAATTTCAGTCCTTTTCTCCAATATTTTCCCATTCATCTGGCAGAAATAACACTAAATGTTTTGCTCCCACATGCTTTATTTCTAGGAGGAAAGGTTATTCAAACATGCTTACCCAAATCAAGTGTCATAACTTATAGTCCAATACATAAAAATCTTTCTATTAGTAATTCAGAAAGCACACATTTCTAGACTATATGGTGTTGTTTGATAAGACAGCAGGAGAGAAGCTATTTGCTGATTTAAAGATAGTTTATCTTCTTTGACAGTTTTCTTGCCAGTTAAAAAAAATATCTTGGAAGATCCTGTCATTTCAAATTCAGCACAGATTGTAGTAGGCAGATAAGTATCTAAATATTATTGATCCCATAACTTTTTCTATGTTCATCAGGGTCAAGTAGCAGAAATTAATTCATAGGGTAACACACACATCACAAAGTTAAGCCTTAAATTTAATATGTTGCTCGTATGACACTGACAAATTATAGATAAATTTTGTCTATGCTGATGATGCATCTTCAAAGTGTCAAAATACTTTTACCAAAGAAAGGATTGCCAAAAATCAATATAATCTACTTGGCATGGGCATGATGACTATTTCAAGCAATGTCATGGTGAACAAATGAGATCATTCATGCAAACAGCTTTTTCAGTCTTCTTCCCCTTTCCCACCCTCCTCTGGGCACAGTCAAATTAAGAATGACACAGAAGTCAGATATGGTGCATTCCTTACAGCATTCAAAGCATCCAGTGACTTTTAAGACAGTTGAAGAACTAGATCCAAATAAATGAATTGTTTATTTCTGATAAATGTTGCTCATTTTTTTATACATTAACTACCCCAGATCAGATTAAAGCAGCAAATAACAGCTCTGTAACTATTATTTTTTAGTTGTTTCAAATCATGAAGACTTATAGGTTTGCATTGAAGTATTCGCAGAAAGTATTTGCTTACTTATTTACTTTTTCTTATACTGACTCACAGGTATGTACTTACCTGTGCTTCAGATTAATCTTCAAATTATTCTGTGCATGTTTGGTCACGAAGTGGTAATGCTTGACATTCAGCTACTGCATATTTTAAGACGCGTGGGAGCTCTACTGCAAGGGGCTAGTGCTGCCTGCTTTGCTCTCAGCTAGAAGCTGCTGGAATTCATTAAATCTGTACTGCCAGATAAATGGAGCTATGCCCTGCATGCTGGAGCACTCGGTTCCCAGGACATCTGCCTGTCGCCTTCTTACTGATGGTGTTCACACCAAAAGGGATATCACACAGGGCTTTGAATAGGGTTTCATGAGCTATTTTAAGGCCACTGAAGATGCCAAAAAGCTTTGCATATTTTTCCTGGTGCAAAGTGTTTTAGGGAGAAATGCTGATGCTGCTATTGTCTCCGTTATATGTTTTATATCTGAAGTCACACATCTGATAGGGCATCCATGGGTAACAGGAAATACATCTTGGTTAAGGAACAACTGATCAAGGAAAAGTCACCGAGGTTTATTATTTTTAGGTATACCTAATAATTTATTTATTATTTACAAGGGTCACAGATGATCAAGAACATCATGTTGAGCACAGTTTTCAGAGAATGTAGCAGCTGAGAGCTTGCAGTTTGGTGATGGGGTAAGGGGACTGTGGAAGCTGTTCCCATACTACGCAATTCTGGGAGCTCGGTGATTTTATAGAGGTGATAAAACACAGTCAGTCAAAATGCATCAGGGTTCTTCTTGCTCCCCATACTCACTGATAGGAGCAAAGGACACACAGGTATCTGTTTTCCCTAAAAAGCTGCTAAGCCTGGTGGTAGCCTATGAAGAACAGAGCAACCTTGGTTCAACCTGCCTCATTGCTATTTTCTGTAAAAGACAATGCAAAAATACAAATGTTTACATTTTCATTGTTTTTAGTTAGGTATACACTTAAATATATCTGAAACTTATTACTGAAATGTTAGCAATAATAACTTAAAGAGGGCTAATTTCCCTAATAACTTACTGAACAAGATAAAAATTTTCCCTAAAAAACCTGAAAAATTTACCCTAAGATATAAAATGATATTGTTAAATTGTCACTAGGTTTTTTTTTTTGTGCTGTGTTTGTCATTTCTTTCTAACTCAGTTAAGCCTCGTGGCCAATGAAGGGACTCATTTTATATGCAGTGAAAATCTTGGCTCTGAGTTTATAGATTGTCTTTCTCAAAGGGTCCTCTTCCAAATCAGAATTTCAAATGGATTCACATTAAAGGCAGAATTTGAACTGTTGAATCTTCCTGTAATTAACTGTGATAACACAGGGGATGTGGAATGCCCTTTAAAACATAGCTGTAGGGTTGCAGCTGTCTTTCTGGGATGTACTACAGTTCAGTCACTGTAGTGTGCCTTATGATTTAACAGACCAAAAACATTTTCAAGAGATTGACGTGCGATGTGGCAAAATTCAATCAGCTGAGAAAATAACCAGCTCTTCTCAAGCTTTTTAAAAGCATCAGGAGTCGTGTTGACATTACTAGAGTTTGGCTAAAAGGTTACAAATTTGAATTTTGCTATCCACAAGTGAAGTTTAAAAAGACATAGGAATAGCCAATCAACTTCCACTTAGTACTTCACAGACTGATGCACTAAGGTAAAAAAGAGTCTAATCAATGATTACAGGAAAATGCTTCCTTTGTCTCCCAGCTTCCTCCTCCACTACTTACAACAGACTGCCCTCAGCTTGTGCTTCAGTCTTATCGAATCTGAATGATTTCTTCATTCAGAATAAATAGCAGCCTGCAGGATGAACTTGCAATTAAAATGATAGGTGAACTTGTTTATTTAATCAGAGAAGCACACAGCTGTAACAATAAAATTTCCAAATACCATCCACAGGGAGACCTAGACAGTATGCTGAGGATTCATAAGATAACATAAAGAGTTCTCACAATGGACTTGGTGTTATTTAAGCCAAAGACATCCTGAGCACAAATCTTTAAGAGAAGAAAATATATATGCTTTCCTGAACACTGCAGAGGGAACTTCACAAGATGGAAGCAGGCTGGTAGCAGAACAGAAAATGTCAGCAGTAGATGGATTAATTGGCCATAACCCACTGCCTCATGAATGCCAGGGGACAGCAGCAATGTCGGAATTGCCTTGAGGTTCTTGCCCTAATGAGGAACTGTTGAATAAGTTTCCTGTCTGCATTTTCCTCACGGGGGTACTTCACCCTTTAATGCTTCGTGAGGTTGAAAAGACAATGACTGATAATGTCTGACTCAAATTTAGATTCACAGTAACAGAGCCAAAGCTAAGCCTATTTTTTCTACCTCATTTGGATTACAGTCTTAATCATATTTATTTGTAATTTCTAGAAAATAAACTCTGAGGATGTCTATCTTCTTTTGCTTACTTATATATAGGATTATAAACACTGAGGCAACAATGCTGTCTATAGAGAGAGATCAGAAAAACAAATACAAAAAATCATGATGAGAATTGTCTGCCTGAGACTCCTGAGGTAGTTTTTTCTAACCTGAGATACTGTCAGGCAAGGCGCTTTCCTCAGTCACTGTGTTAGTGCCTTCAAAGGAGCAATGTTGAGGACTGCTCTGCTCACCCATCTGTGAGACTTTTTTTCAAATCAGGAGGATATCCTGCATCTTTAAGATAGCACTAGTCTCTGATCTGAAGTTCAAATTGCTGTGTGGAAAGAAAGAAAATAAAATGTCATAGATACTGTCTCATTCAGGCATTCACTTCAGAAGAATATCTAAAATTAATTTTCCCCTTTATTTTGTTTATTTTATTCACTTCAGGTCCACAGTTGCAAAAGTACTTATAGGTAAGCTATCTTTTCTGTTTGTTTTCCTTTTTCTTTTTTGTCTTTTATATCCCTTATACCCTTTTTATTCATCAAAATGCTGTCATAGTTATGATTAATTGCAACAATATGCATTTTTTCCTCTGTTGTACAATGTCTTTTAATACTAAACTCAATTGGAATAACAAGAATTCAATTATGTATTTCCAATATTTATTTGAACAGTTACAACTTTTAATGACAATTTTCAGAAAAAATTGGACATCTGTATGGACAAAAGTGGCACTTACAGAATAATGCAAGGAAATTAAGCTTTGCATCACAATGTTTGGCAAGTTTATTGTACAGAAAATACCTAAGAAAAAGTTACATTGAAATAAGCTTTCCAAAACACACTAATTTTCACCTAAACAGTTTAAACAAACATTTTTAAGAGAACCATAAAGAAATATTTCTGTCTTTTTCCACTTACTAATGTGGCAAGCATAACAATCTGTGTTTTTTTAAACCTTGATTTGGCTTCGATTTATTATGTGGCAAGTTATTGGTGTTTTTTCTTTGGGTTTGTTTTTTGTTTTTTTGTTTGTTTGGGATTCTTGCTTTGCGTGTGTTTTTTTTACTGAAAACAGTATAAGTTGACAAAGCAAAGCATAAACAATAGAAAATGTTGCAACTCTGGATGAATAAACAGATCAATTTCTTAAAGGGTAAGACAAACCCTACAATGCATTATCCATTATTGTTCTAATATTTCTTACAATCTATCATTGTGACAAAAGTCCAAGCTGTCTTCATTTTTCTGAGCTGTGGCCACTTTCTACACCTAGTGAAATCTGGTTCACATCTCAGTCTGTGCAAACTGCAAGCACTGCAGAACGTGAAATCGAATGTTGGTGCCACAGAGAAGACTAATAAAAAATTACAGGAGATTCCATGAGTTTTAAAATATTTGAAAATTGAAAACTTCAGTGGGAAAGATTGCAAATACAGATAAATGGAACTGCAGTCTAAGTGCAGAGACTTTTCAGCACAGAGGTGTTCAGCTGCATCCCTGAAAAGAGCCCTGTAACCCCCTTCCTTGAGGGGAGGTGGAAGTCCCTGCGCCATCTCCAAATGCACCATTTCTTTCACCTATTAACAAGGCTGCAATATGTGCTGAATTCTCTTTGGCTTGACAAAAATGTGAGGCACTCTTTTATTTTCACATTTTTTATGCCTTTCAGTATTATCAATTTTCTTATTACCAAGTCACTGTAGAAGAGGCAGCAGAAAAGCGCTGTGGAAAAAAGAGGGTGTCTGTGTGATAGAAGAGAACTAAGAAAGAATTTGGGAAAAGGTGACAATTGGATTTGAGACAGAAAGGAGGGGAAAAAGAAACTTTCCCCCTGCAATCTGTCAGAATTTTCTTTAAATTGCTCACTTACTTCCGTCTTATTAGGACACTAAAATTCATCTTGTGTCTCGCATGACACACCCATTTCATCATATATGTGCGTGTATGTGTTCACAAAAATCCACCTGCATATATGTACACAGGTGAACTCACTTCCTGCTTTGTATTTTCATTATTATCACTAAATATCCCAATATGAATTACGAACACTTCTATAATTTCATAAAATGAAGCCAATACTTTTCATAAATTGACACAAAAAGTCGCACCCAAGAACACCTTTTAATTAAAAAAGATATTAATGTGTTAAATATTTTGTCATAGTTTATAAAGCTCCTAATTTTCCTTGGTCTCTTTCAATGGCTCAGAAGTTATTTGTACTTTTATTAATTGCTCAATTTTTAAAAATCTGAAACACATTTTCTAAAGCCCTGAAAGCCATATTCATACAAAATCTGACATTTCAGCCTGTTGTGTTTAAGTGTTTGTGATCCAGGTATCCAGGAATACTTAAATGCCTAAATATGTATCGCAGTCTGAAAAGTATTCAGGTACAAAGGTACAACTGGAGCATAAGCTGTGAAATAGGCAGCTATCACACTTATGCATTTGTGCCAGTCCTGTTACGNACTTCTAGTTTGTTAAAACACATCAACCTTGCAGATTAGATTGCCTGTCAATTTTTTATCACAAAAACACAGATGTCAGACTGCAACGCGGTAAGTGACTTACAAGCTACTAGCAGAGCATTGGTATAAACAAGATAATAGGCATTTTTACTCTAAGGTCAGTTTTTACAGTATTCATCTGTTTTAAACAAAATCAGAACATTCTAGTTGAATTATGTGGCAATAATATCAATGGCTAAAGAAACTATTTCATATCTGCTGCTGTGGTTTGCAAACTTAAAATAAGACTGGAACTCTCATGGCAAGTCCATTTCCATACACAATGAGGTAAGCTTTGTCTGTTTTAGGCCATTTATTCAAAGAAAGAATTTATGGGAATATCTCATCCTTTCCATTAGTATTTCAAAGTCTTAGAATGCTTTCAACAAGAATGTTGGAAGAGAAGATCTGAAATGTAGCAGGACCAGTACTTTGCTTTAATTTTACTCTTTTTGCTTCCCTTTCTCTGACAGAGGGGAAGAAATAATTAGTAATGTTTTAGAGCGTGCAGACTGATGACAGTTTTTCAAAGACTGTCAGCAATCACGTGTTCTAAGTAGAATATTCCCCACCTAAGCACAAAATCTCCTCTGCCATAATCTGTTGTGATCCTCATGTACTCCACCTGCAGTACAGTTTCTGCCTCCGTGCCAGCGTGCAAAAAAACCACCCAACTACAATTTAAACCAGAGATAATGAGAAGCTTCTGCAGAGAAAGACAGAGTAGGAAGCCAGAGATTGACAGCTGAGTGAGGAGATAAATATTAAGAAGAATACCATTTGGGAACAGTATAATTTTGGGAGCAGGTAAAGGAAAAAGTCTGAGATCAAAGTAGAAGGCTAGCATAGAAATGGGGGAAAACAAGAAAACCAGTGCATTAAAATGTTTGAGTGCCAGAGAAAGAAATTCGTATAAGAAGTCTTCAACAGGATGAGAAGTTGGAAAGGACAGGTAAGAAAATGTAGGGAAGAAACAGAAGGAGTAGAGAAACAGGTTCAGCTGGAATGGGCAATAAGAGCTCAAATTCAGTGAAGGACACTTTCCAATACCGAATGGAAGTCTGTGCCCTGGAACAGACATCTATGTTCTTACAGTTTACTATTGCCATGTTGACAGTAGCACCTGGGAAAAACATGGAAAAATCATGGATGTAGAGTCAAGTTTTGTTTCCTACCTCACGGCTGTAGGGTGTGACACACGCAGTGCACTCAGTGCCCAACAGCTCTGCTGACATGTCTTTCTGGAGACTGAACAGTTTCTAATCCTGCTGATGACTCATTTCTTTGTCACTATGAACCCCAGGAACACATTCTTGGAGGCCTGTTTCCATTTTCATTTTCTTAAAAAAATCCAGACTGAAAAACTCAATTTCCTATCAAGAAGTGGGAGGTGGAAGTAGCATGCTCTGTGCAAACTTCACGCAACTTTTTGTACCCTTGCATTAAATACCTGTATCTTGCATCAGCACACAAATGGACCTGACCTGTTGCTGAATTCAGCTGTGCAATGAACAAAATTGGCCTCTAGAGCCCCAGTTTCTTCTGTTACAGAATTGAGATTGTGCTGCAGTGAATGGGAAAGACAGAACTCATAAAAGCAGCGATAAGAACTGAAGGATGAAAAATGTGGAAAATAAGAAGAGGGAACTAAATGGGAAATATACTTACATGAGCAGATAAGATATGGGAGCAAAAGCTGTGGCTGAAACTTAAGGGAAAAAGCAATGAGCTTTTACGGTATACAAGGAATAAAGAAATATCATGGCTATTTCCACAACAGGTATAGTAAATTGTAAATCATGATACAGAAAAAATAAAGCAAATACTTCTGCTCAGGGTTTGGAAAGAAACACAATGCTCTACTAACAGCATTTTACAGGGATCCAAAAATATCTACTGCTATCTGAGGACAATGTTAAAGATAATCTGTTAGAATGATGTAGTATTACATCAACAGGTCTGTGTAACTTTATCCACAAATTTTTAATAAGTTGGCTGAAGGATTTTCTGGACTTTTCTTACTGATACGATATTAATTATCAAATCTAAGACATTCTAAAGGCCTCAGAAAATTTAAGATTTCTCCAATGGGAAATTGTGGATATTTATGTCATACAAGGATGAGACATGGGAAAGCTAGCATGAAATAAAAATAAAATTAAAATATTATAATCCAGGTCAACTGATATCATCTAAATGGAAAAAAACAACTCTTGTAAATAAAATCAGATTCAGTCTTTGGTGAAATTAGAACTTTGCTTGGTGAATGCACAGATAAAATTTTTATGAGGCTTTTGACTTAGCATCTCTTGTGCTTTAATTAGCAAATTAATGATAAACAGTACAACAAAGCATATATTAAAAGGACAGATAATTAGATAATTTATTAGTTTCAAAAACAACCGACAATTTTTTATTTAATAGGGGCTGTTTCTAGAAGTGAATATTGTAAATCACTATGTTTCTAAGTGTGATTCAGAAGTATGTATTACATTAGCACAGAAGCCCATGAAGGTTACACAAACCTACTAGATAAGGGTAAGGCAAAGGGGAACAGATCAAGAATGGAAAAAAATATATTTTACAGAGGAACAAAAATTCTTTCCTTCTATGTCAGCCAAAGCCAAAATTTAGTATATGTTGCACAATGAAAAAGCATTTCCTCATAGTAGAAAGTCTGAAAAAGAAATTCTGGGTTATTACAGAAAAAAAATTTCCCAGTAAAATATAGACACTATGAAACCTAGAAGGAACAAGCAAGGAGGAGGAGTAATGAAAAACAGTGGTGATTTTCTGCCTCTAGATAGCACTGGTGAGATTGATACTGGCAAACTGCCTCCCGTTCTGCATACTGCACAGTTCATTTTTAAAATGTCACTGAAAAAATGGGATATGATAAAGAAAAAAACCCACAAAATTATTCCAGGCTGCAGAAAATTCAGGTGAACAAGGACTTAAAAATATCAGTCTGTTTAGCTCAGCAAAAAAAGAAAAAAATAAAAATCCAGATGGTAGGTAGCTTGATTGCTATAAGCACCCTCAGAATGTACTACAGAAGTCTCTAACCTAGTACAGAAAGACAGAAACCAATGGTTAGAAATAGAAGGCAGGAAAATTAAAAATAAAAATAAGACAAAAAATTTAAAAGCATAGGTGAACAGCTGGAACAAACTCCCAAAGGTAGTGGTAGACTGTTCATTACTTGGTGCTCTCAAATCAAAGCTAGGCATCTTTCCAGAAAATGTGTTTAGTCTCAAGTCACTGAAAGTAATATAATGTCCTGTAAAATGCAGGACATATGTGACTAGGTGATCTAATGGTCTCTTTTGGCCTTAAAACCTGTCAGTCAAAGGTTTGGCTGTACAATATTGCTGCTCAAATCGGATTTTAACCCTCCTTCTACCATAAAATATGCCTGGATTATGTCTCTCAAATCACTCAATTCAAAATGTTTGTAAAGCTGTTGCTGACAGTGTTTGGTCAATGTTTACTGCATAGATCTCCACGTTATATTCTTGTTTTCTGATGATTACCTTCACAATCGAAACCAATACAAACAATGCAGGGGACTTTCCAGCATCTTTATTTGAATTAGCCTCTGGGAATTTCAAAGTAACAGATCTTAACTAAAAGCCTGTGAGGAAAGCAGTGATTTTCCTACTGTCAGGAAAGTATAGATTTCACTGAGTAAGACATGAAAGCGTACATTACATAATGACAGTTCAATGACCAAAAGTCTTTCACTTGGGTTGTAGATTATTTTGTTCAATGATCAAGGCAATGAATCTATGGATAGTGTACATTCATAAAAGACTCTGAAAAACACATGCTCAAAAATGCATCAAAAATACTGATGTTGCCTCACCTTAGTATATTTTCTACTTGCAATTAATACAGGCCCATCTTTGTTGGCTTTCACACTGTCCTGATCTTAATTGGAGCAATATCCAATTCTCCAAATCTTCACAAATTTTAAGTAATAAGGAGAGAAATACTAAATGGATCCTATTATGCTACCTGGACAAAATGTGAACTAACTACTCCAAATACAGAAGTATAAACTGGTAAAAATTATGGAACTCTGTGCACAATAACATGGCACCTAAGATCTATACACCTTGTATGAGAAAAGTGTTGTTTGAGAAACCTCTGGGCCTCTCTGACCAAATTCCCATAGCTCTGGAATACACAGCAGTGGATGAGGATAAGGCTTGAGAGAGTGTCAACTGCCTCAGGAAATAGCAATTTAAACCCACGCCCACTGCTCTGTCTGAACATAAGGAAAGTGGTAATTTACCAGGTGTTTGTCCTTTAGATTTACTTAGCCTGAAAATCTTCAGAAGATGGGTGAAACATCCATTTGTTGTGCTTCTGTTTTGGACAGAATATTCTAGGGATCAAACTCAGCTTCCCAAAGAAGGGGATAGGCTGCATGGACTAACACAGTTTTACAGCTCCATCAAGAGTTAAAAGTAGTGTCTTCCATCCTGCTCAGACTTGAATCTAAGGTAAGCCTTAAATAATTTTTCTCAGCAGCAGATATTATCCATTTTGTATGCAGATAAAATCAGGCACAGAAAATCTTTCCCTATCACCTTGCAAGTGATTTTTGCTTTGTCCAGAAATCAGGTTATTAAGTGACAACAAATAATTGCTACTTTTTCATATGAAATGATGCTGTTTTTAATCTATCTGTGCATATACTTGAATGTTTTTGCTGAAATAGCAAATTGCATTTATGCAGCACTATTACTGAGATGGGTCTGTTATTCAAATTCAAATATACTGGCAATCTTTTCTTGGAAAGGCAATAGTAGACTTGGCAGGGAGCCTAAGGAGATGTAAGAATTGTCCTATACTCACTTTTCAGAACCATCAGTCAAATTGCGGCAAGTACAGGCAACACAGACTGTTAGCACTGAGAGCAGAATTTTAGGGATGGTCCCTACATGAGTGAGGTAAAGGAGAGAGGGCTGTGAGGCAGTGGCTCTTTTCAGTGCCTGAATAACAGAAGCTTTTCATTATTCCTTTATCAGGTGCAATCTCAGATTTTATTGCTGAAATCATTCTGAGTGTGGGGCGTTTGGTCTAGAGGCTTTTGTTTTATTTTGTTTTCTTGTTTTTTTGGGTTTTTTTAAACCCGGATTACTGCTTTTTGTGGCTTGACACCTTATCTATGCTTTGATTGTAAAGCACTCCTTGTTTGAAAGGGATCTGATTGACTATGAATGTAACTTGAGAAATTTTCTTGAATCAACAGCATAATATCTTAAAATTTTTTGCATCTTGACGGGCTGGAAAAGAAGATTTTGCCCACCAGTTGTTTTCTCTAATAGTTTTTCTTTTCTAAAAGATATTTTGACTCATTTGTTACAATTCAGTAAGTCTATTTTTTCATAATGATCGTCCCAATACTCCCAATGCCAATGCAGGCGATGTAGTATGGGTGAGGCGTCATGTGAGAGCTTAGAATAATAAAGCATTCCCTCAGAGGTTCAATTCCTAGGAAGAAAAAATCTTGAGAATGCATGCAAGTCTTCAGTTACACATTTCTAGATTGCATGGCTTTGAACACATCTAAAATGCATACACCATTGCATGTTTAGAAATGCACAAGATAAAGTTAGTTTCATGTAATCTGTCATCTGGGTACCACAGAAACCTCCCCTCCACTTCCTTTTACTGATCCCCTCCTCCCATATGTCCTATACCAAATAGATACATATTCTGGTTTATCAATAAAAACTGTCTTAAATTAACAATTCAGCCTCCTTTCATCTTCTCTGAGTAGAAGAAGCCAAGGCAGTATTACTTGACTGCAGTCACATTGCAACCTGCTTTCTTTTGTTGTAGCTTTTCCATTAGTACCTCTAAACCAAAATCTGTTTCATTTTTTTCATGATGACGGTGCTTTAAGTAAGGGCTCCAGCTATTAGAGACATAAGGGGCAAGATGACAAGAATGACATGTTTTAAACCGAAATATTAATGACATTATGTAAGAAACTCACATAACCATTTTCCCTTAGCAACAGCATGCACACCCTTGAAGTAAGAATTTAGTGGCTGAGCCTGTCGAAGAACACTGGTACCTATTATATTCCTCATCTTTATTCTAACAATCACTGAACAATTAACCCTCCTTTGATATCATTCTTCTGCCTCTCTCACTTTTAAAATGATGTCATGTAGCAGAAGGAGAGATAGGAATCAAAATAGAAGTCCAACGAAGTTAGTGTTCCCAGTTTCCTGGTATTCATGATTTTTATTCTCATGGTAGATGCATTACAACAGTAGAAAGTGAAACCTCAGAAGTATAAGTCTTCCATTAGGAGCAATGGTAATGTTTTATCTTAGGCAGCAACCAAGCGTAGACACATAGGTCTTGCTCAGTCTAAGTAACAGGCACAAAAGCCAAGCACAAAATACCATGCCCTAAGTGCCCCTTCTTGCCTTTTAGGTTGTTACCATTACGATGTGATAAAACATACTCATGTGGGAATTAAACACATAATCTTGTTACAGGAAATACATCTGGTTTGCCTTGTTCTCAGGTCCCTGCGGGTTAATTTGTTTGCTTTTGTACAGGAGTTGTAGAAAGACTTGCATTGGAAAAGGCAGCAGGAAAATATCCTTCTGGATAGTTACAAAAGTAGCACCAGTGAGTAATCACTCAAAAATCCTTGTTTCTGAGTCCTCAGTGTTCCTGGGTATCTCTATCTGCCAACAAGCATTGACAGGCTGCAAATGCACTTGGCTTGAGACCTCCCTCTGGAGAGCACAAGTCATCGTATAGTTCCTCCATAGATATCAATCTTTATTCCTGAGCCCTTGGCATGCTACCCTGCACATACAGCCCTGTAATAGCAAAGGCATGCCCCAGGGAAGAGACTGTTCAGTGAGGGATATTAAAAAATCTCCACTATTTCTGAAGATGCAAATTCTGTGTCTATTACCAAAGTAAAGCGATTTGGTGAAAACAGAAATTTGAATTCCAAAGACATGCCAGCAAGTGCTGCAATGCCTGTGCTGATGCTGTAGACCAACATATAGGGAGCTGCTGAGTAGCAGAAGAAAATAGAGCTGTCAAATCACTTCCTGTTTTTAAAATAGTACATTCTGCTATTTTAATATCTAAGGAAGCATGAAAATGAAGATAAAAATCCCCACCTACCACACATGAAAAACATCTCTTGTTTGTTCTGAAAATCAGCATTTAAATATAGAGATTTAAAATATCCCAAACCTGAACAAACTGTTCAGAGAAAGAAATGCTTTCATCTGTGTCCTAATATGCTTAAGTTGTAGAATATTGTGATATTTAATTTTCAGTTTTAAATGGTACAGCAGCAGGACTGCCAGCCATGTGGGGAAATGCTCACCAGCTTGTCTGTCCACCGGCAGGATCCTGAAGAATTTTGATTTCTCCTCCCTCTTCTTTACTACGTTTGTGAAGGCAGTAGTAAGTGAAATGAAGGTTCACAGTTCTTTTGCTGTGTTAGATGAATGTATGTGTACATTTCTATCTGCCTGCCCCGACAGAGGTAACATAAAATATGAGGGGTTTTAAGTTGTCTTGGCTAGAGCTGGTGAAGTAACACTGCAGAAAGAAATATCTGCAGGTCTGGTGATAATATCAGCCCTTCAAAATGAAAAAAATTATGTTTCTTCCTTAGTCAGACTGGTAATTTTTAGATGCCCAAATTTAAACTATTCAGACCTTTCAGATACACTACATAATGAAGCTACTTAAAATGTCACACTTCACACTGGCAGAACTAAAAAGCTCCTGCTAGTTCTGAACTTTGAGATCTGCACTTTCAAGAATTATTGCATTACCTCTGCACAATCTCTAATTTCATGCTCTTAATTTAAAAATAACAGTTTAAGCACTTTTTCTCAAAGTCTGTAGCTTGAGACATAACTGTGGTATAAAAAGAAGTGTTAAAAAGAGAAGAAAAAGCTGACAAAACCCACATGGAGCTTCAAAGGTTAAAGACCCTACAAAAGTTAAAACAACAACCCCTACTCAGCATCAGAAACCTCTACTGGCCTTTAACAATAAAGAGCATTGTCTGTGTCCATAGCAACATACCTAGTAGACAGATATACACCTAAAAATTGCCATCCTTGAAGCCTTAGAAGTCACTGAGGCTGCCTACAATAAAGACTGTCTTTTGCAGATAAGAGGTTAGAGCATTTTTGAAGGACAGAGAGGAAAAAATTAGGAAAGCTAAGCATAAAAACATGTCTGAAGATGCAGCCTAGCCCAGTGTATAATCAGCATGAACAGGACATGGATAAATCATAATCTGGGACGTTCCCAGCCATCAGCAGTGTCCTGATACTCTTTAGGAAAACACGATGCAGATCTTAAGACTACAGTTGTACTGCTAACAAAGAGAGAACTGTAACTATGTTCTTCTGAATACACAAAACCCACAAGTATGAAGATACAAGGACAGTTTTTGCAATACCAGCAGACTAAATTGAAGGTTGTTCCTGAATTGTCTGGATTCCCTCTTGCTAGGAGCTTTTTGTTAAGAGCCACAGTAATTGTAAGCCATGTAAGGAAGAAAGAGATGGGTGTATTGGGAGACGACTCTATAAGGAAAGCAGTATTTGTCAAATGGAAAATTGAAGTTGACAATGAAATTTCTGGCTTTTTATTCTGAATAATAAAAAATCAGGACTTATGACATTTTGACAAAACTTCTTTTAAACCAAAACAGAACCCAAAACTCCCTGACTTTTCTAGTCTCCTGAGCCATTTTCATTTGCAGTTCATGTTGAATAAACTGTATACATGACGTTTGACTTTCAGATAAGGAAAAAAGTTATCCCCAGAAATAGGAAGGGAAGAGATTCAGGGATATAGATCAATGCATTGAAATTTCAGGGCTCCTGGCATTTCTTTAACAAGAAATAAAAAGCTTGCAAACAAACAGGAAAACAAGTTAATGTATCTCCAGGGTATTGTTCTAAATAAAAAGAGAAGAGAGGCCTTCCTGGTCTCTTGTGATTCATCTTCATTATGCCTTTATTTAGCTGGTCTGGATACAGTATCATACAGTCTGAAAAACTAGCGCTCACCTTTATTACTTTAGTACATGTGTTTTTCTCCCCTCCATACAGAGACTGAACCAATGTAATTATGGCTACAGTCTCAGGTCAAGGATAACTAAATACAAGCATTGTGTTTTCGCACACATATTAATTAAAAAAAAAAAATAAAAAGAATTTTTTATTTTTTGCGTGGATATCCCCCTACAAAGCACAATTATTTTTTTCTGTGAATATCCCCCTACAAAAGCACAATTATACAAAAAAAAAAAAAATCAGTCCATATTAGGAAAAAAATGTAGAAGAGATCAAAACGCTTAAAAGTATAAATGTACCTATATGGGTTTGGCACAACAAACTGTGCCCTGAATGGAGATCCATTCAATGTCTTTTGATGTGATATACCCAGCACCTGAAGGGCTGCAATGTTGCCTACACTATAGTCTCTTTCCTTAGCTTCAATAAATGGCATTTTAAATAATACTTCATGAGGCCCGAGCTCTTTTATCATAAGGATTACAAAACCGCAGTGTAAAATCTGTGCAAAAATACCTTCCTCCAAGCTTCCTGGGGAAGCTGCTTTTCCAAAATTTACACCTTTAAGGCAACCATCTATAGCTCCAAAGCTGTCATCCGGCCATGGAAACTACCCCAGCACCAGAAACCTGGCCTTTCATTGTTTTCACAAAAAATATATTTTCTTCAGAATTTCTAACCCAAAGACACATGCCTCTTACATTTAGTACCAATTTTTCTCTCTAAGGCATCTCAGTAAATTTATTCCATGACCATATATAACTCCTTATAAGAACAGTAGTTCCTTCTAACTTCCTCCTTGCCAATATCTTGTCAAAACACAAAAATATCAAGATATAAATCTTTCCTCGAATACTGACAATCAAGAGAGTGGTTACTAAACCTTTGAGAAAAATCTCCTTTGTTTAGCTGTTCCCATTGATATGCTTAGTTTTTTATCTCCTCAGTTTTGTCATCTGCAAGTGTTCTTCAGTCCAGGGACTCCTTTAGTCAGGTTCTTCTGCATGTTTATCCAGCAATATGTTCCATGATACATGCTTCTAATTCTTTTAAAACCCAAACTGTAGATAGTTCTATCGTGGAAGATTTAGAAATTCTCAATAATTTTAACTCTGACAATGTTAATATATTTAAAAATATTTTCCACATGAAAAGCAGTATTTTTTCTGGGATATTTGCATTTTCTGATTTACCCAGAGATGTTCAGATGCATATGTAAATTTGGTGAATTTGAGGCTTTCAGGTCCATATGGTTAAAAACAAATAACATATGATTTGAAGATTCATAGCCTGATCTTCAAGACATTGACTAAATTCCAAAGCCTTTAGAAAAACTGTAAGACAAGTTTCTGCCACGTTCAGACATTATGCCCTGCTAGATATTTACACTGGTTTATCTTATTGGTAGATTTATATCTAGTTTGATTTGCCATCTTTTGTGATTTCCCAAATAGTTGAGAAAATGAGCATGCACTTATGCACATAAAACAAGGAAATATGTAAAAGATGTAAAAACTGTGATTTGAAGAACTTACTTCATTCTTTTTTGTTTTGCTGTTCCTCATAACCCAGAAGTATTGTCATAAAATTTTTTTAGTGCATGCATCTGCTGTGTGTGAAAAGAAACATTAGAGGTATTAGCAAAAATAAAAACAGTTTTATGAAGAAGGCACACTTGCTTGAAAATATATAAAAAATTTTAACCTTCCTTGACTAGAAGTACGCAGGTATTTGGTTATGGAAAAGGAAATAAATCAAGCTGCCATGCAAAGAATTCAGGGTACAGAAGATAAGGGAAACAGATTAGCAGAATCAGCAGTAGCAGCTCTATAATGAAATTGTGACATGGAGGCAATGAATGGGACTTCTCTGTGCCACTGACAGAGAACTGCAGCAACTTCCAAAAAGACAATTCAATGCAACTGCTGAAAAACAGTCAACAATCACTTCTCTGTGTGTTCAGACACAATGTTTTTCACAATGTAAATATCATGCGAATAATGAAAAGCACCAAAACTAAAAGTGACCCTTGTTTGGTGTGCTCTTAAGATGACATGTGGCTATATGAAGTGCCTTTTCTATGGAATTTAGTCATCCATTTTGAGAAGACAGCTGTAACTAAAGGCATTGAGTGTACACACACTATCACTGTGAAATACCTATGACTATCAAGGACCTCCACATTTGAGACATCCTTAATGACATGACATCAGATAATTGACAGGATGCTTTAAGTGCGCTCTAGCTGAAGCTGAATTTCTCCACTTTGGTGGAGAAATACTTTTATGAATTAGCCATCCTCAGGTTGATGTTCTATCACAGGCAGATTCTCTGTGTCAGATATCTGAAGATAGTCTCTGTCCACAGTACTCAAACAAAGATTTAGATTGATAGGTAACTTCTGTGTGATGTGTGCAAAATATTTGTTCAAAACTGAAGGCAGTTTTGATTCATGAAATAAGCTATGGCAGGATTAGATTTGACCCTTTTCCAGAGCTTTGCCTCTCATTAAACTTACTGTGGTCTCTGATCAGAGAACTGAACTGATTTGTGTGTTGAGTTTCTGAAGGAAGGAGAAGAAGATGGATTTTTTTAAGGAAGGAAAGACACTTCAGACTTGATTACAAATTTGTTTCTTTGTTGATCAAATGATGTTTCATAAATACGGCTTCTCATTCATTAGATCAGTAGTTGTTGTTTGTCATACAATGGTAACAACTGCAAACAAGATAATGTAAGTGCAATAGAATTGATTGAGTGCTTAATCATAGGCAACTTCTCTCAATATATTTGTATTGTACTCACTTTCATATCAGGCACAAAAAAAGAAAAAGTAAGGTTGAGCAAATCCATGACAAGATTTCAACAAGTCATGTCAGCTTAGTGGCTCTGAATGAGAATACATTCAATCCTTTAATTACAGTTTGAATTCAAATTACCCCTTTTGAAATATTCTGATATCAATTATTTGTATTTAACTCTTTGTCAATATGATAGGGACTGTATTTATTAAGTCACTCAGTAAATGTAATCTTTTAAAACAATGTGAGCCTGAGGGAAAATTCTATCAGTCTAGGTCATATTAAGAATAGAACAAGTTTATGTTCTACTTACTTTTGAATTAGCTAGAAACTTTTAAACCAATAATAAATTAGTAGCTTCAATTTGAATCCCTTCCTCAAGAAAACTTAGTGAAAAGCAGGTGAAGTTTTTGTTCAATTCCTATGTTACAAGCATAACAGAAGCTAGCAGTGCAGCTATGTCCACTTTTGCCTGAAAGGAAAAATTTTGAAAACTTTTATGGATTAAAATAATATTTAATTCCTGTATTTAGACCATATAAAGCATGAGTAAACACAGAATTCCCTGTGAAATTTTATGCATTTTTACGTTTATAATTTATGATTGAAGTTTCTTAATAGGCCTGTTTAAAAGTCTACTTGGCAGGATTTATACTTTCATATAGAATTTAAGTCACTATAATAAATTCTGTTAAAAAAATAATTTCTGTAGAAGTGCTTTGTCTTGAAGTTCAACCCAAATTAGAGAGTTATTTGTTGCTCAAATGCCATAAATGGCCAAGTGGAACAGAGCTGCAGATCTTTAAGGAAGCCTTCCATAGTGGGTCAGAGTTAGCAATTCTCAGGAGCAAGAAATTGGGCAAGGGAGACAGGAGCGTGGCATGGCTGAGTATGGAACTTCTCGTTACACGAAAGAGAAAGAGGTGAATGCATAGTTCTTTAACTGTGGATAGGTGAGCTGGGAAGGGTATTGGCGTGCAGTACAGTTGTGGACAGGTAGGATGAGGAAGACCTAGGCAAAGCTAGAACTGAACCTGGCAAGGGATGTAAGGAATAACAGGAATGGCTTCTATGTGTTACCCAGGAAAGGAAGGTCAAAGACAATGTAAGCCCACTGATGAACAATGCTGGTAAATTGGTAACAGTGGGTGAAAAAAAGGCTGAGGTGCTCAACTACTCTTTTTGCCTCAGTCTTCTCTGACAGCTTCTCTTCTCACAGCTCTTGAGTGGATGGACAGCAGGACAGGGAATGGGGAGCAAAGTGTTCACTGTAAGAGAAGACGAGNTGGTGGGGCGACTGCACCAGTGGACAAGGGAAAGGTTACAGTTTTCACTTATCTGGAATTCTGTGAAGCTTTGACGCAGTTCCTTACAACATCCTTCTCTCTAAACTGGAGAGAGGTAGATTTGATGGATGGACAGTTAGATGGATAAAGACTCAGTTGGATGGTCCCATCCAAGCATTGTGGTCAGCCCCTCAGAGTGCTGATGGACATCAGTGACAAGTGGTG
>VWZQ01009113.1:570778-600225 GCA_013397015.1 Myiagra hebetior
AAAAAAAAAAAGAAAAAAGAAAAAAAAAGCTGTATCACATTTCTTAATGAAAACATTCTTTTCTGACATCTCCTGACATTCTTATATCTCCTGACATACTCAGGGAAAACACCGTTTTTTTGGTGTACTCTCTTTCTGGAGAGTTAAAAAAGGAACTCAAGGCAATGATGCTTTATGTAGGGGACAAATGGATATTTGGTGATGTGAGAATACAAGAAAAGCCAGAAGGACAGTCCCTTTGGTTACACATGGTGAGTATAAGCATACAGTTGGAAGGAGGGAAAAATTATGTACATGAAATAAATCATGCAAACACAGAGGTGATATGCTGGGGAAAGAAGAGAAAGAGAAGAGAAAAGAAAAGAAGTTAGAAACATTACCTAGGGCAAAAAGCACTCCGAGAACCAAAAAGTAAGGAAAGTTAAAAGGACAAGAAAGAAGATACTTTAAGGGAAGAATTGTGGCTGAAGTGCTAGGATAAGCAAAACCAGGTATCTCCATTAGCTCAGAAAATAGAGGTTTATACCTTGATTGCTGGAAGGTTCTTTCATCTCTGTGTACAATTCTCTTATATGGAATTGTGGTGTGACTATATTTGCACCTAATTTGAACAAAAAATATGCATGTCTGTGGGAGAAAAGAAAGAAAGAATAGAAGATTCACTTGGACCAATAAAAGCCCCAGGGATTGGGAACTATCTGCAATTAAAAACTATACTAACAAGCAAAAACAAAAAAAGAAAACCCTTAGTGAAAATACAGAGAAAGATACTCAGCCCTGGATTTTATAAAAGTAAGCTGTTTTATATGGCATATGCTTTGACTTTTATAAGAAAACATACCAAACATCCAACATTATCTGGCTACTGCTGCAGATGAATATTAATTTTAAACTACCTCTGCAAAGCTATTTTATCTTCAGCTTTCTTTTCTACAGCAGGAACATCATCAACTATTTCCTAATGGATAAAGACACATGAGCAGTCACAAGTAACATTCAGACATATAGATGATCTGACAATATGCTTAACTCAGGCTTAAAAAATTGCACATTGTGCCACTTGTAAGAAGTGGCTTGGTTGCCAGTTTGGGCAATGCCAGTAATGCGAGGGTTAAGAAATGGATTTTTAAATGACAGCTACTCAAACACTACTGAATTATAAGAAAAATATTCTGGGCAGCATTGGCATGACACAAACACAAGCACTGTCAAACATGACAATAAATCACTTGTCACAGGGAAAGAGCAAGAGATGCTGAATGCAAGCAAATGATTCTGTAAAGGATATGCAGCACTGATCTTCTTCAAGAAATACAGTGAATAGGAACCAATATGAAGTTTACTTTCTCAAGAAAGAGACGACATATGCTGCAACTCTGAATGGAGCAATTAGACTATTTGTTGCACACACATTAAAGGATAGCAACCCTCTACAAATACTGGCAGGACTAGTGCTCTCTTTAGAATCACAGATCTTCTATTTTTTCCCACAGATTATGTAGGCAGGATTTAATTTAAAATGTGAACACTGGTTTTTTTTTCTTAATTTTTAAAATGGCACATTAGAACCACAGACAATAAATAAGATAATTTAAAATGACAGAAATATCAAGAAACAAGAGAAAATTCTTTTACATTGTTCAATATTATCCCCTTCGATACACACAGAGTTTCTTTAGCTGTGAAAATATTTCACCTATTTCTCTCCTCCTATTCTGTCACTTCACTTTACCTCATACTCATTTACGTTGTTGCTGGATACTAGTTCAAGAAATTATTCAAACCAGAAAACAAGCCTGAAATTTTCAGGCAAAATTAAAAAAGCCATTTGTCTGCATTACAAAAAAACCCCGCAAAAAACAACAACAACAACAAAAAAAACCCAAAACAAAAAAACCCTGAGATATCAAGCAAGATTCACTTAGTTAAACTCTGTGGTTTTGACCTTAAATGATCAGTACTTTCCATCCATCTGAGGTACCAAGATGCTGAGGAAGCCTAGAGAAAAATAACCCAAGACTGATTTTATCAGCTACCTAGTAGGGTGTTACAAGGGAAGATTCTGATCAGAGGTGCACAGACAATAGGCATAATCTGCAATTATCCAAGTGCAAACCAAGGGGAAAGTTTTCCACAGAAAGAGCAGGTAAGTGCGTTGCTCAAAGAGGTTGTGGAACCTCCATTCTTGGAGGTTTTTCAAAATTCTGTTATATAAAGTCAGGAATAATGTTCTCCAACTTGAAAATTATCCCTGCTTTGCCATGGCTAGATGGCAACCACAGATGTCCCTACATGAAATCATTTTATGATACCAAAAAAATCTTGAAAACAGAATAGGCTACTAAATCACATAAAAATATTAGGGTTTATTCCATGTGTTTGTACAGTATTTAAATGTGAAGCCTTCTGGATCTTAACTTTGAAGCTAAACAGACAAACATTAATAAAATAACAAAAAGAGTTTACTTGTAATTCTGCTTTTAAAAAAATCCTAGATTATCCACATATCCAGACTTTAATAAATAGAAGATGAATTAGTCATGAGACTGAATGTTCTACATCATCATTTAATTCTTCAAATTTAGCTTAATTCAGTGGTAATTCATAGATTCTTTTCATGATATGGCTGCTTAGCAGCCTGAGCAGAAATGAAATAGCCACACAGTTACCACACATCCAGGCCAAAAAAATACACTTTCCTTGGCAGATTCAGCACTCACTCCTAAATCTCAATGAACATGAAATACTCTTATTTAGAGATTGCAATTTCAGACCTTTCTTTAGTTGCACAAGGAATCCAGACAAAAATTTAAACCTTTCCTGCATTTGGTTATGTGTTTTCAGTAAACAGAGGGACTTTCAGTGAATAGTATTCCAGCCTTTGAGGATATTGATCTATTCAGAAGCACTACATTCCTATTTTAAAAGACAGTATAAGAGTTTTCCACACTGGGTATGTATGCAGAGTTGTAAATATCAAAGAAAATTAAGAGTAGTAGAAGAGTAAAATATCTCTTGAAACATGTATTGTGAACTGCCTACAGAGATTTATTCAGTAAAAGGAAAAAAGATTCAGTAATGCAAAAATTATCACATTTTCTTAAAAATTAGATGTAAGCTGTCTTCTCAGTTAAATGAATATAAATTGAGAATAACCCTACTCAATGGTTTACTACACTCTACCAGATGATATAACCTTGTGTAACCTTGATCTAAGAACATAATCTGCCCTCTTGTCAAAATCAGGTATTCATAAATCCAAGCTTTGTAATTATTTTTCTAAACCTAACAGAAATTTAGGACACACCCACAAATACTGCATTTAAAATCATGGCATATATTTCCAAGAAAGCATGATGTATGCAAAATAAGTTATAAGTAATTATAACTTAAGATGCTTAACTTCAGGGTTATTTTATACAGTTATAGATGAAGCCCTACTTCATTAAAAAATCCCAGTTGTTTACATCTATGGATTGTATGGAAAAAACCCAAAGCAAAACAAACCACCTTTTGATAAAAATCTGATACAGCATTCACAAACCTGGCTGAATTTGTAGCATTGTCAGTCTGGAAATTAACCTCATTTAGTATAAAATGTAAACATTCTACCTACAGAAACAACAGACAGAATAAAACTCCAGGTTGTGTGTTTCACTGTGATTTTATTATAGAAATCTGCAGTATGGTGTTGCTGCTGGAGCTGAAATAGTAGAAATCTATTACACACCTCAAGTTTAAAATATTTTCTGGGGTTGGCCAGGACCAAACACCAAGCAGCTCTACAAGACTATTCGAAGGTAAATCTCCTATCAGAGCAGGAATTGGATACATTTATCAGAGCAAATATTTTGCGCAGATATCACATTGTGGAAGTTCATTCCACCTTTGGAGAAGTCATCATTTTAAGTGATATTCACCTTTTAGCCATGTGGATTCTCTCCCAAACCTAGGGAAGCACCCAAAAGAGAATTACCTTTTTAGCTGCAACCACTGTACATCAAATGAGTCACCTTTCAGTGAATTACAATGAGTGTACCAGCTATTGAATCAAAGTTATCACCTCGTAAATCATACCAGGATCAAGTTCGTGTCAGAAACACTGCATGGTTGAGTAGTTATTTCCCTCCGTAAATTAAAATCCCAATTTCCTATAGCAGCTAACATTTACAAAAGCAATTACACTTGGGACTGGCCTGGTATAGCTCATTAGGAAAAATCCCAATATGGTAGTCTTTTAAGCAATTATTATGGTTTTTTTTTTTAAGGGGAAGACACGAGCACTGAAGACAGAAGGCACTGGAGACATAAAGCATTGGGGTTTTCTCATGTCCAGTGTAATACTAATTCTAACGTGATCCACATGCCTTACAGAGCAAACCTTCAGTAGAAATTACTGCACCTGCACCTGAAATGTCCTTTTGCTTTATGTGGTTTACCCTAAAATAAAAAGATTGGCAGAAATGCATTTACTGATTCTTTTAAAAATATCGACTTCGTATTAGAAATATTAATTTAATATGATGCAATGAAGTTGCTTCACCACATACAAGTAATCTTGTACAGTCAGATTGCCTATAACAGTCTTTGTAACATCTCTATAACACTTCATGGTGTTTTCACAGATGGACAATTTAAAATGCATCACAATTTATGATTGTATAATTTGAAATATTTATGCTTTCAAGGTAATATGATTTTTCAATTAATCAAAAGTCTGAAAAGGTCAAAAAATCTCACTTTTGGGAGAGTGTCTTATTGAGAATGTTATTCTTCTTTGTCTTGAAATCTTAAATTTATTATCTTTTTACTTTACATTGCGACTTACCACATAAAAGTAAATGGGCTCACTCTTATGTATTTTACAAAAAAACCCCCTTGTTTCAAAGTTAAATATCTATTGTTTCCAAATCAGAAAAAACCCAAACGTTTAAAATGTACTATGTTTTGAGGAAAAACCCCCAACTTCTCTTCCCTCTGTTACTATTCAAGAAAAATCAGTTTGAAGTAGTATTCTTAGTACCTTGATAATCATTGCTTTTTGATTAAATAATATATAGTAATTATATTTTATTTACTAAAATGTTTTTTTCTGCAATATTTCAGTCAAATGTTAAAAGATGTTCCCCTCAGAAACTAGAGTTACTATATTGTTCCATTTCCCAAAATGTCAAAAATCCCAGAGTAGTTATCAATTACATCCTGCAGCACTATTAAAATATTGTACTTTCAAAGAAAAGAAAGTGAACATTTCAGAGTGATAATTCAGGTGACAGAGAATTGACATGATAAAAAAGTATGGAATTTTAATTTTTAGAAAATTTCACCGGTAGGGGTAGATAAAAACACAACAAGAAATATTGATGCATGTCTTTTGGATGGAGCCATGGGGGAGGGGATAAATTTCAGGTAGAACTTGCCATTATTTAAAATGGAATTTATAATAAACTGAATTATGGAGGTGCTGGGATATATTTAGTAAACTCTGCCTTCTCTGACATTGATGTGATATCTGTGACAGTGAGAAATGAAGAAGACTTTATGTAAATAACTTCGTCATCTACCTTCCAGTTATTCATAATGGTAGTTTTGAAAGTAAAAGCATAGAACATCATAACTGCTCAAACCATAGTGAGGATGTAATTCCATGTTTTCCAGACTGCTAAACCTACAAGTTGAGAATATTTCCTTAAGTTGTAAATTTCACATCCTCTGCTGATCTAGCAGCATACACTTGTGTTTAAATCCCATGTAAGTGTGATAGAAATGGTATTCAATATTTCAGGTTAAAAAAGCCACTGATATGTGATTTCCAGGACCAAGCTGAAGTCTGTAGTAGTAGGCTATAGTATCTCTGTTTAGATGTTAAAATTAAAATCTTTCAAACCTTTACTAGAGATTTTTCTGGTATAAGCAAGATAGGTCATGGGAAAAATGCTAATAAAAAGTCTTAATAAACCCTAAAAAGTAGTGTTTAAATATCATATAATAACAAAATCATAGAATCATTTAGTTTGGAAAAGACCTCCAAGATCCTCAAGTCCAACAGTTAATCCAGAACTGCCACATCCATCACTAAACCATGTCCCTGAGCACTGTATCTACATGATTTTTCAACATTTCCAGGGATGGTGACTCCATCACTTCCATGGGCAACCTCTTCCAGTGCTTGACAACCCATTCAGTGAAAAAATTTTCCCTGATATCCATCTAAACCTCCCCTGGTGCAACTTGAGGCTGTTTCCTCCTGTCCTGTCACTGGTTGCCTGGGGGAAGAGCCTGATGTCACCTCGCTACTCCCACCGCTCAGGGAGTAGTAGAGAGAAAGAAGGTTCCTCCTGAGTCTGCTTTCCTCCAGGATAAACACCCACAGCTCCCTCAGCTGCTCCTCATCAGACTTGTGCTCCAGACCCTTCCCCAGCTCTGTTCCTTTCTCTGGACACGCTCCAGCCCCCCAATGTCCTTCCTGAATTGAGGGGCCCAGAACTGGACACAGCACCCGAGCTGCGGCCTCACCGCTGCCCAGCACAGGGGGACGGGCACTGCCCTGCTCCTGCTGCCCCACTATTGCTGACACAGGCCGGGATGCCCGTGGCCTTCTTGGCCACCTGGGCACAGCTGGCTTAAGTTTGGCTCTTTTCTGCCAGACCCCCCAGGTCCTTTTCTGCTGGGCAGCTTTCCAGCATCTGAAAATACATATAACTATATAACTACACAATAGTACATCATATATTTCTATATACTGCATTCATGTTGTGTATATTAGAACAGATAATTCATATATAGGTCTATATTATATAATTATATATTACGTGCTTTATTAAAATATCTCAACATGAAAGAGTAGCAATTCAAAGGACTCCATAACGTAAGCCATGAAAACACATGATTCTGTTAAATGTTTCATGTCTGATATCAGAATGTAATCACTGGTCCTTAGAAACTACTGCTAAATAATCATTCTGCAACATCTGTTTACTTATAGTTGTTGGGAGGTGAAACATCCTTTGAATTTTATAAAATCTGCCTTCGGGTAATGTTTAGCCTGAAGTCTCTGAAGTAATGGTAGACTAATAGTCTGAGGGAGCTCACGGGTTTTCAACAGACGGATTTATTTAAGCCAACCACATATCCAAGAAAAACAGACCATACGGTTTATTATAAACCCATTTGTTTGACAAATTTTCCTGTTTCTTTGAAAATTGGCCCCTAACAAATGACAAGATTCTCAAGCATCCCTGATCGAAAATTATTGGAGAGCATGGTGAGTTAAAAGTTCCTGGTTAGCGTATTTTTTAAAGCACTTAATTTGTATTGTTTTGCTCATGACTAGTGCAGACATTATAGTGTCTGCTTTCTAATGGAACAACTTATATCAATAATCATTACCTCTGTAAACATTTAGTTACTCGCCTATTTTACTCAACCTACAGGTGCTACTTTTGCAGACTGAAATCAGTTTTGTTGTAATATTCAAGTTCATTTTTTAAGGTTTCCTTAAATATTTGCAGCAGTGAAACTGTGGTGCTTTTGAAAAATTCAGAAAAGAAAACTAAAAAACCCAATCAACCAACCAACCAACCAACCAAAAAAAAGACCAAAAAACCTAAAAAAAATTTCTTTCACATCCAAAATGACTTAACTGAAAATTAGTATTCATCAAATATTGATCAGCAATTTTACAGCATGTACCACTTTCCACATGCAAAATTGGAAAAAGAAAGCCTATTCTCCTCAAACTGGGAATCATTATCTGAGAAAGTGCACCCTACAACCCAAATAATAAATTTATATGCATATATAATTTTGCCTCTACAGAAGTAAATAAACATGAACATAAATTATTCCAGGGGTATACAAGTATATTGAAAAATTACGGTTTAATTAACATAGAAAATTATGTCCATATTACTCTCAAGCTTCTAAGGAAAACATGAAAATATTCTCATTTATTAAGAATGGAGCAAAATAGTTCAAAGAACTCTATTTACCACTAATGTATTATTGTCTTTTTATTAAACCATATTGGGGTAAAGAAAAAGTTTATTTTTTTCAGAGATAATCTAAAACAAAATTTTTTGAAAGAATAGTTTCTCAGTACAGTTCTTTTAATATTTTCCTAAAGTTTCTTACATGATGACTGCAACTTTTTAATCTAGGTAAGTGATTTTATTTACAAGTTGTTGTGGTTTTTTATTAAACTGCTGCATGGAGAGTTTGTATCTCTCACTGGTTCTCAAAACTGAATGCAAAAACAAATAGACCAGGTACAGAGTTTTCCATTATTATGTTTATTTTTCCCTCAGAGCTCCTCAATGAAAATTTGTATGTCAAAATTACTTTTTTTTAGAAGCTAATAAAGCAAACTTCTGATACACCAAACACTTAACCCCATTTCAAGATGAAAACAAATGTTGACCTATCAGAACTTCAGGAGCATCGAACATTCAAATTTACAGTCAGCTTGCATCGAAAAAATCCGCAGCACAAGGACAGACACTGCATCGCAAATATGTGACAGCATGTAAGTAGATATAGCAAACCTAAGGTTAAAAGGTTTGCAGAATCCTATTTTAAGTGATACACTAAGTCAATCTGAACAAACCTAATAAAAGAGATGCAGTGCAGAGCATGAAATTGGGCTTGAACACAGAAGGATGAGGGCCTTTGTGCTTTGCATCATTAAAAACTCCAGCAAACCTTGTTGGGGCTCTGTATACTTTTGGATAATTTAGAAGAATGTTTCTGTTCATAATTCAGAATCTCTGAAACCCTTCTGATTAATAATTAATTATAACTGCTACTGAATTTCTGTATTTTTATTTTGTCATGCCAATACAATAACAGTGCCTTATGTATCCAAGAACAGCATTTCAATTTTCATCTTATGCAAATACTGCTGGATTTTAAGGACACAGCCAACAAAATCAGTTTATAATTGCTTTAGTTTTGACAAATTTAACCACTGAAATGGAAAGATTTTAAGCTGATTGTCTGCCTTCATTCAAAGAGTCTGAAAAATTCCACACACACATTTGCTCAGAATGAGGTTAGCAACTAGGGTAGAGAAGACAGAAGAGGGGAAGACACACCAGAAAAACATGGTGGTGGAACAAACTAAGCAGAAATACAATGGAAAACGGCAGCAATGGGGTCAGCAAGGAAGACAGGTGGGAGATGTGGGGTGGGAAGGAAAAAAAAAAGAAAAAATACAAGGTTGGAGAAAGATATGAGACTGGAAGAGTTGTTAGTGAAGTTCTGTCTTGTGAAGACCCATGTGGAGAAATGATAAAGAAGGAGAACAACTTAAGTGCATGCACAGTTTGCAAAGGCAGCTTTCATTTTTAAAAGTAAGCACAGTTTCTGAGCGTTCACTGCTGGAAGTGTTCCGCATTTATTCTGCCATGAACTTCACACAGACTAGAGTCAGGACCTTTGTGGAGGATTTTCATTGAAAATTAACTCTTCTGACTGCACAACTCTCAGTCAGACTCTTACTTACCGTTTGGAGGGTGGCACCCTCTGCTTTAATAATTCTGTCATTCTGTGGAGAAGCAGACTCTACATGGATGGGAGTTTTTTCAGTAGCAAATGACCAGTGTTTATGACTGACCACATCACATGCAGAAGTGTGCTGACAAAAGATTTGTATGAGATGAAACTTTATCCCTTTTCCTTCTTCAACAGCCGTTAAGCCACTAGCACTCCCTGAGCCCTCAAATCTTTGCACAGCAGAATAAATACAGCCTTAAGGTTACTGGCATTTGCTTTATTCATGACATAACTCTCCTAAAACTGGAAAATGGCTTCACATTCCTGTAGTGCTACTATATTTTCCTATAGCATTCCTGAAGGGTCCTCTAGTCTGCCTCCTCACAAACCAGGAAATGTTTCCTTAACAGCAATTAGATTGGCGCATTAGATTCATATCTTAATTGATCTGTAAAAGGTAGTATGGTAAAAAACCCTCAACCACACTCCAAATAGCTAATATGTCAAGTGATGATACTGTACAGTCTAGCAATGCCACTGAGCTGCAGCTACCAAAAAGAAATTGTAGAAAAATACACATTGGTCTTTCATGATGGTTTTAGTTTTCTAGCAAAATTGTATTTCTTAATGAGTTAACTTGATTGTAAATTAAGCAGGCCCTCCAGGCAGAATTAGTTCACGTGCAATGAGACGTAACTGTGAAAGCCAACTGAAATGCTTCGTGATCTGTATGCCCTCTGACTTCAATCTTTCAACACTCATCATTTCACTATGAGCAGCCAAATCACAAGTTTTTCTCTTTTCCAGACAAGCACCTCACCTTAGCTACCAGTTTAGCCACAATCAGATCTCAGCAGAGATAATCAGGCTTCCTGTTTTCCAAATATGTATATTTAGTGTGCCATTTCCAGTCCAAGTCGTCATAACACTGCTTGGCCTCAGCCTATACAGCATTGTTTTGCTCTGTCATTCCTGAAAACTCTGGGCATTCAGCCCCACAAAAAGCCCAGCTGGCCACTCTTTGGTAGCAGTTACACAAGGAAGAAAACGGCAACGTTAACTTGAGTGCAGGATTTTGTTTGTTCAATTATTGACTGAACAGGCTGGTACAAATTTTAATAAAGACTGAAGTGATTAAAGTATAAGAAAATTGGTATTTGCAATGACAAGATCAAATGGTTTAATATGGGTTGCAATAATAAATTAACAAAATTAGTAGCTAACCTTATCAAAGTGCAGTTTCTTATCTAACCACAAGGATATTGGCATTTTTCCAGACTGACCTCAAATTAATGCTTAAAGGAGTGAATTTGCATAACACATTACACAGCACATACACAGAGTTACTAACAGCTTGTTGAAACAGTCGTGTTTTCTCACTTAGGCAGAAGCAGAACACCAGCTGCCTGCATAATAAATTCCCTGCTTGGTACTCTGTTACTGCAGCTGCATGTAGGGAACTGATTTAGCCTCCTCTGAATGGCAGAGGTAGGAGTGACCTGTTGATTAATTCTGTTCATTTCAAGGTATATTTGTTTCAGTAAATGTGTATAAGCAATGACATTTGTGCACTTGATCTATTAAATGATAACAGTACTGTAACATCCATCTCATTTTATGTCATTACTGAGATGCAGTACACTGTTGTGCTGCTTTTGGCTGTAATGGAGTTAATTTNCAGAATTTAGACAGGAAGGCTGACCCCAATGGGCTAAAGGGGTACCTCATACCATATGGCATGAGTATTTAAAGCTGAGGAAGAAGGAAGGGGAAGACTTACAGAGTGTTGGCAACTCTCTTCTCAAGTCATAGTTAGGTCTGATGGAGGCCTGATTTCTTGGGGATGGCTGAACACCTGCCTGCCCATGGGGCGGGATGAAAGAATTCCTTCTTTTGCTTTGCTTGCATGTGTGGCTTTTTCTTCACCTGTTAAAAAGTCTGTATTTCAATTCATGACACTTGCTTTTTTTCCCCTAATTTTCTCCCCATCCCTCTGGTGGCAGGTGTGAGTGAGCAGCTGTGTGGTGCTTAGCTGGCAGCTGGGGTTAAAAAAAACCCAACTGTATTCTGCAACACGAAATACAGAAATGTTCTTCATTGGTTCAAAACTTGTAATGTGTTGTTTTTATACCTTCCTGGGTATTTTTTTAGCATTGTGTTTTCTTCACTTTCTTTGAATACAGTTGGCTATTCCTTCTTTACTCTTAAAATTTGTCCTNTGGAGTTAATTTTCCTCACAGTTGCTAGCATGGGGCTGTGTTTTGGAATTGTGCTGTAAGAAGTGTTGATAAAGCAGGCATGTTTTATTTATTGTCGCACAGGACTTGCACTGAGCCAAGGCCTTTCCTGCCCCTCNGGCAGGTGTGAGTGAGCAGCTGTGTGGTGCTTAGCTGGCAGCTGGGGTTAAAAAAAACCCAACTGTATTCTGCAACACGAAATACAGAAATGTTCTTCATTGGTTCAAAACTTGTAATGTGTTGTTTTTATACCTTCCTGGGTATTTTTTTAGCATTGTGTTTTCTTCACTTTCTTTGAATACAGTTGGCTATTCCTTCTTTACTCTTAAAATTTGTCCTTTTTTGACGCAGTGCTTCATGTTGTGAACAGGGCCATGATGGAGACACAGAGTGGCTGTAAGGACAGCATCCATAGCTTCTCATTTGCCCATCACGTAGGGACCTGTACTTCAGAGCCGTGCTAAGAATTAAAGAAATTAAGAGGAAAGCACTTTAGATTACAAGTTTCTGCACAGTGTTAATGCAGCGCTACAAGGAGTATAAAGTAAGGAAGAGTTTAAACATATGATCTTATAGCATCTTTTTCACAGGGATCCCTGATTTATTCACAGAACGGAATGGGTGGTACTTATTTCAAAAGCAGCTGTTTAAATTTTTTTTCCTCATGGTTTTCATGTAGTTATAACATTATTCAAGCGCTGCACTGAAGACGGAATTTCTAATTTCCCTTTGGGCTCCTTTAGAGCAATCATCGCTAAATACCTAAATTTTGGAGTGAGTGAATTTATTTATTTTCATGAGGTCTTTATACAGTGAAAGCCTGGCTGACCTTGTTTAGCAGACAAACCAATATCTCAACTCCACTGGTGTTTAGGTAGCCCACCTTGGTGCTGCAATCCCCCAGTCACCCACATGCACAGTCTAGCTCACGGCCATCCATTCCTGCCTTCTGTCTCTTTCTCTTTCTGGTTCAGGTCTTCCCACAGGGATTGCTCATTATCACATGCAGGTGGCTGTGAAGAATCTGAGTGCAGAAGATCTAAAGGCTTTTCCAGCAAAGATCTGAAAGCAAACTACCATAACCTACTGAAAATATGCTTTCTTCTGGCAGAAAACCAACACAATCAGAACACAATGCCAAAACCATTGCTCTTGGACAAGCTTCTTGTGGGTATGGTAAAGCAAATTTCTCACAGCTGCAACATTAAGTTAAGTTACTTTGTGGCTAGAAGCACTTAAAATTGACTTTCTAATAACCAGAAGGGTATGAAATAATCCATGAAGCAGTTTTTTAATGTATATCAAAATAGCAAAAGAAAAGGCCATTTGGAGGCAGGCCTGGCAGATCCTGGCACTTTATCATCTGGCCTAAAATTTAAATTTTGAGAGTTTTCTTATTCAAGACTGGAAAAAACTAACCAGGAAATCTGAGTCTGTGGTAAGAATTGACTCCTCATTTGTGAGAAAGCAGCTGCACTCTCTTTCATGCCATTAAGCCACAACTAGACCCTGCAGTATTCAGTGAGAAGAGGTCAGATTTCAATAATCTTTAGGGACTTAGAGGTGTCTTATATTATTACTGCTTTAATATTTGTCTGGGGACTGCAGAGTGCTGAAATATTCCCGTAGATATAACCCAGTCAACAATTAGTCAACATTTCACTCTTTAGATTTTTCTATAAAACATCTCACAGGGCCACAAGACAGATCCAACTTAAACCCTGCTACAGGTCCCATTAGCACGCCCCTGTGTAACTAAAGACTGAAGAGCTTTTCAATTACTATTTCTTTTCCTAAAGGGAGGTGTTTGTAAAAGCCTTGATATGATGAGAATTGAGTTCCCCTGCATTAAGAACCAGTTCCTTAAAAGCCTACATGTCTTGAACCTTTCACATGGGAAATTTTCATTAAATGACTACAGATAAGATAGTCGCCCTAACACAAGTGCCTACTGTACTGGGTGATTAAGGGGTGTTCATTTATCATGTGGCTTTTGAAACTGAGGAGGGGCATGGTTTCATTGTGATGAGATTATTTTGAATTCTTCAAGGTTCTTGCTGCCCCTCCTGACTTGGCACTGCTCACAAGTGTAATAACTATGCTTTCACTTCCCTCATCTCTATCAAAATGAAAATATTAACTGGTATATCAGCCAGGACATTCCCTGGCAGAGTCCTACTCGCTACATCCTTTCATTTAAACTATGAAATATCAATAATTTTGGCAAGTTTCTTGGCCAATCAGGAAATCCCATCTTTCAAACAAAGGACTGTCAATCATTTGACCATATGCTTACTAGAGGCATTACTTACATTCTACTTCATACAACTCTTGATACAGTATAACTTCCATCATTATAGCAGTTACAAAGAAGTTCTGGATGTTAGGGACAAGAGAAGTTACATCTGACTGATGCACAGAGACCACAGGAGCCAGAAGTGGTTGTAATGTGCTATCCTGAGCCAGGCTGTTTTTCCAGAGTGGAAATCAATACTGTGGAGTAGGATTCCTCTGTTGCAAACTGGTGACTAATTGCCAGTCTGTCTGGAAAAGTGGGCAGCACTGATCTGCAGCAAAAGCACTGAGCAGCTTGTGGCTTTTCCATATTCACCTACCTTAAATTCATACTTTCCTGAAAGCGCAGCTGCCAGAATACTGAGTAACTCATACTGATGCTTACTGTAGCAGCAAGTCCTAAAGGTAATTCTCAAGGTAGTAGCATCACTCTTGGCAAAGCAGAGCTGCAGTTCCTGGGTGTGCTCAGGATCATCTGGGAAGATGGAATGCATGCACATCCACTTCTCCCTCTTATGTACACTGTTTCTTCCCCAAATTAGTATAACAGTAATCAATCTGTATGGGTAAGCATATTTCCACAGAGATTTATTTCCATAGGGATTTACTACCACAGAGGAGAGCAATGGCACTAAGATTCTAGTTTTTATTTTAAATTATATAAAAAAATATTGAAGGGTTTGTTCAGCTAAAGGAAGGATACTATATAGATAGCCAAGTTGAACTAAACCTGTCAGAGGAAATTAAAACACAGATTCCCCTACTCACTCCATTCCTACAATAAAAAAGAATAAAAACAAAAGGGAGAGAGAGAAGAGAATGCAAGAACGGGTGTGAAGTTTATTAAGCTATGAAGATTTTCAGGGTCAGTGGCTTCAGAGCCAAATGCAGTGTCGCTGCCTGAAACTAATGCTAGAAACAATGGAAGTCAGACAAAAAAGATAATATTCTTTCTAAGTTTGCTACTGTTAGGGAAAAGGTTTAAGTTCTATTCATAGGAAATTGCAACAAAAACATAAGTGTGTAAAATAGGTATGATTCTAGAAAACAGTATTTTGCCTGAGTTTAAGACACATAGTAAATTTTAATGCATAAACAAAAGAACAAACAAACTATGTAGGGTTTTGGTTTGAGGTTTTTTCAACTAGAGAGCAGGATATTTTTTTATTCCAGAATTCTGAAGCAGTTGGGAAATGAAACCACATATCAAACAGCGAGAATTTACAACAGATCTTTCATCCAGAGAAAGGGACCATCAATCTGGAAACCATGGCTCTGGAAATCATGGGTCAACAGAATATTAATAGAGGTTCAATAAAGAAGCATTACAAGGGGAAATGATTTGGGAAAACACGTCATTTGAGCAAGAGTTAAGACACTAATAGACAGGGCTCAAATTAGTCTTTACTGAAAAAAAATGTGGGTAAGTTGAAAATGGACTAAACATGAAACAGTGTGAGAATGGCAAGTTGTCTCATCAAGCATTTTTCACAGAAAAGCACAATTAGTTTTCCAGGCAAGGAAAGTGCTCCACAACTCTTATCTTTGGAATGAAGTGGAATTTGACACAATGCCATGTAGGAAGTTAGTATTTCAGGAGAAAAATTTGTACAAAAACTTTGGGAATTTTTACAAGAATAAAGGAATGAAGCTTGGCCTGTAGGGAGGTTGACAAAACTAAAAATCATCTCATGAGGGTGTGTTTTAGTGGACTCCTCAGAAATGTTAAAAGCCAATCTGGGGTCAATATTTTTGCTGATAATCTCAGCACAATATGCTGTTGTGTGTTTCTGAAGCAAGGTTCAGAGATACTGTTGTAAAAAAAGGGAATCAAATAGATCCCAAAACCTAAGATAAAGTACAAGAGTCTTTTGTTGCTTTAAAACTGCCCACAGGATTCCAAACTGCCTTGAAGTGGTTGCTGAGCCCATCAAGAATTTGCATAGGTCTAATCACTTTGGGGGTTGGGGGAGGAGTGACAGGATTGTGAGAAATACTATGAAAGTGTATTTCAGAACACTGTTGATAGATATGAAAATAAAAGGTGTTATATATGTTGCAAATTAATTCGTGCTAAAAATTAAGACTACAACATTTTATACCAAAGCTGAGAGAAAAATACAGATACCAAGGATATATAGCCGTCTCCAGAGAAGTATATTTCAAGGGATTTTTTGTCTGAATGGACCCCAGCGTTGTGCATTCCGTATACATTAACGGTAAGATATTACTCATCTCCAAAGAAGTGTATTCTGAGGGATTTCTCGTCTGGCGAGGCTCCAGAGATATGCATTCCATATGCATATATGATAAGATAATATTTGTCACCAAAGGAGAATTATTCCAGAATCACAAAAATTTCAGTGAAAGATAATCATCTACTTGTTTCAGGAACTTTCGTCAGATGCAAGACAAGAAAANTTTTCGAAATTTATATTTTGATTATTTAATAAATTCCCTTAAATTAATAAATTGGCTGATTCGTTTATGACAAAGGGAAAAATCCTAAACCGGAAAATGTATGCATTAAAATTCACTTTTTAAAACTAAGATTAACCACATGATTTTTCTGCAGATTTTAGTGCAAACTCAAGATTAGTCCTTGAGGGACAAGAAATGAGCATGCCAGAAACGTGAATCAATTTACATTTCTTCACATCCACCATTGGAGAAATGTGTATACCTCAGGCTAGAATGACAAAACAATCAGCAATGTGACTCTGCAACTCTGATCTGGGTAAGTATTTGGAGTCATGTAAAATTAGGAGCCTTGCTGTTTGCTTCTCTCCCTGTCACTGCCAATGCACTAGTTTACGCTCTAAATGCACTCCTAGTTACTTCTGTGTATGAAGAAGCAGACAAAAAGGCCTTCTCTTGGCTCTAAAAAAGGTGTAAAGAAAGGAAGTTATGATTTTACAGTCTTCACTTATGTAATTTCCTTTGCAAATGTTGTCTTCTTCAATTCAGCCAGAAATTATGTGTATACACACACACACATTCCCAGGGTGAAAAGGTCCAGGGTAGATCTCTAGCTCTTGATGTGATCATGCCTTACAACACTAGGCTGCATCTGGCACCCCACTGCAGAGCTGTTATTAACTGTTCTGTTTGTGAAGTTAAAGCATAGAAACTGTTCAAAATCTGCAGCTAATAGATTTGAGATACAGTTTTAACCGTATTATGGCTTAGACTACAGGAATATTCTAGGAAATATGAAAACAAATTTAGAAAAAATAACCATTTCCTATGGCTGGCCCAGCACACAAATTTACATGGAATTCATTAACATAAGTGTTTATAATTCTGCTGCTTCTTCTCTCTTGCTGAAGATTCATTGCAAATTATTCTGGTTTAAAACCAAAGTTCTTCAAGTTACCTAAGCATAAAGATACAAGGCAACACATATTGATAACTTCAGAAGTTAATAATTCCCCAGGAAAACAAGTTATTTGAAAATGCCTGTTGAGGTCTAATGGTTTTTACATGAAGCATCATGGTTTCTGTTACCTTTCACCAAGTCCAAGGAGAATTCTAAGAGAACCTACAAGAAGTTCTTTCGTACTACTTCAGTCTGGAGATGTAGGGAATTTGTAGGGTCCCTGACAGAGAAGCAGTCTGTAGAGAGTGGGTGGCTGCAAAAGAGAGGTTGATACCCTCTATTTTGGTTTGTTCGTGATTACTGTTTTTACTGTTATTGTTATCATTATTATTATTATTACTACTGGGAAACAGAATAGAGTTGAGGGCTCTTGTAGTTCACTGGAAATAAAAAAAAAAAATATTTTATGTTTATTTTTTTGTGTGGAAACACAGAAGCAGTGACCATCAAACAACCTGAAAGTCTTACTGCCATACTTGCCACCTTTCATTCAGTGACTGCTTGCTTCAGTCAAGTTATAGTTTCAAAGAGGTTGATTCGAATGTATTACACTAAAGCCGCGCAAAGATCAAGAGAAACACCACTGTCATGTGCTACTATATTCAGTTACCCAACATAAAAATGCAGAACAGTATGTGAGCAAGACATATGAGAATAATTATGTATTTAATAAAGTAGATAATGTTTTAAAGATATTTGACATTTGCAGATAAGCCATGCTACCAGAATATATTCTTGTGGACAGGTGAGAAACCCCTCCAAGCATAAATAGTCACTCTTCAACTGAAGGAAAGAAATCACTCGTTGATGCTGTCTTACTTTTTGAAAAACAAGCAGCAAATCCAAAGTATCCTTCATTGCTAATATTAAATTTATATCAACAGGAGTTGCATAGTGCTTTTCTGCTGTGATCTCTGTTATAGAGGAACTGCCTCATTGCTCTACATCTTTTGCCTGTTTGAATGTCCTTTCTCTATTTTGTTTTCATTACTTCTTCTTCCCACAGGTTGTACTCTCAGATATTCTTTAAATGGAATTTCAAATTTCCTTTAATTCATACAGAAGAATTTGTGATGTGTAGATGATTACTTTCATACTCATGACAGGTATTTTAGTCCTCTGTTCGCACAATTTCATTTCTTGATCTGTCATGCTATCACTATTTTCCTTTAGCAAGCCCTTTTGACAAGAGGAGCATCTTTACTGTTTAGTATGTCAACTGTATTTAAAACACAAATCCATGAATACTATTACAAAGCTACCAAGCAGACTATATTTTATAACCTGTACTCTAATAATACAGTCATTTCTGCCATTAAAGTTTGCATGTATAACATGACAGTTCAATGAACTCCAAAAGCTGGAAGGGTTAAACATGAAATGACTGCATGGTCGCGTCCTAAGAAGTAATAGAACAGTGCCATAAACAGGCAGTCAGAAACATGCTCAAACAAAGTAAGGAAAGTATCTACCACTTAGCTCATGTCCACAGTATTTTATAGTATGTATTTTAACTACTACAAACTAAAAATACTCCCAGAATTTCTGAGCATACCTGAATGACCATCTGTAAGAGAACACTAGGTAAAATGTCAAACATGAAGAAAGGAGATATTCTTCTCCTCACTTTGTTTTCTGCCACAGGAAACATCCTGTATTTGATCCACAATTTGTAAAGCTCCTTTGACATCTTGGTTGTGAATACTAGCTGTGAACATCACAGCTGCACTCAAGACACAAATTAACACCCTCAAGGTCAGGCAGCTGTGGGGACAACACATACAGTGTCATTACTTACCTGCAGAGTAGCCCTCTAAAAAATATTTATTCTGCAGATGATGTGTGTAAGCAAGTCATTTTAATTTCTTTTCCAATCTAACATTTCTAATGCTACTTGCTATGTTGCACTTGAGCCTAAAACTGCCTCATGCAGTAAAGGATTTTTCAGTCACTCTGGCCATGCTTTGAACAAGGTCCCCAGGCTGAGCAGCTGCAGAACTTAATCTGGCTTCCCTGTAATGAATTCATTCACCTCATTCATAAGCAAGTCATGCATAAGTACCACAACTTTAAAGTAAGACCAAAACCAATCTTTTTAAATCAAGTGAATGTACAGTAGACTTGAACTGAAGAAGCTGGCACAGAATTCACAAAGGATTTGCTGTTTCAGTGAATAAGCTGCACACATTGCAGTTAGAAAAAATTCCTTTCAGTGTTGCCATCTAATTCTCTTTCTCACTTACAAAATTGTATCAGTCATTGCTGTCCCTTGGGAAGAGGGATGAGCAGCTGATATCCAATAGCACCCTTTAAGATGGGGCCCTTTGAAGTGGCCTGTAGTGCAGCCATAGATGTAAGGACACCTTTCTTCTTACTTGCCCTCTAACCTGGAGGTTAAGGTGGCAAATTAGCCCTTTTCTGGGAGTCTCCCAAAGAGTTGCCAGTGCATCCTGGAAATGTCTGTCCAGCATAGTGCATTTCAGCTAAGCAATTTGCCCTGTGGGTAACCTGGGTCTGGTGCAAAACAGCCAGCAGCAGAAGGAGGATCTCTGCAACCAGCATGCTGAACTGCCATAAAGCCTAGAGTTTTCCTATTTTTTATTGGTAGGGCAGAGAAATTTGAAGAAAAAATTGTTTGAAGTAGGTAGGAAAATGATGTCACTGTGGACAGTCCAATGTTGGCATTACACATTTTATACTTGACCTTTCTGCTGGGGTTTTGCTATGTCAGGTACCACAAGGTGCTTTGTAATGGTCAGATCAATCAAGAGTGTCTTAACAGGGACTGTGGTATAAATAGTCCTTCAATGCCATTCTGTCTGCACTAGAGATACAGCCGAATGTATCTCTTTGAAATGAAGCTTTCCTCTTTTTATTGCTGTCAGTGGTTTAGAATGAAAATAACTTAACTTGAAAAATCAATTACATCAGTTCTGGATCATTCCTTTGTACCTCTCACAGTGCCATAGTATGGGGCACTTCACTGTTTTGTCATGCATTTATATCGGGCTACGTATGAATGTTCTTAAAAGAGCATGTAAAAGCCTTGTGAATAAACTTCAGATATCTGAATTCCTTTGTCACTGTAGAGGCTAATGCACTAGGCAAGAGCAGTGTTTTACTTTAAATGTGATTTTTTGAAGAGTTGTAACTTCTTGACCTTGCAAGAATTTCGTTCTGCAGATTGGGGTTTGTGCTCTGTAGAAGACACTCTGTCCAGTTTTTATTTCACAGACAAAGCTATCTACTGAAAAAACTCTGAATTGAGGTCACCAGCAAGGCATTTGAAAAATGGTGCTTGTTTAGTCCATTCCACATGTGCAAGTGTTGCTTCGCCACATGTTCCAAAATCCTCTAATACATTTCTCAGTAACATATTTTTTTCATGTCAAGCGTACTCCCTCACATATTTAAACAACTGTTTGAACAAATACTGGAATGGGAAGTCATTGTCATTCTGATGGGATACAGCAATATCTGTGTGGCTTTTGTTTGTCAGAAGTGGCACTGTTGCCAGGAGACTCTGAGAGAAGATGTCAAAAGGCAACAAACTGAAAGGACAGACTATCTGGACTATCCTGAAACCTGCCCCTTGCATGCTAACAAATTTAGGCAGTGTTCCTTTCCTCACTGACTTCAACGAACAAAATTGGGCTGCTAGTTTTACTTAGGGACAAGCTGGAAAGGATCCCATGAGGCATTGTTAAATTTCTGACACCAAAGAAGCAGCGAAGATATCTCTGCTTCCAACAGCTTTAACATTTTTTTGGTTGTAGATAGATCACCCTCACAAGAAGCTTTTAAAGGGTGCTTGCCTTCTGAACAGACTCTGCTGTATGGTGTTTTCCTAAAGCAAGATCTCTAGAAAGTGTAGCTTTAAAACCTTCTTAACTTTTGCAGATATTGATCAGGTTTGGTTGTTATAACAGGATACACTGTTATAACACTCACTTTAATGTGCAGGCACACCAGTCTCTCATAGCCACAGTGGCATTAAAAAGGAAATTACCCAAATCCAGATGAGAAATATGATACAAATTTGATGGACAGCAGTGTAACTCTAACTGCAACTTTCATAAAAATACATGTTAAAGCACCTTTGGCTGAAAGAGGACCACTGGATTTCTTTATCAAAATGACACCCAGAGCTCAGAGGCAGCCAGCTGTTTTTGTCATTGATGTTGGTGAATCACAGTATAAATCAGTGCTCCAGATGGCCCTCCTTGCAGCTGGCACTCAGTAGGGCCACAGAGAGGATGTGTCCAGCTGTGCTGCCAAACCACTGATTTATATTCGACTGTATATACTGTGGATCCTCTTTCATTTTCTCTTTACCTGCAACTCATCTTCTCCATGCTAAATCTCTCTGCCTTCATGTGCTGCTCCTTCAAATACTCACACAAAGAACCCCCTTGCAAGCGACTCAAATGAATTCCCCCTGCCCAGATCTTTACTGCAGACCTCAGACCTAGATCTGCCACAGCTCCATACACAGTCCCACAGCCTGGTTCTTTCAGGGTCTGAAGCCACCACTCATCCCTTCGGTACTGGCACAGCCACATTTCACATTGCATCCTTCCCCTCCCAGAAAAGGAGCTCCTATTGCCAGCGCTGCTGCACTCTCACTGCTTTCTGCTGAAGGCAGCTGTTGGCAAAGGCAACCCAGGACTGCCTGGGCAGTGGGTTAGTCCATGACAGGTTGGCTGCTCCTGCAGTCATCAGCCACCACAGACCTGACTCACACCTCACTCTTCTGTGCCTGCATTGTATTACAGCCATTAGGGATAATCTAGGCATTTGTGCACCTCTGCTACTGGCTGAGGGCTGGGGGAGTGCCAGGTGAGCACACTGTGGCAGCCCCAGGCTTCCCAGGCAATCGAGTGCTCTTCTTCTGCAGCTTTTTTATGAGTGGTGAGGAGTGGACACCATGCAGTGTCATCACTGACACAGTGTCAGTGTCATCAAAACAGATTTCAGAAATAGACTACAGATGTTACTAGATGATGCCCTAGAGATTACACTGTTTGCTTGGTGGGAAGGCCCCTTTCCCTGTTTTGATCATGATATTTTTTTTCAACAAGAATACACATGTTTCTTCATCTTCTCTGGAGAAAATACAGTCTGAGGTACAAGATGCTTATCATAGATTGAGTAAAAATGTTTAAGGGCACATGAAGTAGAGAAAAAAACTAGACAAGAACAGCACCAGGACCACCATGTTTTTACTCTGTTTCCTGTGTCTGGTAGAATAAAGCAAATCTATTTATTTGAATGAGAGAGGGAGAAAGAGTCAGTTGTTAAAGGTGGCAATAAGTGCCCTCTATTTATATATAGCACTAGCTTTCAGGAGGATGATTCATTAGCACGTGTCTCTCATTCATCATAAAGAATAAACAATCACAGCTTCAAAACAGAATGTCATCATAAAACTTCATCTAAACCTCAATGAAAACAGTAGAAAGATACATTCTGCTTACTGAGTTTTGTGTCAGTTTTTGTGCTAAAAAACCCTCCACTTTTTAGACTTCCTAGTATGTGCTGTTCAAGCCATCTTATACAGTTTATTCAATATGAAAAAATTACATTCACAATGTGACAAAACATCACAATGTTCATATTGGGGTCATAGTGACATTTTACATGACTTATTTCACACATGTGTAACAGTGTAAGATTTGGTGTTGCCAATATGTGGGTTTGAGACATTCAGAGTAGGTATGAAAGCTGGTAAAGCACATTTAAAAGAACTTCTTTTTCCTCAGCCTCTATTGAAAATATAAGAAGTGTGTGTGTGTGTAAAATATAGGCTGGTATCTGTATAGTGGTGCATTTGAAACTAAAATTGGAGCATACTCTGACAATGATTTCTAGGCTATCATTAAACAACCTTACTATCTAGAATATTAAATCAGTTTTAAAATGAATATTCTGTACACTCTTGTTGTTTGTCTGTACTGGCTGTACAAAACAAGGGACTTCACTTCTACTTCTGTGTCAATAAATTCAGATTCCTCCTGCAGAATTCCAAGGCTCCAGGCTGCTCAGAAGTTGCAATTCTTTTTTGTAAAAGACTTAAATATTAATTAAAAGTATGACATGACAAAAATTACATAAGATACTTTGGAGAACTGCCATATTGACTGAAAACCATCTGAAGCTAAAGTGTATGTGAAATTTAACTTACAAAATGTCAGTGTAACTTCCTGTAAAAGTTGGAGCAGAACTATGTACTGGGAATCTGGAGTTTAAGGTCCTGTCTTTTACAGACTCTGCTATTGTGGTTGCTAGATGGTTACTATGCCCTTGTAAATGTGAACATTTTCAGGAACTGTGATTGCACATGGCAAAATTTATTAGTATCGGAGGCCAAATTACAAAGATAACAGAGGAAAGAACAGCTTTGAAATTCAGAGTCTCAAATTGATCTGAGGTCACAAAAATAAATAAATCATAGCCCAGCCACCACCCTAAAGGAGTTTTAGTGCCTCATTTCTTGAAGCCCCAGCTATATTTGGAAATTAAATATGGAAGGAAAACATTTTGTCAGTATAGACCTAAGGGTATGTCTGCATCATGGAAAGCAACGTGTCTTGGGCAAACGTGCCATAAACTAACTTCAGAAACAACTTGTGCAGTCCCTTCAGATCAAGACTGTGCCAAAGCTCATGAACATTCTGCTGTGCTCTGTTGGCGGTCCATCAGGCTCTGAGCTGGCAGCTGGAACCCTGTGCTTTGCACTACTGTCTTTCAGAGTCACACCCTAAAGGCGTCCACTGCCTTAAAGCATCTACAGATGAAGATGTAAAACCTGATTTTTATGCTAACATAGTTCTGCCAATGCTTTCAAAGCCAAAGGGTGTTATTACCATGCTCAACTTTTAGTACTTTTATTGTACAGTCAATTAATTACAATGACTCATTGCTAAAATGCTGTACAGGGTGAGATGGGCACAATTAACAGAAAACATATTTTATGTGGCTTCATATCTTAATTATTTTATCTGACCCTAGCCATTTACAGAATTATGTCAGTATGATCTGAATGTGGTGCACTGAAAAGTCAATTCCAGTATCTTACATGCCCAGGAATGCTCAAGACTGTGCACTGTGAGAAGACTATAGAAAGAAAAAAGAGGAAAAGACAACAGGGAACAGTGCAGAATAAAAGAAAACAGAACTTCTTAATTCAAACTCACATCTTGAACGAAAAGCTTGAAAGCCTATGCTATATTGTGTTATATAGAAAAATGTAACATATGAAAAGAGTTAGCTAAATTTGCTGGCTGAAGTGCAAGTTAGTGTCAGATAACCTGCTATAATGACTATTTTTGCCTGAATCCCCAAGGATACACATTAGTTTTCTAAGTTTTCTATTAAAAATATCTAATAAAACCTGATTTCTGGAAACAAAAATTAAGCAGAAAATAAGAAACCTAAGTTTTTATTTTGTTTACGGTCTGTTATGGATCTTTGCAAATTTAAAATCCAGATCAAGAAGAAATTTTACATTGCATAAATGCATGCCTTTAAGCATCGTGCTGGAAGCTAAACCTGACAAAGATTAAGAAGCAATTGCAAGAGTACACACTGTCACCCTGGAAATACAGAGAGATGACTTCAGCAGCATGGAACAAGGCATAAGTTGCCTGGATGAGCACAGGAAAAGAGTGCTAAGCTTCCACAGATGCTGACTTTATAGCACTTTATAAATGCTACTCAGAGGGTTATTTAAATATTCTCTGCAGTTCACCTGTGCTTCTTATCAGTCTCTCACCATTTCCTCTATTTTTTTCTTTCCTTTTTGATCCTTGCTACTTTCAAAGCTCACAGTCTCTTTTCTTCCTTGCATTCCAGTTTCCCTTTTCAAATACTAACCGGGTCCAGACGCACGCTTTCCTGTGGCTCTTGCTCAAGACCTGGGCTGACACTGTCCCAAAACTGAGTTTATTGCCACCATATCCCTTCTCTGTGCAGTTGCCTTCTTTACTTTCTTCATTCCTTTTGCATTTCATCCTGTACCCTTCTCTCTGAGTTTTTGGACTGCGTGCTCCATCTCTAACATGATTCCTAATTGCTGTTTCTGAAGAGTTGAGATGTTCATGACCTTTCATCTTCCTCTTCATTGCCATTCCTGGATTACTGTGTCATGTACGCTGACATAGAGATGACCTTAGTTTTTCTCTTACTGGGGGTAATTTAGGCACTGGGCATCTCAATCTCTTTCCCTACCTTGTCACCTCCCTTCTTAGAACAGCAGCCTCAAAGCCACTTTACTCCATTTGTTCTCATATCAAAGGTACCCAGCCACCAACCTCTTTTCTGGAGCTAAGCTCTTCAGTTGCTTTTGTCTTTTCTGATAGTCTGTTGAATTCATCTATGATGATGCCAGCCTTCAAGTCAATGATCTGTCCATCCCCTGATCTCCACATTACCTCATCCTCTTATTTTAAAATAATGAGTCTTGGATCTAAATCCAGCCTAAAAAAGCTATTGTTTAATTGCAGTCTTCAAAATGTGCTATTTAAACCTGTCTTTTGCTGCAGATCTCCATTCTAATAATCCTTCAGACTTTACGATTTTTTTGACTTCCTGTTATACACCACCCATGACTTTTCTGTTCCCAGCCGATCCTTCCTTATTTTAGCTCTTAAGATGACCTCTGGGTCTCCCAGTGCTTTGTGTTTCTCTATCTACAACTCCTGTTGGCTGACCCATAGGGAGAGCCACTACCTCACAGGCCCATCTTGTTCTCTGTTCTTGCTCTTGCCCTTGCTGTGGAAATCCTTTAACCAATTCCTCAATGTCAGCTTCATTTTCACTTCTGTTTCTCCTTGTCCTTCTTCTTTCTGAATAATGGGCAAGCTTCCTGAACAAGGTGGTAATACGCATAATGAGTAAAAAAATATTATTTCTGAAAATTGTCATAGGAGGTGGAGATAGGTCAACACAACAAAGCATTCTTACAATCACTATCTGTCAGTAATATTACTTGCTCTTCAAGACGCATCTGATCTTTTTTTTTTGAACTTTTTCAAAAAGCCCTGCTTTTGGTTTCCCATACAAAGATTGCACAAGATTAATAAGCTTGTTGGATATGGGCAAAGGCTTACTAATAGTTGTTGGGTGACGTCTTATTATTTCCAATAGCACTTAAATCCTGAAATAAATATATTGTGAGACTTAATTATCCCTAGAGACAAAATGGGTCATTTTTCTTACATTAAAAATGGAGCTAAAACAGCACTGTTTTTATACATATACACACTTATTGGCCTAAAACCTTGTCTCTACAAAATCACTAGTATTAAATTCTGATCAGCCTTTGACAAAGAAAGAATTATGGGTCAACAACAACTGTGCTAACATGTCTGTGCAATAAATATTAAAAAACTCTTATTTACCTCCAGAAGTAAGATGGAATGAATTGCATAGTTCATTTTTACCACAGAGGGTAAGACAACAAAGAGAGAGATTGGATTATGCATTGCAATATTTGGAATTAAAATATTTTCAAAATTCTTGATCATGGGTTCAGGGTTTCGCTAACAGAAAACTGTCCTGGTATTTTTATTGGAGAGTATCTTAAGGAACTTAGTTAAAGGAGGCTCTCTGCCCTCTCACTTCTGTGTTATCATAGGCTGCTAAATCTTTCAAAAAGCTTTTATAAAATGATCAATGGGTCAAGACAAGGCCCATGGTAGTAATTCTCTACGAAAAATCAAAGACACAAAAGCACTGCATTTTGCCTGCTTCTGTTTCCCAATTACTAGTATATGGCTGAAACCACTGTCCAGCCTGTGTGGTGAGAAAGCAATCGTGGCAATGACTTTTGAGGGAGAACTGGTTTTTTTCTCCTAATAGAAGCAAAATAAGTAATTGAGATGGAAAACATGAAAATGCTGAATGGTCTGACAAACCTGCAGAATTTCTGTGACCAGGTAGAAAACCCAAGTTCATTAAAAAAGGAGTCTGTCCTGCTGAAGATAAATGTAAAGGATGTTAGTTCTGCCCTTTTCTTAAGTACCATTTTGTGAATCAGCTCAATTTTTTAGGGCAGATGGATGTTCCTACGCACCTAAAACAGTAGGTATTTTTTAGACATATGGGACTCATTGATTCCAAAGACTGTCTGGAGCTGAGTAATTGCTCACAAGAACAGATGCTCCAAGCACCAGTCAGGTGATTATCTTCAAGTGTCTTGTTCGGACGCTGATAGCAGAGGCATTCAACTTCTCCACATGTGGCTCATGATATTTGTCCTTGTAGATTTAAGTGAACATGGTGTGTTTCTGAGATTGAATCAGCTTTGCTGACAAACTTACTCTGGGATCCCATTCAAGAGGGAGCTCTGGGTGCGCAGCTCAGTGTGTGCTTTGAGTCTGTCTCTCACTGAGTCTTCTGTGACTGGAGCTAAGGCTCTGGCTTCACTCTTTTGAACTTATTTAACCTTTGCTAAAGCTTCCTAAAGCTTGCCAAGGTGAGCAGAGTTAAAGCTCAATTAAAAGCTGTACATGCACTAAATGTTTTGGCACATAATGACTTTTGACAAAAAGTATCTCCACAATTTTCAATCAAGAAGAATCCTGAATCTTACTGAGTATCTTCTTTGAAAATGATAATTATGACTGTGTCACCTGCTGGGTAACTTGCAGCCATCAAGTTTATTAATTTCCATGACTTTTCCTGAAAGCTGGGCTCCTCTCTCATCTCAGAGAGGCACATAATTTTGTATTTAGTTACAAATCTAATATGCACCTTAATATGATTTCTAAAGCTCTTTCGTAATTTTACTTTTTGCATAAAAAATATATTCAGTTGGTCTCAAAACACTGACAGACTCTAATGAACTGGAACTCACAAACTTAATAAATATGAACTTTTTGTTTTGCAGAGGACAATTATATAAAGAGAAGTTAAGTGATTTGACAAAAATCCCAAATTCGATTCTCTCTTTAACTATTCTTCCCTGTTCTAATCACTGTCACTTCATGGGCTATGCACTTCGTTGCTGATGTTTTAATTTTCATCCTTCTGAAATACTGTATTACTAGCAGAAAAGAAGAATTCTGAGTATGTTGTTGAATACTGCTCAATTCCTAGGAAGTCAAACACTTAAAAATAGATATGTGTGAGAACAAAAAAGAACAGAGAGAAAGAACGAGGTTTTAGAAAGCCTTTTGAGACAACTGATAGGTCATCATCATCATCATCATCATCATCATCATCATCATCATCATCATCCTCATCCTCATCCTCATCCTCATCCTCATCATCATCATCATCAATCATCATCATCAACATCATCAATCATCATAATAATTTCGTAGAGATAAGCCACTCTTTTGGTTCCTCATAATCTTCTGCAAGAAACAGCCTTTTTACAGAATACCGGTGTATCCTCATAATTCATTAACTTTGAAAAGCTCTCCAAAACAGGATAAAACATTACACCAGAAAGACTCCATGCACCTTATCTGATCTCTGTGAAATGGCCTTATTTGCAATGCTGTTCTGTTCAGGGTACAAACATTCAGACTGTTTGGCAGAAGGGTGTTGTCTCTTCTCAATTCAGTATAGAGACAACAAATTTCCTCATTAGTAAGAGATTTAAGGTTGATAAGGTATCAATTAAATTGTGGTAACAAGTTTATACAACACTAGGTCATTATATTTGTTCACTTTATCATCTTTCCTTCCCTCATGAATTAGAACAAAATACCCAAATTCTACAGTTGATGGTACTGTTTTATTTATTCAGCAATAGAAAAAATCATGCTTCCATGCAATTTATGGGCAATAAGGCTTTTTCACACAAGAAAAGTCAGTTTCGGGTCCAGTTAGTGATTAACAGCATATCTGAAAAGAAGAAGATGAGCTTTATATGCACTTTCCAGATTTGCAGCGCCATCCATAAAATGGAGATTTCCCTTGTGGTAATTAGTTTGCACCCTGAAGCAAGAAGCCTGATTATCCCTACATAATTAAGTTAACTATGGCTACAAATGTAATTAATGACCTGAATATTTTTCAGTACTTGGAAAAAA
>VWZQ01009113.1:600256-621409 GCA_013397015.1 Myiagra hebetior
AAAAAAAAAAAAGGCAACATTATAAACCAGCGATCTCCCCAGGCTGATTACAGTGTATATAGCATAGAATCAAAGGATACTATAATCATTTAGGTTGGAAAAGACCTCTCAGGTCAAGTCCCAATCATCAACCTGCTAAGTCCACCACAAAACTGTCTCCCAATGTGCCACATCTATGGATCTTTTGGATACCTCAAGGGATGGTGGCACCATCTCTTCCCTGGGCAGCCTGGTCAAGTGTTTGACCACCCTTTCCAGCTTCAAAACAAGCCTAGTGAATTGTATTAAGAAAATTAAGTGGAAGGAGACAAGATTTTTCTTGGTTGCCTGTGCTAGTTCCTCGGGAGCTGGGGCAAGAAAATTAATATCATAATAATAATTACTCAGGTGGAGCTTAATTTTAGGACACCAAATCATAAAATCCCTATTAGAGGAACTGTAAGTCATTTATTAGCAGTAACTTCAGACACGTAAATATCATGCTGCTTCTGGAGTCACTTACTGGTTGAAAAGGCTTTGCCAAATCTGTTTTAAATTATATAACTCTGGATATTGATCAGCTGCAGGAGCCTTCTCTAAAAATATTTAGCTGATATACGTTTACTAGTGATAACTCCTTTTGATGCACCATCTTCATAGAAGAAAATAAAATCAAGTAGCCAATCTTTCCAAGTACTTATAAAAATAGGATCCAGTTAGTATTATTCTATAATCACACATGAAATTGTTCAATTTTGAAATTCTCTTTTAGGTAGGAACTGTGTACTGACTATTTGCAGTTGCTTGGTTCTCATTTTCTAACTTGATTTTAGTTTTCAAAGGAAGCTTAAATGCCCTGAGAACAGGCAAGCTGCCTGCTTTAGTTTAGCAAGGCTTCTTCTCATCAAAGTTTGATTTAATTCATCAGTCTTAAAACTGCAAACAGACATAACTGATGCCATTAAAAATATTCAATTTCTTTTTAAAAAAATTTCCCTTGCCTTCAGGGAGTGAAACTGAGTATCTGCCCCTTTGTAAAGAAAACCTTTGTTAATCTTTGATTTTAAATTACTGGAAAAAGTCCTCTGAGTCATCATCTTTAAGAGATTATTCTTCCTGAAATACCATAGTACAACCAAAGTACATTCCACAAAGCAAGTGGAAGGTTAAATTACCTTATTATTGATGAGAGTTTACTTCAATGAGCAGTTGTATAGCATGGAATTTAGTGATGTTTTCTATTTTTTCAGAAGTAACTCAAGTAAATACCTTCAGATCTAGCAGAAATAATGTTGAATTTTAGTCTGCCTATAGATTTCCAGTATTTAATAGTTTTTGCTTCACTACCCTGAAGTAACTAAAAAAAAAAAAAATCAGAGCTTTGTGGGTATGGTTAAGTGCTTATCCTGGGCAAATTAAATTAAACCTCTGGCGTATGGTGAAAAGTTTGTTTCACCTAGCTGAGCATCTAATGAGTATGGATGAATTTAAGCTACTCACAGAAATTTTGTTTTTCTAAGCATTACTGATTAGCATCTATTCAGATGGAGAAAGAGACACATTACATTTATGTACACATAAGATTTGAAAGAAAGGTGCTGATAAGATTCTGATCTCTTCATAAGGTTTCACATCGAATTGTACTGTCCTGTATTGATAACTGCAGTTATTACCAAAATACACTGGCTCCCTGGCTTTTGATTCATACCATTGCTTCTTCTTATTTCTGTGGGCTTTTCTGTACAATAGCGTGTACATTCAGTAGGAAGCTGTGCTCTTCATAAGATTTTACTCTGATCAAACTAGCATGTTCATTTTTTTCCCCTAGAATATGAACCTGGAAACTAGCTATAGAATTTTTACCATTAAAATGTCAAGGAACCAGGGGAAGGGGTGGATAAAATTTTGGACTCTTTTGAGATTACTGAAAGCTTTATAGCTTTGACCTTGCTCCATTTGATGGTATTCCCCTATGAATTCTTCTTCTCACTGCATTGCAAAACCTGACATGGGCACTTTATTCTTTTTTTTATTCATTATTACACATGAATAAAGTTCTGGACCCACCTTGTCTTTTGAGTTAGGATAAAGGAAGAAAATTTTGTAAAGTAAAAAGTCAAATATATTTACACTAGAAATATCCTCATTTTTGTGGAGACACACAGGCTTTTAGACAAAGGATTTTGAATGAAGAGATTGTGTCCAAAGAAAGTTCGCAGCCAGTTTTTCTCTCCACACAGCTTGGTCACAGTTCCGTTACTAAGAGCTCATCTGGTTATCTACACTTGTCTCCTTCAATTCCACACTTTAAAAGCCCCACAAAAAACCTCTTGTACAGCAAAATCCTGATTTGACCATGTCTTTTTGAAGTTTGCACCAGCTTTTTCCCTTCAAAACATTTTGTTCTGCCTTCCCCTTCCTTTTAAATCACTACATTTTGTGATCCTGCCTATATCCAGACCTTAATCCCTTCTTGCATCACCCTACTGCTTTTATTTGTTCAGGCTTTTCTTAGTATTTCCTTTGCCTAAAACTAGGTGCTATCATTTAATGCCTTTATACCATTTATCCATTTATCCTATTCCTACACTGAATTTGAAGATGTAATTGATGTACAGGGAGCCATGCCCATGCAAGCCTTCATATACCTGATTCTGTTATGAGATTTTTCCCTTCAGTGCAAACCAGTCTGTAATTTGAGTGACCTGCTCAAGATGTGAGTCTCTTCACCTTGAAACCTGAGTCTACTTCTCCCCTACACTGATCCAAAATTGACCGGTTTAGTGCTAGCACAGATATATGTATACTAAAATGTGCCTGTCATCTTAATTCTGGCAGCATAGAACTGTTTACAGTGAATTTTTAACCCAGAGGAATATGTGCCTTATTACATTGGAATGGTTGGTTGGTTGGAATTTGTCTCTGTGTGCTGCTTCCATTGGATTCCAGACTACAGTTTTCTTTGGCTAAGATTTCCTCCAGTTCATATACACACTTCTGAAAGTGCCTCATGTCATTTGCTGACCCAATAAGGCTTATTTCTATTCTCAAAAGATATCAGATAATACACACTGCTCACTGATGTCCCGTGTTCCTGGGATTCAAAACATTTCGTAACTGAAAACATAGATGTGAACTTAACCACTTCACTGCTGCTGATCTTTGCTGTGCTGAGTTTTGTAGAGAGCAAGTTGTGATCCACCTTCTCCTGGTTATTGGTATGGTCTAGGGTATGGGAATATTTTCACACAGAAATGTGAAACAATAAATCTAAGTACATTTATATTTTCATTACTATAGAGGATGATTTCCCAATGCAATGAGAAGTCTGTGAGACTAATAATATGGCCTTTTTTTATTTCTAGTAAACAAGTTATCCAGTACTGCATTTGGACTTTTCTCTGCTATATAACTCATATTCCCAAGGGCCCCAGCTCCTCCCAAGGGTCTTGTATCCTTTCTGATATTTTAAATTATAATATTTACAACAAAATGCATACCATGGACTAGGAAGGATTTTCAGAGATAGAAATAGGTTTCCAATGAAGTAGGTGGGAACCACTTACATATTGAATGCTTTTGTACCCATGGATTTTAAGAATCCTTGTCAGTCTGTAAAGATGGAAGAACAAAGAGCAACAAGCCTTTTCCACTTCCTCTAGGGGAGTAAATAGAGAAAAGTAAGAGTGCCAGTCTCCAAGACCTCTGCTGGCAATAATAGTTTGAGGTATTTGTTCCATTCCAAGTAGAATGGAGCATTCTACATTGCTTCCCATGTAGACTGAAAGCACTATGTATTTAGAGAGTTTCTCTGCACTGAAGATACCTTGTTTCTGTTGCTTGCCTCACACACAGACAAATGATCTGCAGTTTCAAGCAGCAGTTTTCACATTACTGAAAAGAGGATTGCGCTAAAACTCCCTTTGGAGTCACCTGTCTTCCTGGTGTTGTTCCTGACCACTGCGGCTTCCTCAAGTAACTTCTTCGACTTTCATTTTGTGGCGAAGTTTTCGTTTAGTGTTCACAGTCCAGAGCAGCATTCTCAGATCACTGTGCTGAGCAGACAGATTAGGCACACTTCTTACAAAGTGTATTGCTCCAAGGGATATTTGCTGGAGCAAAAGTATTACCAATGGCAACAACTGTACTCCCTGTTACTCCCAGGCTTTCTTCTCTCAGGGAGATTTTGTCCTTTGTATGCTTTGCTTTATAGAATTAACTGTGCAATACCCAGGCCTGTTTTATGCATCAGGGCCCAGCTTAAAATAATGTAATAATTTAATAACCTGTTTCCTTTCTGGTTTTTATGGAGAAATTGACTGCAGTGGTATTGGGTTTTCACAATTTTGTGCACTTTACGCAAGCCCTTGCAAACTCTCGCAAAATGATATCAATAAATTTCTTGCAAAATTTATATACAAGCTGAGCTTTGTCTTGGCTCCAGTATCCTCCTGATCAGTTGTTAGAGCTCTGTCTTTCTAAATTAGGTTCATTTGCATGACATACTTCAGATTTATTTATTTATTTAAATCATTCTTGCTGCTCTGTAGTGATGCCCACATTTTGTATACTTCATTCTGTTTTGGACTATTTCTGATTCAGGCCAAATTTCTTTGTCAAAAATCAGACTGAGATTTTTGGGTTTTTCTTTCAGTTCCTTTCCCTTTCCCCACCTAATGTTCCCTTTCCCCACCTAAGATGTTCCACACCTAATCAAGGTTGGGTCCTCTTTATAGATTATTGATCTTCTGTTAATTCTTAAATTAAGTCACTGGCTTTTTGCAGTCTCATTATTTTTAAATACAACACCCCCAAAGTCTTTACTGTTTCCTGAAATTAAAAAATGTTCCTTGAACTAGTTCTGTGTATCAGAGTTAGCCATTTGGTAGAAGTAATATTAATAATCAAAATATTTTTTGATTCTTGCAGATACAGAATGCATCACCAGTTATACTTTTCCATCCTCCCTACCTCCATACATTTTATGGTTATTGAGCTCTTCAGCCTTTTGTTGTGGCTCTATTTCATTGCCTTGCGGGATTCAGCAGCTGCCCAGTGTTTCTAGTATTTTATCCTCTGTGGGCTAATCTTCGTAACTGAAACCAGGATGAAAATTTCTGCACTCAAACCACACAATTGTGGATGCAGCCAATTCCCTTGCTTCAAACTCTTCAACTCTGAAGTGGGTAGTGAAGAGCAAGCTGCCATCTTCAGGCAGGGGTATCAGCTGGTGCTACAGCTATCTCAGTGCTGTGCACTTAAAGGTTCAGAAATTTCCCAGGGTTCTTCCCTGCTGGGTGCCGTATAAAAGGATCTCACGTGGGACATCAGCAACCCACATCAGTTCATTTATAAGGAGAAAATAGGTCCAACATCTTTCTCTGAAAAGCATGGTCTCTTTCGTCTCTTGTACATTGCTTTTGGATACACAGTAAAAACTAACAGCTTTTAAAAAACAACGGCATTAAACAACCATGATTAAATGAAAATGAATACCAATTGCCTGCTTCTTTCCAGACTGAAAGCTGGTAGGTAGAAAAACAATTAACACATGATCTATATTGCTGAATCAGCACAAAAAATATTGTTCCTCTTTCAAGAAGTCTTTTTGACTGTATTTCTGTATTTCAAATACTTCTGGAAATATGAAAAAGATAGCTTTCTTCTCTTGAATGAGTCATTTCATTAACAAAGATCCAGGGAATATTACCTCCTAAGCTATGAGACAAGTTTGTCTGTAAATTCTGAATTAACATTTAGATGTCAAGCTGAAATCAGTGAAATTTGATTGAGTATACCACAATGTCTTTTTAAATCATGCTTACTTGTGGGCTTAGAGACCCACTGACTCGCTCTGCTAGAGGAATCCCTTTACAAAAGATAGGAAAAATTAGGTTCACATGTTCTTGCAAGGCAGTATATCTGATCTTATGAAGTATCTGTTAGAAATACCTACTTTTTTGTTCCAGAACATTTCTCTGTAAGCATCAATTTCTTTTTGTGTACGCTTATTATTTAATGTAAAGTGTCTGCTTTAAAATAAATTTTTTAGCTCCTTGCACAAAATATTGGTAAATTTTTGAAGAGTTAGGATTCTAATATTAAAATTAGTTTCTACAAATTGGAGCAGAACATAAACTGATTTTCTGTTCAAACCTTAGAAGAAATAGCTCTTAATAAAAATGATCACTCTTTATGTAAGATAAAATGCAACCAGCCTCCTACACATTCCTCCTACAAAATGTTCAGTTTAGATTTTGCCACTAAATTGCACTCTAATTTGAAGACTTCCATCTATGCACAGAAGAATCCCCCAGTTTTCAAGGCACTATTTTCAGCACTAACTGCACAACTACCAGCCAAAGCTGAGAAGGTTCTGGCATGATTTTGCTTATAGCTGCATCTCTATGTGTTTACACACATGTGCGCAGAAGGAGATAGTTTTTTGTGTTTAGCATTTTGCATAAAGCCATTCATTATTCCATGAATTTCAGACTGGGGCTTGCAGTCCTTTATTAAATGATTGACAAATATTTGAATGATATTGAACAGAAACCTTAACATAAAGACTAATCTGTTTCCGGTCTCATATGACTTTCATTTACATGGTCTTCCCTTCTTCAAATAGTCTCCATGAATTCATTGTTTAATGAATAACCAGTTCTGAACATGTTCTTTTTTTCCTAATGGGAAAATGAACATTAATTTTTGTGCTCATGTTGTACATTTATCAAATGGTGATATTTTCAAAACCTGTATGACAGCTTCTCCTCAGAAACACACAGAAGTCGGTTTTATTTATAAGCATGCAGACTTCTACTCTGTTTCCTGTGAAAAGAAAAACCCCAAACAAACATCTCCATCAATACAAGATTTTTTCCTCCTAGGTGTAGGAATTATGTTCCCATGTGTTGCATTAAAGTAGGTTAAAACATATCACTTAGGTTGGAAGGTCTAAGCTTATGGCAAAAAGGGATAAAAAATCAGAAACAAAGGATTCTTTTTCTGTAGAAGGCACACAGAAAGAATAGATCTAAAGGTCTGTGATCTGTTTATTTGCTATATGAGTTATATTTTAACCAAGTAATACAGTATCTGTGCCATGAAATTACTTGAAATGTGTCTGAACTTCACCTCAAGGCCTTTTGGGAATACATGACGAAATAACCCTTTATTACTGCCCTAGTTCAAGATCTACATTTTTCCAAGGGAATTCTGCTCTATAAAGCACAGGTGAGAACAATGGAGTCATTCAGAATATAGTTGCAGCTTTTGTATTTAACTTCCCCTGACTTTCAACAAATCTTTAGTAAAAGGTTTACCAAACACAAAAATAATATTTAGTATGCTGGAGTTGTAAAGTGAAATGAAGGGATAAAGGTGAAAGGACTCATATACAAGTCCTTGTTACAAAATCACAGGGGCTGCAGATTCTCATCTACAGACAAATAGAGATTGCTGACCATATGTAGAACTATAACATAGCTGTTAAGACAGTGATTAAGAAATGCCATAAATTCAGACTATTGCACCAATTTTGAAAGGATTTTTTCCTCCCAGACATACCCTATCCAAATCCCTCCAAGGCTACCAGGATCACTTCAGTCACTCATACTATTTTTTTTTCATGTGCTGATGCCATTGGTTTGTTTCACTGGATGAGGCGTAGATGGAATCCGCCTCTCTCTCCTGTGCCAGCTTTGTTTTGCGCCCCAAGAAATTGCAGAGTTCACGTGGCAGCAGGAGGATGGAAGGGATTCAGTTCTGTTCACTCAAGTTCACCCACAGAATTATTCAAATGTTCTGAGCACTGGGCTTTTGATGTCCCAATCCCTAATCTTGACTTCTTTGTGGAAAGTAGGTAATTTCATTAAGTATAATGAACTGTATTTTGTGAATTTCCTCTCATTTGAAGAATAGAGGGGTGGCTTTTTTCCTCTTCTTTCTTTTTGCTTTGCTAATGACGATTTTTAGCAATTACTAATGGGTTGTATTAAGTTTAGTTAAATCCTTTGACATGTATGCTCAAGAAGCATAGCAATCTTGTGGCTTAAAATACCACAAAGAAGCTTTTCTCATCATTTGGGGACAGAAAAATAAATATCAGTGTATAAACACCTATAATAGATGAAATTAAACAGCCTGAAAGTACACAATGTTAGTGAGCACTGGGAATTACTATATGAACTTAAAAAAAATGGTTGAGGAACTGCCTGAAAGCGAGATAGCAAGGAGCTCTGATGAAAGAAGAGCTAGTGTTCTGGAGAAAGGCAGTTAGGGAATTTTTCAAATATTTAAACTGATAGTATTTAAATATTTTCATCCATGACCTTGGCAAACAGAGTAGGAGTATGCTGTTGCAATGTGCCAGTGCCATGTATTCCATGTTTTATCAGGTCATGGCTACATTCCAACTAAAATATATAAAAGGCCATATGGATTTCTTTTCATTGCATGATAATCTGCTACTGCCAAAACAGCTTAGCTTTTGGCCCACTCTACACCACTGTTCTTCCCAAGCATGAGGAAAGAGAGCAGGACTAAAATCTGTTTTGGGAAGGCTGAGTGAATATCCTGGGAAGGCTGCAGCCTCTTCCCGATAATTTGTGCACCTAATGGGGCTCTTGCTGTCCTCATCTTAACATGACCAGGTGTCTGTATCACATGAATAAGCTCAGTTACTTAATTATTCCTGGTTACATACCAGACACACCAGTTGAGGAATGGGATCACGCATGGATTCAGGACACGTGGGTTTAAAGGGCACAGGAATCCTAATTTATGATCTACAGACAGGCTAGGAGAAGATGTTCATGTCAAGGCAAAGACAAAGGAAGAAATCCTGTGTTAGTCTAAACTGCCTCTGTTCCCAAAAGTTAAATAAGTTAAGCTACCTAGAAAGACTTAAGGGGATCTCTGAGGACCCAGGAAAACATATTGCTATTTTTTCAGATGATGGCTTTCAATTTTCCAAGTTTAATATTATGAATAGTCAGAAACAGGAAGGGGGAAAAAATGGTCATTCCTTCTTTCAGGCTTTTAAAATAAGCACATATGTTTTTCCTCTGCATTTTTAGGTATTTCATTTTCTTTACACCAAAGACTCAGAAGCATCTGGAGCAATATCTCTGTTCTGGAAACTATTGCTTGTACTTATTCCAGACTTCAGTGGGCAGCTGGGTGAGGTGGACTGACATGATGCACAACATGGTTACTCTACACTGCTTCTCTTCTGCTTATTTATAAATTTTTCTCCATGTGTCTGAACTGCCCCTATTTTCTTACAACCACCATTTCAGTAGATTTTTGCCTGAGAATTATTCTGCATAATTCTGTGTAAATGAATGCTATTGATAAGAATAGTCATAAGTGATCTGAGGAAAGAAATAAATTATTTTCATCTGTGTAAACAACTTTGCACAATAATTGATCAGACTGGTCAGATTTGGACTGTATGTAGTGTAACAAACAGTGACCAATATATTATTTTTAACAAGAGCAATAGCACAGGACCACTATTAAATAATCCTTACCTACCTTTACTCTCCTGACGTCCAAAAACATAAGGCTCAGGGATTTCCGCATCTGTGGGTTTGCTCAGGCTCTTGTTTTTAGCAGCCAGCAGGTTCCTTTCTGAATTTTTCTGACATCTTTGTGAAGATATTTCATCTTTTTTTTGTTGTTGATGAGTCTCAGCTTTTTACTTTTTCTTCATATGGAAGCCATTCTAATTTTCCCTGTTCTGCATCCATTATTTTTTCCTAGTTCCACTACAATATTTTAAAGATTCAATAATAAGAACTACTGAGAATATTCAATAAGGGTACATATTGTTGATTTGTGCAAATTCTCAAGAATAATTTCTGGTATGTTTGGTGTGGTTTGTTTTTTTTTTTTTCCTTGTCTCTCCTAACAATAAAGTCCAATGTTGTGATTTTTTTTAATCTTCCACTGAGCACTGAATTTGACATTTTTCAGAGACATGCACAATTTTTTTTTAGTGATAGCTACTTTATAGGCCATAATCGTGTATATAGACAGAGCTTTCCATATTCTGAAATTTATTTCCCAGTCCATTTGTCCTGTCTCTTGTATATGTATTGCAACACCTAATCCTGAAAAGTATGTTTGGTGCCAAAAGAATACAAACCCATAAAAATGAAAGAAAAAACTTCAGTAGATGTACATGTCCAGAATTAAAGACGTGTTTCTGATTAAAGGCATTTACATGTCAATAGAGAAGATATGTTTGAGGGGAGATACTGAAGCACCAAGTCTACTAAAATTGTTGAAACATTAGTTAAAGTCTGGACAAAGCGTTACAGCAAATGACAGAATTATTTCACAGAAGAGACTCTAGTCTCAAAGATATCCAAAGACTATGGAATCACCAATAGGATTTTAATCTTCATGCATGCCTGAAGCTACTGAAAGCCAAGAACATTCAAATCAGAATGATTCAATACCAGAGGAATAATACCCAATCAGAAAAATGAGGGAAAGGTGTCTTCCTTTTCAAGAAAATACAGGGTACTTCTTATACCAGAAGAGCTAGTTGAAATTAAAATCTTTCAAAAAATTGCAATCAGAAGAGATCAATTCCATCAAACTTTAGCCTGCATACAGGGAAGTAAGTGCACCATCATAGAAAACACTAGGTTTTCAGTCTCTGTGTTGGTCAGGTGATTCAAATATTGATATGAAGGAAGCCTTCAGGAAAACTAATGAATGTTTCATACAATAAAAAAGCTGTTACCCTTTCTCTTCTTTCAGATCTTTTCCTAAGACTAATTTCTAGCCAGATGCCTAAAGAAACATTCGCAGATATGTTTTGCTAGGTTATAGATCAATCATAGAGAAGTGCTATTTCTTATTTATGATTCTAAAAGGATGAACTTGGAAATAACCAGTCGTGAATCTAACAGAAATAGAATTGTCCTGTAATAATTTCTGAATATGATTAATTTGGTACCAGGGTCCTTTCCTGGACATACAGATCTTGTCTCGTGACAAATAGACACAGAGGTTGAAAGGAACAGGAGAAAAAGAAAAAGAAAAAGAAATCAAAATAACTTCTTCCCATCTCATTAGAAATAAACAGTTAAGAGTGTAGCGGGTTGAATTTGGTTCCCCGTACAGGCCACCAAATTCGTGTAGCAGTTTAAGGGTTAAATATGGGCATTAGCCCTCCCCGATGTCCTTGCAGTGAGATAAGCTACTAGGAGGAAGCAAAACAGGCACACAACTTGAAAGAAAGAAAAAAAAGTTTAATTAACACCCAGATGTTAAAACAACAGAACAAACTTTTCAGAGCCATCCCCACCTTTTTCCCCTTTCCCAAAATCAGGGTCACAGTCCTAGGAAAAGGGGGGGAAAGGTCGGCTTCCCTCTAGCCTGCTGTGGCTATACAAACTGCTACCCTTTTTCCATGAGCCCTTTCACAGCTCTCACGACTGCTAAAAAACTAGGCTTTTCACATGGGGCTAATTACTAGTTTAAGAATGAACCAGTTTTCTTTTTGGACTCGAACATTTAGGCTTTCTCTCGCCCCCAGGCTACAGAAATAAGCCTCTCCCTGCTTTTATGTATATAGCCTGGCATAGGCACTCTAGCCATTTTACAAGCCACTCGGGAAAAAGAAAATGCCCATTCCCCCACGCTCTTAACATGGACTAAAGAGACAAACAGTCTGCGATATCACAGTTTGTACCACGCAAGGCAGAAGGATGTTTAAGTTCCCCGCGCCGAGTCCACGCAGCTCCGTCCCACGTGACCCCGCCTTCTCCTTCTCTCTGGCTCTGAAGCCGCCATGTTGCCGGGTAGTTTCTTTTCCTTTGCTGCTGCGTTGCGGTCTGGAGAGGGGTGTCTTTTCCTCTATTTCGCTGCGAAGTTATCTGAGTCCATGCTGCAGCAAGAAATCCTCAAGGGGCAGAAGGCAGGAGCCCTGTCTCCAGCCGCGCAGGCCGGGGGAAAGGGGGGGGCCACCCCTCCGTCTCTGCCGTCCCCGCACCGAGCTGGAACAGAAGGCCGGGGGCCCCCGAACTTTGCCCCCCTCCTCACCGGGAGAAGGAGGGGAGGAGGCAGGGGGCAGGGGCGCCCCATCCCCGGGCCCACAGGCTCCAGGAACGGGGCCTGCCCCTCTCCCTTTCACTCCCGGCCCTGCACCGAACTGAGCTGGGAAACTGCGTCTCCTAAAACTCCCGCCTTCCGTGGGGCTTAAATATGTAAAATTTCGAGAAGCGCATTGGCCCAGAGGGCTGTCTGTCAAGTTCTGACTAACCCACGACAAGAGAAAATCTTATGAAAAATGAGGGGGATAGAACACAAAGGCTACTGTAATTCTTTTTTGTTTTCTAAAGGAGAAGTTAACTGCGGTTGGTAACTTTTATAGTAGATTAGACAAATGCATAGACGCCTCTTGGGGGATCTGAAGACAGTAAGACTTCCATGGAATAGAAGGATAGATGTGTATACAACAAGCTCTGTGCTTTGTCCTTACTGTTAAAGTAAGCCAAACCTTGTATTTATATCCATTTATATATATTTGTGTTGTGGGTACAAGTGTACAGATACTGTAAAGCAGTTTTACACTCTCATCCTGCAGCAATCTAAGCCTCCTGCTCTTATTTCCAATGTATACAGAACTACAAATGGGTAGATTTCCCAATCTCTTCCTCTCAGTCCAAGAATCTGGACTTGGGACTCTGAGGAAGAAAGAAGGTAAGTTATGAATGTACATATTGTAAACATCTCTAAAGGGAGACCAGCCATTCTCATTCTTTTCTTGCTTTGAGTGATCATCTCTGGATGCATTCACATCAGGGAAGATCACAAAATCGCCTAGGCAGAGCCAGGACTTACTGGTGCTAAACCACTTTTGTTAGAAGTTTTGGATTTCTCTCAGTCTCCCAAAAAATTGATATTGGGGGATTTTTTTGTGGCAAAAAGGCACTAGTTGATGCTATCTAGCATATAGAATACCTTCAACAGCTAGATCTTATGGATCTTGATCGGATCCATTTCAACAGGCTGGTGGCGAAAAAAAAAAGAACTACTATGAAATAGCACTTAAAAATTAGGAAAACCTGAAGAAAGAAAAGAAGGTATGGCATCAATTGCAGTACTGATGATAGAGTTTCCAACAAATATCTAAGGAGAACAAAAGGATGTCACAGTGCAAGGGGACAATTTTTAATTATGCGTACCCTGTAGAAAAAAGCAGACCAGCCATCTAGGCAGCTGATACCAGGCTGATACGTAGCAGCTCACTTTTGGGTGTTAATCCTGTCCCCAACAAGTCAAGATTGACTGTGTTCAGTAGCAGCTCAGAGAAAGACACTTGAAGCGATCATCCACATTTCAGTGTAGTAGAGAATTAATTTTTCACCACAACTCAAGCGGATTATCAGATGTAATGACAAAGGTAAGTGATGGGCACTGGGCCCTTCTGGGTGGAACCCCTTTGGTGCCAGAGATTAGCCATATTCTGTCATTTTTACCTACGGCAGAAAAACCTTTCTCACTAGTCCAGTAGAAGGTAAATAAGAATTATCCATTATATACATATCTTAACATCCCACCATCAGATTCTGTCATTGTCTCAGACTCAGACTTTCAAGAACCTATAACACAAACATTCCACCTAATTTGGATAGTTAGTAAACAGGTGCGAATCTCAGCAATCCATGTCACCTCAGCTAAAATTATAGGAAATATAGATGACAGCCAAGGCATACTTGGGCTGCTGAAGAGGAGACTCTCATTGTAAATACCTACAAATATAATGTATTTATAAATTTATTTTAGCTTACATTTATTTCTATAATATATCCTACCTACTCTATTCCTCCATCACCATCCTGCTGACCAGCACGAATTGTCATAGAACAGAGTTTTCAATAATATATCAATGTTGAATAAAAAGTGTTCCTGAGAGCCATACAATTGGCTGTTATTTCCAGCCCTGCTCATGTAATTTTTTGTATTTCATTATTTTCAACAGCCGCAAGACAAAATGAAGTAGGGACATCCAGACATTTTTCACATTTTTAAATTGTATATATTTTGAAACTTCAATCCTAGGAAAATATTCATGAGACAAGTATCCCTTTTGCATATTCATCTAAATGTAGGAAAATTTGGAAATTTGGATCTCTGACTCAGCCATTTGAGCCAGAATACCTCCCACAGTTGTGCTACATGTGCATATTTGTTTGTTATATTACTCACTTTCACCCGCAACCATAAAGCAATCCTGTGTATTCCCAGCTAAGGAACAGATGTGGTTTGTCATCTACAACAGGCAATATTCTAACTCGGACTGAAAAAGTTAAAGCTCCACTGTTTAACAGCTCAATATTAATAGATATTAATTAGATATTAATTACAAGGGAAATAAGAAAAAAAAGTACCAAGGTTTGCAATAGATGCCAATACATATTTGATTCTGCAAAGCCAAAAGCTACTCTGTTTTGGAAAGTAGGATATTCCAAGAAAGAGAAGAGTCAATTGAATCTGTACTATCAACAGTTCTTTCCAAGTTCTGTACAGTTGCTTTCTGGTACCAGACAGGCTGACAAAGTTTTAGAACTTTGTATACTGGAATAGGGGTGGTATTTTACTGATGAGTAGAGGAGGAACCTTAAAATTCAGTCAAATATCCTTTCTCCTAACACTAGTGGCTCACTGGAAACCAGCTTCCTCTAAGTGTGGCATTTCTGTTATCTTGCTTATCTTAATGTAAATTTATAACCGTGTAAGAATGTTTATTAGGTAATTATTACTACCTGCATCAAAAAATGAGTTCTTCATAAAATCTAAAAATGTATTCTCCATCTAATATGTAACAGAAAGATATTGTTTCTTGCTAAAAAATATTTCTTTTGAAAATTAGACTCATGCTAAAGCACACAGAAAAGCAGAATGAATAGTGAGAATTAAGTTTATGAGACAGCTAAACTGAATTGTAGGGTTTTATGGTTTACTTACCCCTAGAGCCCTTAAGATTAAGAGTGTCCATAGGTGAATCCCTAGAAATTCCATCAGGTATCTTGAGAGGAAATTAAATACCACATATCTGTTTCAAGACCAGTTCAGACAGTCTTGTCAGTCTGCAGCTAGAGAATCCTAAACTCACAAAGGATTGGTTGAAATAGGTGAACACTTACAATTCATACTTATTACTGACTGATGTGAATATCAAACTGAAGGAGCCCTCTGGAAAGTGACCTGAAGCTTCTCACAAAAAACCCCAAACCACAGAGTGTGCACTCTTCAGAGTAAGGAAAAGCAGACATATTCTCCCCAGACCACTTCCATAATGACCCAATCCCACAGTGCAACCTCCAGCAGCACTGCCAGTGTCAGCACGCAGGTTCTACACTGCTTGAAAAGACAGCAATGGAGGCTGCACCATCTTGAAAGACTGGAACCTATAAGAGAAGAGAAATCTAAACTTAGGAGAAAGAAAACTTTCATGTTAAATAGCAATGGTGTCAGCCTCTCGTTTATTTGAGGGGCAGCATGTTCCATTCCACAGTTTGTAATGGATAACATCCGACTTAATTTTGGAGGGAAAATATAACTAGCCATCCCAACATACCATTTTCACAACACAGGAAACGATGGAGCAGTTTGCAGGATATTGAATGGATGTGCCAAATGCTCCCAGCTTTCTTTGAACCAGAACTGACCCATTATAATGCAAATAATGCAAGTGGCTATGATCATAACGCACAGGGCCTTTCTGGCTTTATTATGGCTCACTATCGGTTTTAGCTATATTTTTCCATCTAGGCAATCAGATACAGCAATATAAAAGTGATTTGGAAGCCAGATTCTTCTGTTTCTGTTGGAAATGAACAGAAGGTTAATGGCATTGTTTTTACACTACATATCCTCTCTGTGAATCCAGTGTCTCATTGTGATAGTTGCAAGAACAGATTATTAAACTCTCAAACAATTTCTAGGGTAATTTATACCTAAACTAGGTGAAAATATTTTACATGGGTGGTTTAACTTTTAAAATTTTCTTATGCAAATTGTGGCAACTGATAATAAAAAGCTGGATATTAATCTTTGCATGCTAGTAGAATAATTGGTAACAGACAAGATGTGGATGTGGTCCACAACTGTGAGAATTCCCATTATTTGCTACTGAAGGGTCAGTAATAGTGTTACATGTACTGAATGCTACTATTGAGAAGACTCAGAGACTTCTGCCAGTGAAATGTTACACTACTTGATAAAAGGTAGAGGACTATGAAATAAAAAAAACTCTTAAGACAATGAAGAAGAAATGGTGACACTTTCACTCCTAAACTCACAATTATATTTACAGCCTTGGAGTAAACAGCATGGAAATAATTGGAGACATGGTTTTTTCAGATGCAGTGATGATGCACTAGATGATTGCTTTTGCAGATATTTAAACAGAAATATTTAAACAGTGAACAATGGAGAAAATTAGCTGGACTAGTGTTGAAATAAAGAGCCACATGTTCTTCCGGCTCCGGGTGGGCTCGCCCCGGGCACCAGCTCCCTGAGGGGCAGAGCAGTCCTGGGCCAGAGGGGCGTCGGTGCAGGTAAATAAAGAGTCCAAGGGGCAGAGAAGCACATGAAGGGATCTCTCCCAGGAGCTCCTTTTATTAAGAAGCAAGGGGGCGGAAATAACGAGGGGTCCAAAGCAGAAGAGGTGAAGGGAGATCTCCTGTGCTAGCTCGTTGGGGCGTCAGGTTTTATACAGGGGCAATTGAGGAGGGGTCAGAGGGGGAAGACCAATGGGGGAACGCGAAGGGGGTGTAACAAGGGTGGAACAAGGGATGTACATCAAACAGAAGTCCAATAAAAATTCTGGCGGGAACCAATGATCTGTTGAGTTACCACAGATGTATCCCTTGAGGTGGGTGTCCCCTCAAACCACTGTGCCCTCCTCCAGGGAGGAGCTGTCCTCCTCAAAGGAGGAGTCGGAGGCATGGCTGGAGGCAGCCTCCTCCAGAGTGGCAGGTGCCAGCATCACCTCCTGGCCCACCACACCTCCCCCTTCTCTGTTTATAGATGATAGAATTTGATTTGTGATAACTCTTTTGATTATAAAGAAAAATATGGATTGGATAAACAAAAGCAAAATGACGAGTCCAATATCTCGTACAATCGAGGATCCAAGTTCAGAAAGTCCAAGGGCTTTAAACAGTTCTTTTACCCAGGATCCGGATGCTTTGACGACTGTGGTGGTGGTCTTCGCCAGGGACTATAAAATATGGTTGATTGCCCTCTGAAACCAATCTCTGCTCTCAAAAGTAATGTCTTTGATTTGGTCTCTAATTCTCTCGATGGTAGCGTGGATGCTTTGGGATCTTGATGACAAGTTGAAACAACACATTCCACTGAAATCTTGGCAGCCGTGCCCATGAGCCAGTAATAAAAAATCGATGGTGGCCCTGTTTTGCAGGGTCGCCTGCCTGGTTTTTTGCTCCTCTTTTAGGAGGTCACTTAGGGCATTGGAAGTTAACTCGGCCTGCTTGGTGACCCAACATTCTAAATGGCCTAATTTGTCAACGGATTTCGCAGCGGCCACCCAGGGTAAGAAAATCGATGCTGCAATCCTCTTGGCTTTTGACCAGTGATACACTGCAGTATCACAGTGGGCGTCCGAATTGGAATCTGCACCTCTTTTCTGTACTAATTTTCCATGCTGAATTAGTGTTTTGGTCATGTTTTGGTTGGCCAGAGCCAAGTGCCCTAGGGTGAAGGGGCCTCCTACGAAACGAGAGGGGATCCCTTGCCAAGCTCGATCTCCACAAATCAAAAACAGGCCACAGGGAAGGGCAAGAGGGTTGGGGTGGTAGGGATCTTCTGTGGAGGGTAAACCTACTTTTGCCAAGTCTGTACACCAGTCCTTAGCTGTCAATTCAGTTTTGGTTTGTTTTACATGTTGGAATTTAAACACCGCGTGAGTGTATGGGTCCAGTGTAAACTTGAAATGCACACAAGCTGGTGCCTTGAGTGAGCCAATTAAATCTAATTCAGTGGGTTCCCCAGCCAATTTCTTCAGTTTTGGGATCCACAGCCTCCACAAAAGTAACATATTTTTTACGGGAAGGTTCACTTTGTAGGTGATACGGTCTTGGGTGTAGGAGTAAAAAGGAACGTTTCCAAATGAATTCTTATTGTTGTTAACGAATTGGTGGAGATCAACAAGGCTCTTTGGGTATTCTGATTGTGGGACGGGAACCCCCACCAGGCTTGTCGACAGGGGATCTTCCACTGCCCTTGTTGACATGCACATTTCATCTTGTTTTACTGCTTGGGCCAGTGTAGCCCACACATTCTTTTTCAGCTGGGAGACAATCCAGGGCATGGCCAGTGTTGCCAGCATCCACGTGACGATGAGTGTGGGCAGGATTATTGCTGCAGGACTCATCTGCTCATAGAATACAAATAAAAATATATTAGGGAGAGATGCCTCTGTGGGAAGGGACATTTTAGGACAGGCCGGGAAAGGGAAAAGAGGGGAGGGAAGAGGGGGGTGGAAAGATCAGGAGAATTTTTCTGAGGGGGTATGAGAAGCGCAGCCTGGACGTCGGGGGGAGCTGATGTTTACTGCTGTTCTTCCCTCTTCCTCCTCCATCACTTGACATCTGCCGCCTTCTTCGTGGTAGTGCTGCTCTGTGCCGCATGGTGCCCTAGATATGGTTTGATGAATTTTCCGGGCACCCACTTAAGGCCATCTTAGGTGGAAACACAGCCATACCCTCTTTCCCACGTGATAAGGGGGAAGGGGCCGGTGACCTTAAGTGAGTCCGGTTCTTTGGTCAGGACCAGAGGATGCTCTTTCAGCTTGGCTTGGCTGCTGTTGTGGAAATGCCTGAGCACTGGGGGGGTCGGGCTCAGCTTCCGAACAATTTAGGAAGTTAAGCGTAAATAGAGCCCTCGCAAGCCGAATTGCGGGGGTCTCCAGTTCGATCCCTCCCTTTTGCTGAATGAGCATTCTCTCTAGGGTCTGGTGTGCCCTTTCCACAGGAGCCTGACCCATAGGCGAGTGGGGTATCCCGATGACATGGGACACTCCCCACTCCTGGAAAAATTTCCTGAGGGCCTCGGAGGTGTACGTGGGCCCGTTGTCCATTTTTATTTCCTTAGGGATGCCCAAGACCGAGAAAGCCTGCACCAAGTGGGAGATAACACCCTTGGCTTTCTCCCCCGAGTGCGCAGAGGCAAACAAGGCGCCAGAGAAGGTGTTGATGCACACATGGACATATTTTTGGCGAGCGAATTCAGGAACATGAGTTCCATGCATTTGCCATATTTCCCCACTGCCAAGCCCTCCGGGATTCACTCCCATCCCGAGGGAAGGGAGCTGGAGGGGTTGACAGTTGGGACATGTCCCCACAATGGCCCTTGCTTGGTCCTTTTCAAGTCCGAACATGCGGATGGGGGCCGGAGCATTCTGATGAAACAATGCGTGACTCATCTCAGCCTGTTGGAACACATCGGGTAAGTTGGCCACGTGGATTGGTGCGGCAAGTGCGTCTGCTATCCTGTTTCCCTCAGTTATGAAGCCAGGGAGTTCGGTATGCGATCTCACATGCATTACAAAATACGGCTCCTTTCGGTGGGACATCAACTGTACCAATTTCGAAAGCAGCACTTGAATTTTTGGTTGGAGGTCTCTGAGAGCCAAGCGCCCTCTGCTCTTGCGGCTATTCCTGCGACATACGCAGATTCTGTGACCAGGTTAAATAGCTCCGGGAACCTGTCAAAAGCTCTCACCACGGCTGCCAGCTCTGCCACCTGTGGCGATCCTTTAACAATCTCCACATCACATTCCCGCCTGAGTGTTGAGGGATTCAGCCACGTGATGACAGATATCTCCAATGCACTGGAGCCATCTGTGAAAAGGGTGAGGGCGTTGAGAGGTTCCTTGCTTTGAACCATATGTCTTGTCAGTTTCAAGTCCACTCTAAACAACTTGTGTCTCGGGTAGTGGCTTGAAAGCTGGCCAGAATAGGCCTCAAGTGCGTATTGGAGAACCTCACTCATTTGAAATACAAAGTTAAGGTCATCCAATTTAATTGGCAGGTAAATGCACGAAAAATCACTGCCAGCCTGGGTAAGCAGGCGGGACCTCGCTTTTTTAATCACCTGCGCCATGCGCTCCTGGGGCTGGGTGACGGTCTTTGGCATGCTGTTTGAGATAAAGACCCACTCGATGATAAGAAGTGGATCCTTCTCCCCCTCATCCCACTGGAAGATGAGCCCACTGAGATGGGGCATTTTTCCAAGGATGGCCAATTGAAATGACAATTTTGGGTCGAATCTGTGTGCTTGTTTACCTTCTAAGGCGAGCTGTGTCTTCTTGATTGCGTCTTTTGCAGCCGGAGTCAAGGTCCTGGGGGCGGACAGGTTGGTTGATGTCCTCAAGAGGTTAAACAGTGGGGCCAAGTCTTCATTAGAGATCCTCAAATAAGGCCTAATCCAATTTATTGTGCCACATAGCTGCTGCAACTCACGCAGATTTTTAGGGTTGCCCAAAATTTTAATTTGCTGGGGCTCTATCGTCCGCTCTTTTATTTTCATGCCCAGATACTTCCAGGGCAAGGTCATTTGGACCTTTTTGGGCTGAATCTCAAAACCCACTCCTTCCAAGGCTCCCACTACCTTGGAAAGGGCCCACTCTAAATATGGCTGATCGGTGGCACAGACCAACACATCATCCATGTAATGGATGATGATTGCATCGGCTGCTAGTCTCCTTACTGGGGACAGGATGCGTGTGACATACCACTGGCAGATGGGGGGAGAGTTTTTCATCCCCTGAGGGAGNTCGGGAGGGGCATTGATTGATCCAGACTGTAACGTCTGTCAGCCAATTCAAGGGCCGGACCAGGTGGTCCACAATGGCCCCCATTAAAAACCCTGAGCCTCGTTATCCAATTGGAGGCGGGCTCCCCATTGTGACATCAGATCTCTTCCCCAGAGTTTAAAAGCCGAGTTCAGAATAAATGGACACACGGAAGCCGTGCGACCCTCAGGACCCTCTATTTGGATGGGATACTTGCTTCTTTCAGCTGAAACATATCCCCCGACACCACGAACAGTGCCTGGCACAGGCTCTTTTCCCCACGTCACTGGCCACTTGTTGGAGGAAATGATGGTGACGTCTGCCCCAGCATC